>JAOXNZ010000221.1:804627-815598 GCA_028566095.1 Kryptolebias brasiliensis | reverse complement strand
AAGAACTTTAAATTTGAAGTATTGTTTTGACAGATTCTTCTCAATTAAGGATCCCGGGGGATGAAGAAATCCCAACACTTCCTGAAAGGTAAAAACCTTCCTCAGATTTGGATCCATAGACTCCGATGTGGGAATTACTATCAGAACTTTCAAAGGAAAGTTACTCACTGCAGTTGGCTGGCATCACGCCAAAAAAACAGGACCTTTTGCCAGCAGCAGTCCTAACTTTTTTTTAATTTTAAAAGAAAGGCAAATGGAGAGGATATTTCCACAGAGAAGGAGAGGAGAGGCAGGCAGTTTTACTTCAAACATGACATGAACGTGCTCTTACATTAAAAGCTATGAGCTGCTTACAGGCCAACATACTGAGATCAGTTTGTGATTCAGATCAGTTTGTTATTGATTAAAAAATATAAACAGTACATGTGTGATTAAACAAATGTCATAGTCTGAAACTGCTGTTGATTAGTTTACTCTGGTGTGTGAGTTCATAAACGCTACTCTGAAGCGCGGTCATGTTGTTTTCAAGTTAGCATCCGGTTAGCATTTGGTTAGCATTGTTAACTCTCTCCTGCCATCTTAATGTTGATTTGCAGTGCCGTGTACTGATGTCATGCCAACGATCTGGGGGTAATCGGTTCTCACTGTTCCACATTCCCAACTCGGTCGTTATGCGGGTTGCTTTGTCGTCCATGACAGTCCTGGTGATCATTACATTCTGAATCTGAAGAGTTTTCATGTGATTCTGGAGATCCAGCCGTCAATTCAGGTTCATACTGGTATGGTTGTAAATCCATTACTCCCACAAAGTCTTCCGGCATTTCTTCGCGTTGAAAAAAGGCTTCTTCTTTCATTTCCACTAGTAAACAACCGGACAGTAGTGGCGCTTTTGGCCGGTCGGGGCACAGCGGGCATCATGAACCAGGACGGAACTCGGCCCCACAAATAACCTACTTTGGAAATTATTGACTTAAACGCTAAAAACAGTTTATTTAACTTTTAGGTCAGATAAATGGGTCGCTGCAATGTTGTGTGGATGTGGTTGACTAAATAACATACATGAAATGTCAATTTTTTTTAGATTTGATTTCAGTTCAGCTTTAAAGGGTGAAAAGTAGTCACTGTGCTGTTTGGTATCATGGTGTGTACCACACTGAACATGGACCACAGAAAGTTAAAGGGAGAGTTGTCTTAGGAACTTAAAAAGAAAATTATTGACAAGCCTGTTAAAGATAAAGACTATAAGTCCATCTCCAAGCAGCTTGAACCTTGAGGCTACAGTGAAACATGGAGGAGGCTTGGTTTTGTTCTGGGGTTGCTTTGCTGCATCTGACACAGGGTGTCTTGAATCTGTTCAGGGTACAAAGAAATCTCAAGACTATTGAGCCATTCTGGAGAAAAATGTGCTGCTCAGTGTCAGAAAGCTTGGTTCCAAACAGCTAAGAACACCAAAGAAGGCTCAGAACAAACACTGGACTATTATGAAGTGGCCTTCTATGAGCCCTGATCTAGATCCTATTAAACATGTGTACAAAGAGCTTAAACAAGCAGTCTAGAGAAGGAACTGTTCAAACCTGAGACAGCTGAAACAGTTTTCTCATGAGGAGTGGACCAAAAATACCTGTTAACAGATGCAGAAGTCTCATAGAGAGTTACATAAATCAGTAAATTGCAATGATTGGCTCAAAAGGCTATGAAACAAAACATTCTTTTCCCAAAGTCAGTTTCATTAGGTTCCATCCATCCGTCTTCTTCCGCTTATTCTGGTTCGGGTCGCGGGGGAAGCAACCTAAGCAGGGAGACCCAGATTTCCCTCTCCCCAGCCACTTGGGCCAGCTCCTCCGGGTAAATCCCAAGGCGTTCCCAGGCCAGCTGAGAAACATAGTCCCTCCAGCATGTCCTTGGTCTTCCTTTGGGCCTTCTCCCGATGGGACGTGCCCAGAATACCTCACCAGTGAGGTGTCCAGGAGGCATCCTAACCAGCTGCTTCACACTCGGCTGCGAACCGCTCCAACTAAAATGGACTGATTAAGCAAATTAAAGTTTCAATGAACTCAAAACAATGCTACAAAAAAGCCCAGCACTTGCCATCTACAACCATGAACTGCAAACATTCATCAAAACATATTCGTCAGACATTGGTTTGGGAACTGTTCTGACACAGTTGCACTCAGAGAATCTGGAAAACATTGTTGCTTTTGCTTCTCACTCTCCATCTCCAACCAAGAGGAAGCACTCCACTTTGGCTTGAGTGTGGCCAATTGAAAGATGGAGGACATATGTGTGGGGATGCAGATTAACACTCAGAACTGATCAGCAAGCCCTTACCGCTCTGCTAAGCACTAAAGGAATGAATAGAGCTGGCATGAGAATTACATGCAGATCAGTTAGACTGATGTGTTTCCAGTACGACATGCAGTACCAACCAAGCAGTCAGAACATCATGGCAGACTGCCTCTCACGTGTTCCCCTGAGCACCACTAATACAGCTGCAGATTCTGAACAAGATCACAGAGATAGCTTTTAGATTTTAAAGCTGAATATGAAGACTGTCTTGAACTTACAAAGCTGCAACAAATCATCAACTCAGGATGGCTTAAAGTGAATTCAAACCTTACTTCCTTGTGTGTAATGAATTGGCTTCAGAGTCACCACTGATTTTCAGAAAAAACTGTGCAAGAAAATGTTGTGCACCTGGCTCATGAAGGACACCAAGGGATAATTCACACAAAAAACACCTCAGAAAACTTTACAGGTGGCTAAATATAGATAGTTTTGTCAGGCATGTCGTAAAACCACAAGTGTTTCACTTGCCCCATTACAACCTGTCAAGTTTCCAGAGTTTCAACATATTGTTGTCAACATTGTGGATCCATTTGAACATTGAACCTATGACTACATGTTTGCCATCAACCTTGTTCATTATTTCAGTAAATGGCCTGAAGCTGTATTTACTTCCAATTCTACAACAAACACTGTTACGGAAGTCCTAACTTCTGTTTTTGTTCGTGAAGGAAACCCTTGCACTATCACAACTGATAATGGACCACAGTTTAGATCTTCTGCTATTGCTGATTTCATGAGTGAATGTGGGATTAAGCACAGCAGAACAAGTGCATACCATCCTCAGACAAACAGATGTGTGAAACTCTGTAATAGAGTGTTAAAAGACTCCATTGAGGCAGCACAAGCTACACATTGACCCTCAAAGCCTGCAGTTACTGAAATGCTTCACAACTACTGGGCTTCACCCCTTGCCACAAATGGTGATTTCCCTTTCCAGCTCTTTAGAGAAATACCAATGGATATCCTACTGGATATCCTACCTCCACCTAAAGACAATAAACAGTATGACCATGTTAGACCTAACATGGTTTTACAACAAGCCAAAAGTGCACTTTACACAAAAACAAAAAGAGAGGAACCAAATCGATCAAAGTCACTTTTGGCGCTATGATCAGAGTGCAGAAGTCTTTTCATGTAGGAAAAGGAGACACCCAGTACAGTGATCCTTTGTCAGTGCAGCAGCAAATTGTTGAACTGAGTTCTTTCATTCTCAGAGATGGAAAAAGGGAAGGCAACACAACTTTCACTCTGCTTCAATGAAACACCAAGGACTGATACGGCAGAGGAATTTCTCACCTCAAAGCAGACACCAAAACAAACTGCAAAGGAAAAGATATGCACCAACCTGGACAAAAGACACTATGTGATTAAATAAGTTAAAGCCTAAAAGAAAATATTAATATCAGAAAATGGCTGTAAAATTTTGTTTAAAAAAAGCAAAATAATGTCAACACAGTTCTTGTATATTGAGCTAATTTTGGTTGTAATTCTGATAGTGTTTTCTGTTTTATAAAAAAAGACTTTATTTGAAATTAATAGCACTTCTACCAGCTGAATAGGTAAAGATAAAATGCAGAGATTTTATTTTGCATTACATTAATACTAAGCATTCTGAGAAAATGCACAACAACATACAACATATTTCTTTTCTGAGGTCGACATATACAGAATTTGCAAGGTAAATGCATGACACTAAAGATCTTAATACTACTTTTAAATAAGGTGAATGAGAATGTTTGCTTGGGTATTGAAAGAGATTTTGTGTTTTCAGATTTACATAGAAAATGCATTTCTTCTGTTCTGTTGCTGAAATAACTTTTTGTCACCACAAGGTACTGTTGTAACAGCATAAGGCAGAAGAGACGGTGGTAAAAATTAAATAGAGTAATAGAACAGAAACAAAACTATAATTGTGTCTCCACAGTTGTTATAAAGTTTGTGAGTTTAACCATGAGTCTCCTATTTCTTTACAACTGACACAACAGGTAGAAACAAATTAGTCTGCATCTGTATGAACTTGCCACATTTAAATGTTATTCATTAACATTATAAGCACAATTAAAAGTGCCTAAAATAAGCAAAATTTATTTAGATAGAACAGGTGTTGTATTGAAATGATTTACCCAAATGAGACACTCCTCTAGCCACCAAGAGGTCTTGGCAATTTACCTAAAACAGAATTTCTTTAAACAAAAGAGGTTAAAAGAAAAATGGGACAAATGTGGTAGGGTAATCAGATCTTAATAAGTGAACAAAATTCAACACATCACCAGTCTAGCACAGTGTTAATCAATTAAACATAGGCCCAGATTCTAGTCTAAACATTTCCTCAAATATTTATTTACCGGAAAATGTAGTAAACAGACAACCTGTCTAACTTCTTAGAGCACATTTAGTTGCCTAAAAACTTATGAGTTTGTTTTTGCTGCTGGCTCAACATAGCCCTTGTATGAATAGCTCTTCTACTACTGCTGTTAAGGTAAAAACCTTGGATAACGTACATACCACTGTTTTAATGTCAGCTAGCTTGAAGTAGTCCAATATTTTTTTTACTCTTTGGCCTTTAAAACTTTTTATAACCTGACTCCTTCAACACTGTAACAGCAACATACTCTGTATTTTTGCCATGAAAGTGTAGCTAAGGCAGAGCTAGCAGGAACTTGACTAATACTAGTTGCACAGAAGAAAAACTATTTATTATTACTTATTTTAAATGAAATATTTAAGAAATTAAAAGATGCATTAAAAAATATATGTCAAGTAAAAGTATAACAGGTCATCCCCACAAACTGAGTGACCATGCAAAAAAGAGAGTAGTGAGAGACATCAAGACACCTGTGACCACTCCGAAATAGAGATGTGACATTCATGAACGATCCAAATCTTTTGAACGGCTTGTTAATACAAATGAAGGGAGCCGAGTCACAGAACGTAAAGAGCCATTTATTTTCCACCCCCTGGCCCCCATGTTTTCTCTGTGTTGCCTTCCTCAGATGCAGACATACACATGCTCCTCCTTTGCTGTTCCACTGAGATGAAGAACAGGCAAAAGGGAGAAGCTCAGGAGGGGGGGAGGGGAAGGTTTGACAAGTCGCGTGCCACTAAGTACGACTGTGCATGGTGATGTATACGTAAGGATGTATGTCGTACTACTCTCGGAGTACCATGTGACTAACCATTCAAAAGACTGGATATTTTGAATGGCTTTTTGAAACTAATTGCTCTGCAAGATCCTGATCCCATCAAAGAGCCAGAAATCCCATAACCACTCTGAAGGACTTACAACCTTCAGCAGGTCTCTAAACATACTGGACAAACTCTAGCCAAAATTTAATTTGACTTTTTTTAAACAGTGGCTTTCTCTTTGCCACCCTCCCAAAAAGATTAGACTGGTGAAGAACCTGGGCAACAGTTGACCACCATATAGCGCCAACCATATAATGATAGCCATATAACAAAAACTATAACTATAAAATGTTGTGAACAACCATGTGTTTGTGGTTTTAGCTAAGAAAGAGCCATTTATATAAGCCCATGAAAGGTCTTTGTTAGTTCATAGTGTTTTCCTTATAAATAAAAAAAAAATAAAAACTTCCATCCATCCATCCATCCATCCATCCATCCATCCATTATCTTCCGCTTATCTGCGGTCAGGTCGTGGGGAAACCAGCTTAAGCAGAGAGGCCCAGACTTCCCTCTCCTCAGCCATTTGGGCCAGCTCCTTTGGGGGAATCCCAAGGCGTTCCCAGGCCAGCAGAGAAACATAGTCCCTCCATCATGTTCTGGGTCTCCTCCCAGTGGTACGTGTCCAGAACACCTCACCAGTGAGGCGTCCAGGAGGCATCTTAACCAGATGCCCAAGCTACCTCAACTGGCTCCTCTTGATGTCTCTACTCTGAGCCCCTTCCGGATGACCGAGCTTCTCACTCCATCTCTAAGGGAGAGTCCAGACACTCTGTGGAGAAAACTCATTTTGGTCGCTTGTATCCGCAATCTTGTTCTTTCGGTCACTACCCAAAGCTCGTGACTATAGATGAGGGTAGGAACGTAGATTGACTGGTAAAGTGAGAGCTTTGCCTTTTGGCTCAGCTCTCTTTTCACTACGACAGATCAGTACAGCACCTGCATCACTACTGATGCAGCACCAATCTGCCTATCGATCTCCTGCTCCATTTTTCCCTCATTCGTGAACAAGACCCAAAGTTATTTAAACTCCTCCACCTGGGGCAGGACCTCTTCCCCGACCTGAAGCAGGCACACTACCCTTTTTGGCACAAGACCATGGTTTAGGACTTGGAGGCACTGATCCTGATCCCAGTCGCTTCACACTTGGCTGCAAACTACTCCATCGAACGCTTGAGATCACGATCTGATAAAGCCAGTAGGACCCCATCATCTGCAAACATCAGAGATGCAATCTTAAGGCCACCAAAATGGATCCCCTTAACACTTTGGCAGTGCCTAGAAATTCTGTCCATAAAAGTTATGAACAGAATCGGTGACAAAGGGCAACCTTGGCGGAGTACAACTCTTACTGGAAATGAGCCCGACTTACTGCCGGCAATGCGGACCAAGCTCTGGCACCGGTTGTACAGGGACCTAACAGCCCATATCAAAGGGTTTGGTACCCCATACTCCTGGAGTAGCCCCCACAAGACTCCCCGAGGAACAGGGGCTAACACCCTAACCCCCTCAAGACACCAAATGGTGAACCAGAATCGCCTCAAAGCCATACGGAAGTCATTCTCCATGGCCTCTCTGAACTCCTCCTGTGCCCGAGTTTTTGCCTCAGCGACCACCCGAGACGCATGCCGCTTGGACTGCCAGTACCCATCAGCTACCTCTAAGGTCCTGCAGGCCAAAAAGACCCAATAGGAGTCCTTCTTCAGCCTGACAGCATCCCTCACTGCCGGTGTCCACCAGCGGGTTCAAGGGTTGCCTCGGCGACAGACACCAACAACCTTATGGCCACAGCTCCAGTCAGCCGCCTCGGCAATAGAGGCACTGAACATAGCCCACTCAGATTCAATGTCCTCCGCCTCCCCCGAGACGTGCTCAAAGCTCTGCCGGAGGTGGAAGTTGAAGCTCTGTCTCACGGGGGACTCCGCCAGACATTCCCACTAGAGCCTCACAATACGTTTGGGCCTACCAGGTCTGACCGGCATCCCCCCCACCATCTGAGCCAACTCACCACCAGGTAGTGGTCAGTTGACAGCTCCACCCCTCTCTTCTCCCAAGTGTCCAAGACATGCGGCCACAAATCAGATGAAACAACAACAAAGTCGATCAACAAACTTTGGCCTAAGGTGTTCTGGTGCCAAGAGCAAATATGAACACCTTTATGCTTGAACATGGTGTTCATTATGGACAATCCATGACGAGCACAGAAGGCCAATAACCCACTGATCTGAACCCACTTGGGGCCATTCCTCCCAACCTCACCCCTCCAGGTCTCACTGTCATTGCCCACATGAGCGTTGAACTTTCCCAGCAGAACAAGGGAGTCCCCTTGAGGAGTGCTCTCTAGCACCCCCTCCAAGGACTCAAAAATGAGTGGGTAATCTGAACTGCCGTTAGGTGCATAAGCACAAACAACAGTCAGAACCCATCCCCCCACACGTAGGCAGAGGGAGGCTACCCCCTCGTTCACCGGGGTGACCTCCAATGTACAGACAACAAGATGGGGGACAGCAAGTATGTCCACTCCTGCCCGGCTTCTATGAAGGTATTTTTGGATCAAAACTATTTCTGCCTTGTAACTGTGAAGTTGAAGTTGAAGAGAAATCCTATAGGAGTTTTGTAATTGTAGTTTTTTTTTCAGTCTTTCATAAATACAAAACAGCAGTTACTCCTCTTCAAATTCAAATTCCCCACCAGAGAGGTGACATCCCATGTCCCGAGAGCCAGCTTTTGTAGCCAAGGATTAGACCGCCAAGGTCCCTGCCTTTGGCCACTACCGACTCCACATAGCACCAAACCCCTCCCACAGGTGGTGAGCCCATGGGAAGGGGGACCCACGTCTCCTCTTTGGGCTGTGCCTGGCCGAACTCCGTGGGTGAAAGCCTGGCCACCAGGTGCTTGCCAGCGTGCCCCTCCTCCAAGCCTGGCTCCAGAGTGGGGCCCCAGTGACCCGCATCCGGGCAAGGGAACATTGTTTCCAAAAATGTAGCTCATCATAATGGGCTGCACTTTGTCTGATCCCTCACCTGTTTGCCATGGGTGACCATACCAGAAGCACGAAGCCCCTGAAAATATAGCTCCTAGGATCACTGGGACACTCAAACCCCTCCACCACAATAAGGTGGCAGCCCAGGGAGAGAAAAAAAAACTTCCAACTCACCCTATTTGTTCCAAATGGGCGGTTTCACTTCCACTTCACACTCAGGTCCTCTACCAGAGACCTGGTAGCTTGAGAATTCTATGCAGTATCTTAGCTGTTCCTAGGACTGCACTTTTCTGGACAAAGACCTCCGAGGTTGTTCCTGGGATCTGTTGAAGTCACTCTTCCAGTTTGGGAAGAGTGGCCACTGGCACCACTGAGGCCTTGTCTTTCCACAACTTTTCTATTTCCTCTTTCAGCCCTTGGTATTTCTCAAGCTTTTCGTGCTCCTTCTTCCTGATGTTACAGTCGCTTGGGACCTCTACATCTATAACCACTGCTTTCTTCTGTATCTATCACCACAATGTCCAGATGGTTAGCCATCACCTGTTTGCCAGTCTGGATCTGGAAGTCCCACAGTATCTTAGCCCTGCCATTCTCCACCACTCTTGGCGGAGTCTCCCACTCTGACTGTGGGACTTCAAGCCCATACTCAGTACAGATGTTCCTGTACACTATTCCAGCCACTTGGTTATGCCAATCCATGTACGCTTTGCCTGCATGCATCCTACATCCTGCTATTATGTGCTGGACTGTCTCAGGGACATCTTTTCACTTTTTCTTGGGTCCTGCCTGGTATGATAGACCCCAGCCTCTATTGCTCTTGTGCTGAGGTCCTGCTCTTGTGCTGCCATGATTAGTGAGTCTGCAATTTTTTCTTTTATGATTAATACTGTCCAGCCTTGGGTCAATCCATTAGCAGCTGGTTCATTTGTACTGCTAGGCAATCATGGAGAGCAGTTAGTTTTTTTAGCCAGTAGGTGTAGATCAGGTCAGGCCCTGGTGCAGTCCAGCTCTCCATCACTCCTAGAACCCCCTCAGCCATATCATTGCAAAGAGTGGCTATCTTAGATCCTGTAGCCATGGGGAATTATCACTGTGTGATGCCTCCTTCTTCCATATGCTTCACCAGTATTGCTCAGTCTCAGCTCTCATATTATTCCCCTACCATTGAGAATACCTTATTTATTCTTCTGCTTCTTCAGTGTACCTCAGATGAGTAGCCAGAGCTTTGAGGCGATATTTGGCAGTCTCTAGAGACTCAGGTGGTGGATCCTTCTTCAATGCACCTTTCTGTTGCTCTGACAGCTGGCTGATTTCTCTCCAAGTTGCCTTGTTCTTAATTTCCAGCCTACTCCTCCATAGGGGAGGAGGATATATGTATGTGTGTGTGTATTTAGTCAGCCACCCTAAACACACCCCTATTGCAAGCTTAAAACTATATAACAAAACTCACTCCATTTTTTTTTCTTTCCTTTTTAGGTTTGGTGTTTGTCTTGTTTTGATTGTTGTTTTTGTTTTTTTATCTGCATTTTTTGCTGTACCTTGTATTTACTTGAGTACTCAGTCTGGTCTAACATGCCAGTTTCACTGGACAGTATGAGCTAGACTAAGTTAGTCAGCAACAAATAAGTAGACAGAACCTTAGAATTTGTCTTAACGCTCATGAACACAACTCCTCCTACGGCTAAACCAAACCAAAAATGATAAACTAATGAACAATATCACTGAACCAATTCTTTTTCTCTAGACACTCCAGGTTGTCCTTTAGCTCTTGCACCAGACTCTGATCTGATCACTGAGAGTACCTGAACAACTTACTGTAGAACCACAGTAGCAGACAGCTTTCGTTTCTCAGCTGCAGCCTGGTTTTTCTGAGAGACACTCCACTTCAGAAATGCCAGCCTCTGATATGTGACTGACCCATTCTGGCGTATTTCTTCAGAAGCTGAATTAATTTCCCAGTTAGAGGATCAACTATTTTCTATGGCAATGATGAGTTTTGGTGCCCAAGAGAATTAATTTTCAGTCTCACATCTCACAGATTTCCCCCTTCTTGAACCTTCTCACTCACCTAAATCACATTTAAATTTGTTACACCTCCAGTTTGTGCTTTAAAATACAATTTATGTCTATTTTATAAATTCAGATTTTTCCCTTACCTTAGTAATTTTACTCCCATTTTAATCATAATTTTGAAATCTAGTAGGTAAATTTAAAGAGGTTGGTTATTACCAAATGTGTGCAATATATGTATCATCATCAGTCCTGTTCACAGATGTATAAGTCAAAATTCATTGTCAGTTTACCGTGTATACTGCATGTGGTTTTTGGTTAATTCAAATGAAAAGAACACAATTCCTGTTTTGATTCTTTTTTCTTTTTTTTTTTGCTCAGGATTATTTTGAAGTTTGATTATGGATGAATCGATAATCGCTTCATAATCTCATCATAGCTCTTTAAAT
>JAOXNZ010000221.1:583724-594106 GCA_028566095.1 Kryptolebias brasiliensis | reverse complement strand
TTTGGTCTGTGGGAGGAAACTGGAGTACCCGGAGTAAACCCACGTGTGCACAGGGAGAACATGTAAACTCCACCCAGGAAGACCCCAGGCCGGGATGAGAACCTGCAACCTTCTTGCTGGGAAGCGACAGCTCTAACCACTACCCCGCTGTGCCACCCATAATTAAATCAGAGAGACAATATTTTTTTTTCCTCCTGAAATGGTAGTAGTTGTAATTTTAACTGTGTTAAATAAAACAGATGGACAGGTACACTGTTGTGTGTACAGGACACCATTCATACTGATTTGTACAGACATACACCAACTCTTTTCATTAACTTAACTCATAAACACACACATATACAGTGGATTGCAAAAGTCCAAACTTGCCAAAGTATTCTTTCTGATTTGTTGTTTTATACCTTGGAGTTTTATTGGATGTTTAACTTGATTATAATTGATAATTCTACAAAATATACTCCAGATAAACAAACTTAAATGGGGGGAAAATATTTCTTAAAATGATTGTAAAAAATATGATCCAAAATTGAAAGTGGTGCATAAAAATGCACCCCTTTTGCTGTAAACCCTTAACCATTTTGTTCAGAACCCACATAATTAATTAAATGACGCCTTCTAAGTGTAGCGTGAAGTAGTACCCCTTTTTCATGACCTCTGACCTACCGTCATCTTTCAGTAACTGTTCTCTCTGAAAAGTTCATTCTGAGCTGAGTGAATCTTAATTGTTTTGGGACATGTGTATACACTTGTGGATGTCTAATCAGTTATTCACAGATTGTTTACATGCATTACTAAGGCTTGGGAAGAAAAACATGATTCACTGCTGAAATGAGAAATAGTTATTTGATTACTAAGCTTTTAAAATATGAAAAAAATATTTTTGATTATTATTTATGTGCAAATAGTCAATATGAAAATTACGATGTGTTTTAACAAACCTTTTCTCTTTTGCCTTACAAGAGAACTGTACTCAATTATGAGTGAAAGAATCTTTGGACAGATTGAGATAAAGCCTTTCTGCATGGACCCCAAAGGTTTTTCCACCCCAGCAATCAGAATGGTGTAGTTATCAAACTGAAGACAAAGCCTTGGAGGTGGACTGCAATTCAGTCCGTTTGCAGTCAGTCCATTAAATAGTTCATTTTTGTGTTTGCCGTGTGAAGACCTTATTCGGCTCATCATCTTTGTTTTGTTTTGTAACCTGGTGAAAAACATTTTTCTCAGTGTTTTTAAGTCCAGCAGACAAAAAACAGAGAAAGACAAAACCATAAAAAGAAACTTAAGTTGAGAAATAACTTTTCATCCTGTTCATTGCTCCAGCTCGCCCGACTCCTGCTGCATCAGCTGCATCAGCTGCCTCCTGGCTGACCCTCTTTAAACATCATTGAGTTGAGTTGAACTTGGGCGGAATGCTGACCACTGACTCTGAACGGGCTCTGGGCCTTAACCTGCCTCCTTGTTGTGGTTTTGACAAGGCCTGAGCAGCCTCTAAGTTCCTCAAAGACAAGGGGTCTTTGTGGGACCCTCCACAGCTTCTGATCCGGTGAGGCGTCTATAAAAGAAGAAGCTATTTTGGGTCTGGCTATTTAATTTTAACTGATGCAAACTGATAAATGAACATATATTTCCAATCTGATGTTTCAGCAAGGCTAATCTGACAACCTGGCAGAATTAATAACATCTTCTGACCAAATTCCAAAGTGAACTATTTACCAAAACAGTTTAAACTATCCCAAGTTCCTGCATGGATAAGAAACTGAAAACCTTAATCCTAAAATCCAAACATTTTATTCAAAGAATTAATTTGGTTCTGATAAACTAATAATCATGATTTCATCTAAGATTATTAAAGTGTTACTTGTTGCCATGTTTTATCTTGCTAAATCCTCATTCAAAGTAATTACCTAATAATCATTCCTCACAAAGACATTCCTTAAAACGTTAGCGTTAGTTTTATTTTTGTTGTGTAAATATTATGATAAAGAGTTCCCTGTGATGAACAAATTTCATCCATCAGTTATTGAGATCTGAAATGGTAAATTTAATCTCAATGTTGAACTTTCCATTTGTTACATAAGTGTAGATATAAATACAGAGAGCAAAATGCTATAGGCCAACCATGTTGGAAAAAATGGCTTGTTGTATATTTCCTCTGTCCTTAGTTTTCTGTGTTCTGTTCAGGTTCAGTCTATCTGTTCCAAGCTGTGGATTGCTGACTTATCTTCTAATTTAAGACTTACAAATGCATTTTTTAAAACAGAAAGTCTCCACTGTTGGACACAGCAGGTTATGTGCATGTTATTCCTGCATTCAATAATTACATTAGGTATAGCATTATTTTTGGATATATCAGTAAGGTAGACTATATTGGCACTCCCTTCAGTTCCGATCACCGTCAGCAGGGTGATATGATAAATTTACAGATAAATGCAGGCATTTCCTGTTCTGCCCCATAAATGCATATAAGTGAATATTAAGAATGAATCACTAAAAACCATTCCATTTCAAAGAGTCAAAATAGTTAAAAACCTTCCAGAACAATACAATGCACTGCAAGTTAATTCATTAATTAATATTATTTTTTAGAAGGAACTTTTTTTGAGGGTGAATTATTTTAATTTTCTTTTTTTTAGAAGGGCTCCACCCTACCTGCCATGATGAACCAGCATTTTGCCGTTAGAGAGATGCTTGGAAAAAAGTAGCTGATAAAGCTAACCACAGACACATGAAAACTTTTTTGCCCTAAATGGCAAAGAACACAACTTACAGCAATCCTAGACTTTAATAGTATCCTTTGGACTGTTCATGCACAACTATCAGAGTCCTGACTGAACCAGACAAAAGGGCTGCAAAAACAGTGCTACCACTCTGACTGTGAATGCCAGGCAGACCTGAATGAAACTGTACTAAAACAGGTGAACATGATAGGTACCTTTTCTGTCAGCCAGAAACAGAAATCTATGGTTTCAGAGAGCACAAAGAGGATTATAAAATTTTATTTTTGCAGAGACTAAGGATGCCGGGCTTACAGACTGTTTTCAGAAGAATGAATCCATGAGCCAACCAACCTTTTGCCAACAGTCCATGCTGCTAGGGCTTTACTGTTGTGGTGAAAGTGTCCAGGCCCCTCTGTGTCTCCAAAAACCAAACAGTTGTGGGTTGAATGCTACAGACAATCTGAGTGATGCTGTTGATCCTTATAATCCTTGTGTGTCAAACATGACTCTGACTTTGTCATAAAGCAAATGTTTTCTCTATAAAATGTTATGAGGGATAAACAAACTATATGCTGCAGTTTTAAAAACAGGTCCTCACATGTATGCAATTTAATCCAATACAGCTCTTTTATTTGTGAAATGTTCCTTACAGGGTGTGTTTCTATTAACTCACATAATCTCTAATAAGCAGTGCCTGAGTCAGAATCTTCAATCCAATCAAAGTCCCAGGCCAGCTAATTTTTACCCACCACCGAAAAACTGAGAAGTGGACAATAATAATTTTGCCTGTGTCTGTGATTAGCTGTCTGTTTGTTACCAAAATATCTTATAAATCACAATATAAATTGAAATGAAATTCTCAGAAAGTAATAACTGAAAATAGATCAACAACTGACATCAATTCAAAATGTCTGCCACAGCCAACAGACCTTAAAAAACACAAGAATGTCTATAACATTCAATTTTACAGATATTAGCCTAAAAATTGATTTTGTATGAGCTCAAACTGATCCCCAAACTTTTGCCATTAAATATTAAGAATCAACTCTGTTTGCCTGTTAACAAAATATCTTAAACTTTCAGAAAGCAATGATTGAATTGACCTATACAACTGATTACCTTTTGGAGCTAACCTAATTCAAGATTGCCACCATATTCAACTAACCTTATAAAACTTAAAAATGCCAATAATTCGGTCAGTTTTACAGATTAGGTAAGATTTGGTGTGGCAGTAGCTTAGTCATTCATAACACATATGCCAAGTGCTTTTCATTGTGCAGGATCTTAGCTTAAAACTTTAGCATCAACTGCTGGAGTCAGTTTTGCTCTGTTAGTAAAATATCACGTGAACTGCTGGATAGATTTTAATTATAGTAAAAAAAATTAATTAATAAAAAAACTGAATCATTGAATGTACACTTACAACTGATTAAAATTTGAAGTCATCTTAATTAAAGATGATTGCCACAGCTAATCAAAATTAGCTAATACAAAATGACAATAACTGAGTCAGTTTTACAGATACTGAGCTAAAATTTGATGTGTGGGTTGTGGGTATGCAGACTTTCTGATGATATATAGGTGTGTGCATGAATAAAAACAAGTTGGGTGTTTTGGGGTATATGTAAATGTCAAAACTATTGCATAATTGGGCGTTTTTTACCCTCCCGTGGCCTTTGAGTCAAATTGACCCAAAGTTACAAGGGTTTATCTACCTGTCTGTCTCTGTCTTTTTTTTTGAGGGCTTCAGGAAGGTTAAAAACTATTTATCGTACATTGAATAGAGCCTAAACCGATTGTATAAATACAATAATTATATATCTGGCAAGACTGTCTACCAATATTGCATGAGATTGCACATAAAATTTTTAAGGTTTGACCAGAACGGCTATAGTTCTGTCCATTTTCATCATTACATGATATTCAAGTGATGAGAAAATTCTGACATGAAAGGTGGTGGCTAATATGCATTCCTCCAAGGGATGCTAGGCCTTTATTTTTTCCATGTGGTTTGAGATCTGAGATCTCAATGGGAATTGCCTGGTTGAATAAAGGTTAAAAAAATAAAATAAATCAGACTTTCTTTAAAATGTTTACCCAACAGTGCTCCTATTTTGCTTTCAGTTTACATCCTAATTTATCAAACAGTCTTAGCTGTGTGAACAATTTAAAATGTGTTCTTCTCCTTCAGTTTGCAAATATACCTTAGGAAGATTAGAATGTCAAAAGAAAATAAACTTTGAGTCATTTCAGCCAGAATTTCTAAATGATACTGAAAATCAGCACCTCAGCAGGAGCCCCCATGGGGCATATCAAAAGACAGATTCAAACATACAAAATACTTAATTACAACTCAGCTACAAGTTGCCAGATACTACCTACTGATATGTTACACACAACCATCTGCTCTCCCTGGAAAGCAAACAGTTTGAGACCACAGCCAAACCTTTACCCATCAACACTGGCCAGCTATTGCCCAGCAATAAAACCCAGCCTTTACCAAACATAATAATTAGCCCTGTTGCTGAAAATCAAATATTTATTGTGGTCCAATTTGGTACAATTGCTCCTCTTTTAGTTTTACTGACATGTGTCTAATTTTTTTTATATTTTCAATAATAAGACATTTTTTTTGTATTCTTACATGTAATATTTGCCACAGCTTCTGACGAGCTGTGACTACTTACACCTGTCCATCATCCCCGCAATCACCAGCTGCTGCTATTTAAGGGCAGGTTCTCCATCTGCACAGTGTCAGATTGTTGTGAAACCTTATGTGGTAACACTTTCAGGCCCTCAGTAAGCGCTCTTGTGATTTTGCTCTGCCGCTAACCTGTCTGTTTTCCTTTCCGACCAGTCTCACCCTCTTCCCCAGCCGGTACCATCCTGGACACATTTTGTAGACATGCTAATTAAACATAAATGAATGTAAAGGTACTTAAAAGGAAAAAAAAATTATATTGGTATTTGTTAGTGTTGGACTGGTTTAGGAAGTGTTGAAACCTTGTTGAAATTATAGTATAGCAAAATAGTTTAAAAATTATGGGCTTATAATTATGACTTAAAATAGTTCATAAGAGCAAAATTCAATAATAAACCAACACTGGTTGATTTATTAAAAGTCATAACTTTGTTTTGCCAGCGTCATTATCAAATGTTTTTCATATCAAAGTGCAATCCAGTGCATGATAGATTTGAACAAAACCTTTCTTGCAAGGTCAAGGAGGTTTATCATTAATGTGGTAGAGTCCGGGTTAAGCAAGATGGCAGCATGGTTAAAACTGGGATGAGAATGAAATCTTCCAAAGTTCTAGGACCCTCAATAGTTTCAAGGTGAAGTTGAACATTTGGATCAAAAAGTTTTGTTTATGCATGCTCACACCAGAGTAAAATAATTAATCAATAGCAGTTTAAGACTATAACTGTCAGGAACGGTAGAGACGGAGGCGAACCCAATGCGCAGATTCATTGTGAATAAAAGAAGAACTATGTTATTTAAATCAATAAAACAAAACAAAACAAAGGTCTGACGTGGCAGCAACTAAACAGATTAGACTACAAAAACTTACACAGGACATGAAGCGAGACACGAGGGGAACCAGACAGGACACGAAGCGACACGAAGCGACACGAAGCGACACGAAGCGACACGAAGCGACACGAAGCGACACGAAGCGACACGAAGCGAGAATGAAGTGAGAACGAGGCGAGCATGAACCAAGAATGAACCAGTGAGTACATGGAGGAAATGACCGGGTTTTAAAGACAGGGGGAAATTAGTGGAAGTGGGCACAGGTGAAGTGATTACAGAACTAGTGGCAGGTGTAGATGGGCGTGGCAGGCAGGCAAGTGAAGAGGAGAAGTGAATAATGACAGACAGAGGCATGGAACAAAAACAGAGACATTACATAAAACCAGAACCTGACAATAACATTTGTTGAATCACACATGGATTGTCTATATTTCTTCATCAATAACAAATGGCACTGAATCACAGAGTGTTTTCATAGCACATGGCATTTTGGTAACTGCAGGCTTCCAGGGGTTGTGTAGCTTGTGCTGCCTGAATGGTGTCTTAATTCAATTCAACTCAGTTCATTTATATAGTGCAGTCACAACAAAAGTCATCTCAGTTAACGGCACAAAAAACATTAACATACATTATAAAAAGCCAATTAGTAAAAGTTATCCATCTAAGGAAGCCAGCAGATTGTGTTAAATCTTCACTTTGTTGCAGTCTCCCATCTTGAGCAGCACAACGGCAACAGTGGAAAGGAAAAACTCCCTTTTAACAAGAAAAAACCTCCAGTAGAACCAGGCTCAGGACAAGTGGCCATCTGCTTCGACCAGCTGGGGTTTGAGAGGACAGGAAAGAGACACAGACAAACATAGAATGGCAGGTCAAGGTGTAGTTTCTATTAAAAGAAAGACAAAGAAAACACATGTTAATGATAGAAAAATTACAGTAGAGCAAGTAAAGACAGCAGAAGAGTGAGGAAATGTGATCAATTTGTCCTCCAGCAGTCTAAGCCTATGAGGAAACCAGGAAACCCAAGCCAACCCTAACTATAGGATTTATCAAGAGGGAAAGTCTTAAGTCTAGTCTTAAAAGTAGACAGGGTGTCAACCTCATGGACAGAAACTGGAAGTTGGTCCACAAGAGAGGAGCCTGATAACTGAAAGCTCTGCCTCCCATTCTACTTTTAGAAACTCTAGGAACCACAAGTAAACCTGCAGTTTGAGAGTGAAGTGCTGTGTTAGCACTCTATTAAAGCATTCCACACATCTGTTTGCCTGAGGATAGTATACACTCATTCTGATGTGCCTAATACCAAGTTCACTCATGAAATCAGCAAAAGCAGAAGACGTAAACTGTAGTCCATTATCAGTTGTGCAGGGATTTCCTTCATGTGCAAAAACCAAAGTTAGGAATGCAATGACAGTATTTGTTGTAGCCCTAAAAATGAATGCTACTTCTGGCCTTTTTCTGAAATAATCAACAGCAATGTTGGCAAACCTGCAGTCATAAGTTCAATATTCAAATTATCCCACAGTGTCGACAGCAATGTGTTGAAATGGACCCTCTGGAAATTTGAAAGGTTGTAATAGGACAGGTAAAACCTTAGTGGTTCTGTCACATGCATGATAGATGGTGCATAATGACAGAACTGTGTAGACCAAATCATCTATATGTGGCCACCAGTAAAGGTCTCTACGGCATTGTTTATTGAAAACCACTCCCTGGTGTCCTTTGTCAGCCAGGTGCACATTCTTTTCGCACAAAGACTTGGGAACAATGTGTTATGCACCACAGCGAATGGAGTTAATAAACAACAACAAAAAAACGGAAATTTATAATAATATTTATTGTCACCTAGATAAGGCGGGTTTCCCTTTAAATGTTATTTATACGCCTTTAATCAAATAACATTGACCCAAATTTGAAGCACCACTTCAGGCGGACAAACCCACGTAACACTACAACTGTTAATGCAACCCATATAATGTACTCATTTAACTGCAAATCAATGGCATGCAATCTAAAACACCAAAGGTAACATTCCAAACAGGGTCGGGTTTCAGGTTTAAGATTAACAGCAGCGTGGAATATTCATTTTTCAGGAAAGTGACCCAAAACAATACAGGACATACAAACACAAAAATGTAAAATAGTAGTTAGTCCGCCCTCACATATACTAAGGTGAAACAAACACAATCCTAAAGCTGGGCAGACTAACAAAAAGAAAAAGACAAATTCTACGAAAGACAGCAGGTAACAGTGATAAACTGTAAAAACACAAAACACAAGATTACTAAATACATTAAACACTTTATTCAAATCAATGTCTAAAAACAAATTAAAAATCACTGCATACCTGTAGCGTCTAATAAGCCAACACCCAGTCACGGCAAATCCAGCAAAGCGTCGACGAGTATGGCCCTACCAGACAAAATAAAATATAAACAAAACCACATAATACAATCTAAAAACCCAAAAGCCTACAGGCCAACCTGTGGCGTCGAACTCCCCCACGCCCAGGCAATCCTGCTTCAATCTCCTCTTTGCTAAAATCACGTGGCCCGGTTGTAAAAAATATATACCACACGTCAATATATACAAACTGTTTAAAACAATCCATACCTTAAAACAGTTTTCCTCCAAACCTACCGCAATTGCATACACAACAGAGCATGTGAACCCGGCAAACACTTGGCCATCCACAGGAAACTAGCACCTGCCAACAACACTGCCAGCTTCCCTTTTATGGAGGCTTAGACTGCGGGGCAATTGCGACACCCTGTGGTACCACCGGTTACATTCCTCCCCATCACTGTGCAACGGCAACCCGACAATTTACCTAAGAAAACTATTATCTGATACCAGACAACTATTCTTTGGTCTGCACAGAATGGGGCAGCCTGAATGGGTTTGAATGCTGTCCTGCAATCTTCCTAGCTGACCTCCTGGGCATCTTCAGAAATCCCAGCTTTATTGTTCTCAACATCTGATAGGGTTTCAGATTTAGGCAAATCAACAGTTTTATCCTCTGCCCTGCTGTCACTCAATAAATTTTCCAAAGCCTCCTTTTCTTGAGACCCCTCCAGCCCGCTACTTTCGCAAACACTTCTAAGCTTGGCATGGTGTACTTGGCGAACGGGTCCCTCCTGACCCGCAGGTGCTATAGAATACACTACCTCTCAATCAGTAGGTGGGCGAACTACTTGATAAGGAGTTGGGTCATAAAAGTCCCGAATCTTGCTCCAACCCCAGACAGAGTGATTTCTGGTCTACACCAGATCTCCCCCCTGAAAATCTGGAGCAACATCCACATCCTGATTTCTCTGAGCTCTTTTTCTTTTTGATGTACCATGTCATAGGCCACAGTTAGGAACTTTTGGTGCTCTTCTACCCACTCTTCCAAGGACAGGCAAAGATCCCCATCGGTTTCCCTCAGTCCCACCAAGAAATCAACAGGCAACTGCGGCTTCCTGCCAAACATCAAGAAGTAGGGTGTCATACCAGTGGATTGATGGACAGTTGTATTATATGCAAAGGTAACTTGGGAAATATGGCAAGGCCATTTACGTTTCTGTTCGGGTGGAGGTGTTTCGAAGTAAGTCATGTAAGCTGCGAATAAAACGCTTACACTGTCTATTCCCCTGAGGATGATAAGGGGTAGTGCAGCTTTCCTCGATTTTATACAACTTACAGAGTTGATGGACCAAATTAGTCTCAAAAGTTCCCCCTTTTTACACCACCTCTCCATCTGAGTACATATTGGGCCAATAGTACTGCGAGTGAATTAGCTGTAAGGTCCGCTCCACCCCTTGGTGGCCATGATCATCATGAAGCGAGCAGAGAAAGCCCTCCTGCAAACACTGTGGCAACACAAACTGTTCAATCTCAGTCTGTCCATAAGAAGCGTAAACACAAAGATAAAGGACTAATCCTCATTCCCTAAATAGACCCCACTGCTGAACTAACTCTCTAGTGACCTTATTAAGCCCATCTCTCTCTCTGTGAGGATTTGAGTTATTCTGTGTGCTTATTTTGTATTTAGTGTTTCGTGTTTCTGTTTGAGTTCTTTTCTTCATGTTCTGTCTGCTCTGTCTGTCAGTATTCACTTCTCCTCAGTCCTTCACTTGCCTGCTTACCACGCCCAT
>JAOXNZ010000221.1:202025-214250 GCA_028566095.1 Kryptolebias brasiliensis | reverse complement strand
ATTATGACTCTGTAACTTTGTGTTTTCATGTTGTAAAGCACTTTGAACCGCCTTGTTGCTGAAAAGTGCTATATAAAGAAATTTTACTTACTTACTTACTTACAACAATGACATCAAAATTCAGGTGATGACAGGCAGCTTTATGTCATTTTAGCTAATTGTGAAAATGACACAAATAGTTGAAATGATAGATATAAATTAAATAAGTTCCTAAATTACAAACGTTTGTATCTGTCAGTGATTTCAAGAGTTTTA
The DNA here is from genome assembly GCA_028566095.1 of Kryptolebias brasiliensis. Taxonomy (NCBI): domain Eukaryota; kingdom Metazoa; phylum Chordata; class Actinopteri; order Cyprinodontiformes; family Rivulidae; genus Kryptolebias; species Kryptolebias brasiliensis. The sequence continues at coordinate 213,995 of JAOXNZ010000221.1, read as the reverse complement.
TGAAGCTAGAGTAAGGGAGGAATGTCATTTCATGTCATGTATTTCTTTGAGAGGCTATTGTACTTAATTAGTTATCTGTCTGCTTTTAGTCTCATTGTGTCTTATGTACAGTATGTACATACAATGATGGCTGCTACCTTGGCTAGGTCTCCCTTTTAAAATATATTGCTGATCTCAATGGCAGTTTGTGGTTAAATAAAAGTAAAATAAAAATCAGAAAATAAACTGTGTATCTCCTAATTTTAAAAACAGGAGGCGATGGAGTAATGAGTGAGAGGTCACATAGTCAAGTCAAGTCAAATTTATTTATACAGCACTTTTCAGCAACAAGGCGGTTCAAAGTGCTTTATATCATAGATAGATAGATAGATTTTTTTTCTGACATCACATTCGTTTTTCTGTGTGACAGCTTAAATAAATCCACCTCCACATCTTTCCAATGCCTTGTTATAAATAGCCCACCATGTCTTCCACAAAAGTGGAAAAGATTTTATGTTTCATGTGGTTGCCACATAGCTTACTAATTAAATCTGCAGCTGTAGATCTTCCAGAGCATGACCTTTCTGAGACTTTAAAAAACACTGTTTGCAGTTGGAAGGTTGGAAGGGAGGAAGGTGTAGGAATGAGAAAAACAAAACAAAGAAAACCCTGCCTGTTTTTGTTTAAAAGAATCTACCAAATAAGTTGCCAGTTAGGCTGTAACTGATAGGAAAGGCTGGTATGTTCTTTTAGGATAGAAAAAACAGTTAAAATATAACTTGTAAAGCTGGTGGAACATTTTGGACTCAGGTTGTTTAGATAGACTTAAAGGACATTTTTTTAAATTAAACTCTTAACTAAAACTAAAAGGTAACACAAATTAAAAAAAAGTCTGTATCTCCATTTAACAAATAAAAAACTAAAAACAATTATTGCATTTTATTTTGTTTGTTTGTTCATTCATTCATTGTTTTACAACATACACTTACACAGTTTTCTTTACTTCCATTTCAATTATGGCCTAGAGACTGAATTCAGTGAAATGGGTGAACTAACTTTTTTTTCTTTCTTTGACTTGTAGTTTTTGCCTTTAAATATTATTGCTACTCCCTGGAGCCAACTTTCTACTTTATTTATTTATTTACTTAATTATTTCCTTCTTATCTTGCTTGTTTTTGTGTCCTTTTTTCTTTAGGCCCTGCTTGTTCATTCCATAAAAACAGAGAGGATTAAAGCCCTAGCTTTCCTTAAAGATAAATAGATAGCTCATATCACCCGCCACTTATCATGCTCAGGTCTTAAACTGGGATATGCCAAAAAATGTCAAAGCCCTGAATGATGTTGAATTGAAACTGAATGAAACAGTCAGTCATCAATACTTCCTATGCCACAATATGATAAATTGACTATTTTTAAAGATAAAATTTTTTCTATGCACACTAGATGATTTCAGTTAATGTACCAAGTTTCTTTTTACACAGCGTGTTCCATGTGTACCCAGATCTCTGGATGTTGCATAGTTTATTGAAAAGAGTCACACTGATTCACAAAACTAGATAATCAGCCAGGCAAATACCTCCTGGGCCCAGATTCTGAAAGACCCTAAAGCTATTTAACTCACTTGTGAATGAGTACTTTATGATAATTTGATGAAGAACACAGGGGAATGTGCACCACAAATGATAAGGAGCTTAAAACAGGTTCTGTTTTTGTTTTAATCTCAAAGCTTGGGGGAACTCTGAAAATCTGTTTTAAACCTTTTTCTTTCTGTAGATAACCAGCTTATATAGCAAAAATCCTGCAGAATATATATCTACACATGTTAAATCTAATTACAAAAAGCTAACCTGTGGGCAGAGGGTTAGCAAAAAAGAAAGAAAGAAAAAAAAAACTAATCACTGCTTCGTGACGTCTGCCTCCTGCTCCGTACCTGATGAGGTCTAAATCCTGAGTCAATGAGAATAAAAGCTACGATCATGTTCAAAGCCTTGGAAAAAAGGTTCATTCAATCAAGACAAATAGTAAAAAGGTTAAAAATTATTGATATCATATCCAAATCAGACTTTTTGATTTATGTGGTACCACTCAGCAACAAGACAACCTGTAGATCTGCAGTGAATTTGCTGTGATCTAAAGAGAGGCTTTTCTAGTACAGGAAATTAATCCTTTCCGACTGAATGGGTCACAAGGTGGACTCTCTTAAGGCTTTTTTAAAAGTTCAGATAAAGCACTGCCACCTTTGACCAACAATGACCAGATCAAAAAAATCCTGGAGCTTAGCAGCACTGTTAAACCTAAAGACACTACAACACACGCAAATAGAATCTTTTTTCAGCAAACCCAGGTCCAGTCAGCCTACCGAATTACATCTATTGATCCTGTTCTGTGCCTTTTCTCCTCCTCTTCATGCTTGGCTTTCACCATCCTGCTGGGTCTCTGTTTTCTCAACTTGTCTCTGTCTTAACCAGAACATCCTCCCTCCCACCATCTTTCTTGCTCCATGTAATTGATTCTCTACCTTCTCCTGCAACTGTATTTTCTACAGGTGATATTCTTTTGACCTAACCCCTGATTGGAGATAGAGAAAAACAAATTCCAACAGAAGCTTAATGCCTTCATCCAGTTCGAAGAAAAGAGTCTATCATGTCCCGTGATGCTGAAAGACTTCCAATCATTTTGCTTAAAAACAAACAAGCAAACAAACAAAAAACAGAAATACCTTGCCCAGATAGACACACAGAGACCCTGATTCACCAAGGGACGGCATAGTATTAGTGGCTGCTAAAGTGGAGCAACCTACAGTGCCTTAAAAAGCATTCAAATCCTCATTATATGTATTTTACATGGGTTTTATGTCATAAAACAACAAAGTAGTGCATAATTGTGAAGTGGAAGGAAAATGATGAATGGTTTTCAACATTTTTTACATATAAAAATCTGAAAAGTGTGGTATGATTTGTTTTCACTTCTTTACTCAGATACACCAAACCAAAATCGAATTATCTGAGCCTAAAATTGAAAGGATAACAAACAGGGTCTTTTACATTTTTTTGGAATCAAAGAAAGAAAGAAAGAAAGAAGCATGAATTTTCAAAGCTTGGAATATCATTTTTTTATAACTAAAAGGTGGTATCCTACTGGGCTGTGACTGATGGAGACTAGTATGCAACTCAGAATTGTGAGAAAATAGGCAGATTTTGTTTGTTGTTGTTGCTGTCTCACTCACTTCTTATTGCATGCAATAAAGTGACCAGTGAGCCATTTGTTCATGTTTTGAGCAGCCATTTTTTTTTAAATCACAGCTTATTTCCATGTGCAAAGCTTGGAAAATTCTCAACCATGCACATTGTTTTGTTGCACACCTCTTCCCACATCGTACCCACCTCGACTCGCTTTGTATCTACCTTGACAGCCTCCCCCATGTATATGATTAAATCTGCAACGGTACACTTTTGAAATAAAGATAGACAGATTTGGACCAATTATTTTAGTAAATATTATTTATTATCAAGATGGTTTTTAGACCTGTCAGAAGAGAGCTCCCCTGCAGGTGTCAAAATAAAGCTTGAGCACTCTTGAGGTGTCCTGGAGACACTGCTACATATTTCATTTGGGTTTGAGATGCTTGCAATATTGATGACTATTTTGAGAAAATTTGTCTAACAAATTTGTCTTTTTGAATATGGTCAAAACTTGAGCAACAGGACTGCGCACCACTGCGAACCATTGTGAACATCCCAAGATATTCTTGAGACCGCCACACAATATAATGTTCTGTAACAAACATTTGAGGCCTTCACAAAACAGCTGGTTTTATACTGAGGTTAAATTGCACACAGGCTGACTGTTTACTAATTTGGTGACTTCTGAAGGCAACTAGTTGCACTGAATTTTAATTAGGGGTTTCAGAAAAAAGGTAGCTAAATACAAATGCACACCACACTTTAGTATTTTATTTGTAAAAAATGTTGAAAACATTTCCACTTCACAAGTGTGCAGTACTTTGTGTTGGTCTGACACATAAAATCCCAGTGAAATACTTTGAAGTCTATGGTTGTAACACAGTGTGGAAAGGATCATGGATATGAAGACTTTTACAAAGCACTGCAAAGATTGTGCTTTTGTCTAATTGATAAAATATTTCCAAGGAGAGATGTGCACCTCAAAATGTGCTGCCAACTAAATAGGGTCTTTGTGCTGACACAAAGCTCAGCACTGTTAGCATGAAACATTTATCATCTCCTGAGAGCTGTGGGTATTTCTACCCCAGGAAAAGAGACAGAGGAAAAGGAGAAATTTGATGCACTGTTGCTTCACAAATAGAGGGCAGGCATGTTAGGAAAGGTACAACTAATCATCTCTTCCAGTGATTAGTTAGACATTGTTGCATCTACAAAAAACTTGTCTAAAAATGTATAAAGCCTTGTTCCTGTTGTAGGTTCAGAATAGAAAACCTGATTTTAGAACATTTCAACAAATAGTGCTACACAGAGGTTAAAAAACAAAACACAAAGTAATTATTTCCATAAATAACAGTAAGCAAAAAATGTCTTATATTAATTTAGAAATGCAGTCATGAACATGATTCCCCCTTGACCCAATGAGATGTTGCTCAACCAGTTTTACCTCTGCTTTATCCTTTAAGACCTGAAAATGACTCTGAGAAAACATTTATAGAGCAAAGACAACTGTGATTTGATGCAAAGAGAGTGGAAACTGTTCACACCTACCAAACAGGGTGGGTGTGTTTGCACCAGTTCATAAATAGAAGAATTTGCTAATAACAATTTGAATTATACTTTGTTAGCAAAATATCTCATAAAAACTGGATACATTTTAATGAAACCATTAGAAAATAATCAATGGATACCTCTACAACAGATAAAATTCTTGAATCAATCAATTCAAGATGGTACACACAGCCAACTGACTTTAGAAAACACAAAAATGGTTATGATTAAATCAATTTGACAGATAATGAGCTAAAATTAGGTGTGGCTGTAGCCGAGAGTCATCTTTAACATATACTGCAAGTGCTAGTCATTGCATCATAACTTTGCTTAAAACTTTAGCATTAACGTTTGGAGTCAACCCTACTTTTCTGTTAGCAAAATATATCATCAATGACTGGACACATTTTAATGAAACTTTCAGAAAATAATTATTGAATGTACAACTGATTAACTTTTGGAATCAATTAAATTTAAGATGGCTTGCCTAGGTAACTGACATTGGTCAACACAAAAACAACTATAACTCAGTCAGTTTCACAGATATTTAGTTAAAATTTGATGTCATTATAGCTGAGAGTCATCCTCAACATATGCTCTAAGTTTGACATTCTGTGATATAGCATGACACCGCACACAAAGTTATTTTGAAGGTTTGACCAAAATGGCTACAAATCTCAAAAGATGATCTGTATGAAAGGTGGTGGGAGATATGTACCCCTTCATGGAATGCTACACCTTTAATTGTTTTTTTAATCTGACACTGAGATAGCAGGGAAATGATGTGCTACATTTGGAGCTGAAACCATGAGCTGCACAGTTTTAGAAAATCAAGCTCCAAGTGTCTGTCAAGATTAAGGGTCTTTTCATGCAAATGATTGTAAATATTAAGATAAAATTAATGTATTTGGTATCAGTTTGTAAAGTCAGTAGACTGGTAAAATTAAGCTAATAGAAAAAGAAAAGTTGTTCTGTTGGTGTTATACCACTGCGGAACATACAAGATTTGGTTTCTTTTTGTGTTTATGTGTGTGTGTGTGGTCATAACACATGCTCTTACACTGCAGGTGTAGTCAAACAACGCACTGACACACTCTTACACCCAGCACGAAAAATCCGTTTGAGTTCAAGTTGCTGTCACCTCATTGACCTGAAAACAAATCCATCCAAGTCAACATGTCAGATACCCAATACTGTATCCTGATAGGGGAAAGTACAAGAGCCTCAACAATAGTGGAGCCACATGTGAGAATGACCTGAAACCAAGTGAGTCTCATGGCTCCTGATCAAACCATTTCAAAAAATAATCTAGAGTCATAAATACAATATGCGTAACCATCCTGTTTTACCAACTTACCTGGTATAAAAGATGATTCGGTCCAAAAAGTTTTAACTTTTTTTTTTTTACAAAATAATTAAAGTGAAATGAGAAAATATTTTGTTTTGACCTACAGATTTATTATCGCCCACTGTCAAAAGGGAAAACAGCAGTTATGTTTTTGTGAGTGTGTGTGAGTGTGTTCATATGTCTGTAGAGTTATCATGAAACTCATGTTCTGTATAATTTGTTAAAAGTTAGAAACCTGTGTAGCTTGAATTGATTGGCAGCCACGGAGTGCTTTGATGTTGGTCTAGATACCTGATTAGACTTTTTTTGTTACCTGCTGCAGAAGATGAAAGGTCAGTAATGTGTTTGCTATTGTCTGTGTTTCACTGTGTTGTGTGTTCAATTGTTTGTAGTGGTAGCAACATAACTTATGAACCACCAAATGGATTTTAGTGAAACCTTCAGCAAGTAATCATTGGACGTATATCTACAACTTATTAACTTCTGGAACCAATCCAATTCAAGATGACTGCCACAACCAATCAACATTAGCCAACACAAAAATGGACATAACTCAGCTAGTTTAACAGATATTGAGCTAAAATTTGGTGTGGTAGTAGCTGAAGGTCATCCTCATGACATACTCCAAGTGCTAATGCACATTGCAAGATTTTGAGACAATACGCATAACATCGTTTACAAGGTTCAACCAATGTGGCTACAAATCTGTCATTTATCATCATAAGATGATTTTGGTCTAAAACTCTGGCATGAAAGGCAGTGGGCAATAAACAGTTCTTCAAGGAAAGCTAAACCTTTAATTTATTTCCTGTCTTTGTCAGTTAGTAAATAACTGAATGACAACTGCAGCAGTAAACTACCTTATGATTACTTGTGGGAAATGTGTGACAATAAGCTTATTTCTTAAAGTCAAAACATACAGACAGTAAAACCATGACTTTTCCAAACTAATTGTATCAGGGGGAATCTTCTCTAGCGTGAGCCCCTTTAAACTACTATGGAGCACTGATTTGTGGGTATGTGTGTGTGCATATGTGTTGGTGAAACAGGACTTTTTAAAATGTTTCTATTCTCCAAAAACAGCATGCAGAGAAAATAGGTTTTATGTTTTATTAAAAATCCTGGTTTTGGTGGCAAGTTTGAGCAGACTCTGTAGGGATGCTGGCATCGAGCCCTGCTGCGGCACAAAGACGACACTCATCTACCCAATGTCAGTAGGGTGTCACAGAGTAGGGTTTGGCACAGCTCCTGTTTTGGTTGTTCCTGCTATCATCAGGCAGTCATGTTCTATATACAGTATGACACTGGAGAAGCTGATTTCCACAGTGATAAGAAGGATTAGTTCTTCTGTGTGAAGGTTTTAAATGTCGAAGGTGCTTGAAGCAGTCAGGCAGATTCTTTTCCTCAGCAGTCTCAGGTCGCAGTTTGCCTTTTAGCTGATTGCATTTCGAAGATTAAAGGTCTAGCATTCCGTGAAGGAAGACATACCAAACTTTAGATAAATCTCTGTAAAATTAACTGAGTTAGAGACATTTTTGTGTTGGTTAAAGATGATTAGTTATGCCAGCCATTTTGAATTGGGGTGACTCCAAAAGTTAGTCAGTTGTAGATGTACATGTAATGATTATATCTGGACAGAAATAATCGGTTTGAGGAGTTTCAGTCAGGGTTTAGAGCTCATCATAGCACAGAAACAGCACTGGTCAAAGTTACTAATGAAATTCTCATGGCCTCAGACAAGTGGACTTGTGTCCACATTTGTCCTGTTAGATCTCAGTGCTGCATTTGATACAATTGATCACAATATTCTATTACAGAGGCTTGAACATGATATTGCGATTACAGGAACGGCTCTAAAATGGTTTAAATGTTTTTTATCTTAAAGATTTCAGTTTGTTAATGTAACAATTAATCATCTTCATACAACAAAAAATAGTCATGAAGTTTCTCAGGGTTTAGTGCTTGGACCAATACTTTTACTTTGAATGTGCCTTCATTAGGTAAAGTTATTAGACAGTATGGGATCATTTTTTATTGTTATGCTGATGATACTCAGTTATATCTATCCATGAAACCCAACAAATCTAATCAGTTACCTTAATTACAAGCTTGTCTTAAAGACATAAAAACCTGGGTGACACCTAATTTTCTGCTTTTAAACTCAGACAAGACAGAGTTGTGGATTTTGAACCTATGCAGCCTAGGAACAAACTTTGCAGTCTTTCACTTCCAGAGGAAGGATGTATGGCATTAATTTGGCCTCTGGTTTAGTGATGGGAACGGCAGTTTATTTGAGTGTACTGAATCCCTACAATCAGTTCATTAAAATGTTTTGTACAAAAGATTTGTTCACCAAATTGTTCAGTTCACGCAGTTCATTTGTTCAGTACAAGAGTGAGTGACACAGCGCCCCTTCCAGCAGTACTACGTGAATGAATCCCTCCTCAGCAGCAGTTCTCTGTGTGTGCGCAGGTGGGAATTGGCAGTTTGTTTATTGAACAAATTACTCCCTTGCCCTCTCTAACAGATTACCCCCTCTCTGTGTAGCCTAGTGACACAACACTACAGCAGCAAGCAGCACATTCGCTAAATGTAAGCGCGAGTCCTATTTCTTTCATTATTATTATTAGAATTTAATTAAGGACACAGAGCATCTGATCTATAGGAAAGATTGAAATCAAAATTGCAGAGTTTATCAATCATGTAAAAAAAAGTAGGGGGAGATTTAAAAAAAAAACACAAGTTTAAAACAAACAAGTTTTGATGTACAAAAGTACAGTTTAATTGCAAATCAGCATGTAATATTGATAATAATGATGATAATAATACTATAATAATATGAATAATAATAATAGTTGCAGTAGAGGCACAGAGGGGATAATAATATATATATACTATTGTTATTATTATTTTAAATTTATTTTAAAACTTCTGAAAACAGACTTGTACTCTCCCCTAAACACTTAGCCACCCCCGAACCCTGGCGTCGCTGCTGCAGTTTGCCCTGCTGGGTGTCCTACTCGCTCTTCTTTTGTCTCATCTCCTCTCGTTACCTTATGTGTACCTTAGACTGTCAAGATAATGGGGACGGGGGCGTGTGCGTTCATTTTCATGTGGCTTGACTCAACATTACCCGCTAGCTTGGAGAAACAGATGCCATTGCCAATGGCATAAGAGTGTATCCCCGCAAGGAGGAAACGATTACAATCACTGAGGGTAGAGTCAGAGAGTGTTTTGTTCACTGAGTGATACATGTAGTTCATCTGCAGTGAACAAATCACAAGTCACATTCGCTCAGGCGTCAACAACAGTCCCTACCTGCCCTCAAGGCGCACTCTGCCGTGTCTTTCAGATTCACGTCACAGGTGAGTCACAGAATGCAGAAGTTCCACTCCTGATCAGTATGCTTACACTAAGCTCAACTGAACTAAAAAAGGAACAAATCAGTTAATAAAGTGATTTGGTTCAGTTTGTTCACACAAACATTTTAGTCATTTGAATGAATCATTCATGAATGACACCACTCTACTTCAGTTCTAATGTAAAGAACCTTGGTGTTATTATTGATCAGGATATGTCTTTTAACCCCCACATAAAAAATGTTTCCAGGACTGTTTTCCTCCATCTACATAATGTCACTAAAACGAGAAACATCTTGTCTCAATTTGAAGCAGACAAACTGGTCCATGCATTTATCATGTCTAGGGTGGACTATTGTAATTCTTTATTATCTGGGTGTCCAAAAAACTATTCAGATTTACTTGTGGTTCTAGAGATTCTAAAAGTGCAATGTGAGGTAGTTATCAGGCTCCTCTCTTGTGGAACCAACTTACCAATTTCTGTCCATGAGATTTAAGTTTTTCCTTTTTGATAAATCCTATAGTTAGGGTTGGCTTGGGTTTCCTGAGCTATCCCTTAGTTATGCTGCTATAGGCTTAGACTGCTGGAGGACAAATTGACCACATTTTCTCAATCTGCTGCTGTCTTTACTTGCTCTACTCTCCATGTTTGTATTTGTAATTATTTCTCTCATTAACATGTGTTTTTTCTTTCTTTCTTCCAATAGGAACTACACCTGGACCAGTTATTCTGTGTTTGTGTCTCTTTCCTGTCCTCTCTAACCCCAGCTTGTCAAAGCAGATGGCCGGTCATCCTGAGTCTGGGTTTGCTGGAGGTTTCTTTCTGTTGAAAGGGAGTTCTTCCTTTCCATTGTTGTCAATATGCTGCTCAGGATGGAAGACTTTGAAAAAATGAAGGTTCAACGCAATCTGCCAGCTTTGTTAGAAAACTTTTACTAATCGATTTTTTATAATGTATGTGAATTGTTTTTGTACAGTGCCTTGAGATGACTTTTGTTGTCAATTGGCACTATAGAAATAAACTGAACTGAACTGAATTAAATTACTTTCTGAGACTTTCCTTGAAATCCTTCCAATGGTTTATGAGATATTTTGCTGACAGAGAGGGTTGACTCCTACAGTTAGTGCCAAGGTTTTAAGCAAACCTATCAATGGTGGTGGAGCATTCAAAGTATGTGTCGTGAATGACTCTCAGCTACAACCATGCCAAAGTCTAGCTCAATATCTGTAAATTTCACTGAATTTTAGCATTTTTGTGTCTTCTAAAGTCAGTTGGCTGTAACAGCCATCTTGAATTTGATTGATTTTGGAAGGTTATAAGTTGTACATGTACACCTAAAGATTACTTTCTGAAAGTTTATTTAAAATCTGTCCACTTGTTCATGAGATAGTTTGATAACATGCAGAGAGAATTGACTCCATCCATCCATTATCTGCTGCTTGTTTTGGAGTTGGGTCGCAGGAGCAGCAGCTTTAGCAGGGAGGCCCAGACATCTTTTTCCAATGCCACCTCTTCCAGCTTTCCTGGGAGGATTCCAAGGTGTTCCCAGGCCAGCCGAGAGACATAGTCTCTCCAGCGTGTCCTCTGTCTTTCTTGGGGTCTCCTCCCAGTTGGTGGTTGAACCGCCTTGACCCACTGACTCCAGCCAAACAAAGATTACCTACTATGAAAGCCTACACAATTTCCCAACTTGCTAATAGGTTGTGACATTGTCAGTCACTACATAACATGACACGTTTAAAAAAAATAAATAACCAATTAAAACTAAACATATTTTGAAAATACACCAGCAAGTTAAGAACTACACAAATTAACAAAAATCAACAGCTAAAAGAATTAATCTGAATTGTAATTTTTATTTTTTCACAAGGCAAATGTCCCATTCATTTACACTGAGGGAAAGGACTTAAAAATTGTACTGCAGCTGGCTACTCCTGGGCGTTTGTCCATGGTGACATCATAGAATTATATAAAACAACTAGAGTGCACTGGTCATGTGACCTTGCACTGCAGCAACAGCGACCATTACCAAAACAGGCAAACATCTGGAGTTGGTGTTATCATTAGTGTTATTGTAGAAATCACAGCACCAGCTAATGATCTGGCATGAAAACGACAGCAGATTGAACATCTTTTGTGGTCTCACCTAAACAGAGATTACAATCACAGCGTTGTGTGCATGTCAAACATTTTCAAAATCAACACTGGAAAATCTCTAGCATTTCCAGGAAATCATTCACATTTAGGGTGAATGATTTTAGGGTCTTAGGTTTTTTCCTATTCAGTGCCACCAGTGCCACCAAAATTACACATTAATGGAACCTTTTTATTTTGGAATATTCCAGGAACTTTAGAAGGAGGAAATACAATAAAAAGTTGTTTTATCTGTAATTTGTTGTAGTTTTTTAAATTACATATTTAAAAAATTAATTACAATAATTGTAATTATTTTCATTAAAACTGGTAACTGATATATTAAAAACTGAGGTGCATATATCAAAAATCCTAACAATTACAAACACACAATGTACCTTTGTTCTTTGAGCCATCCAT
>JAOXNZ010000221.1:60791-72768 GCA_028566095.1 Kryptolebias brasiliensis | reverse complement strand
CAATTAGATTTAACTTTTAATTACACAAAGGGTTTACCTTTACAAAAGTTTTTTTTTTTACACAAAAGATGTTTTTGTGAGAAAAATGTACAAATTGTAAGAAAAGTGAGCTAAATTATGAAAACGTGAAATTTTGAACATTATTACAACCGATGCTCTGTAGTTGAAAAGTAACAAATATGTATTCATATTACTGTAGTTGAATAACCTGTCCTGGGTGTCCCCCACCTCTCGCACAGTGACTGCTGGAGATAGGCACCAGTTACCTACGACCTGAAAAGGAGAAGCAGGTAAAAAATGGATGGATGTAGTTGAATAGTATTTTTATGTACTCATAGCTGCACACTTAGTTTTTAAAATGTCCTTTTTTTCTTAAGTATGTTTTGTACTTTGTTACATTTTATATCACATTGATCACTGGGGGAAAAGATCAAATATTAAATACAAAAGGAAAGAAATCACACACCAGAAACTGCTGAAGGTTTGAACAACTGCAAGCTGAAATCCCAAGAAAGATGGAGCAACACAGTCTGTGCAGGCTGACAGCAAAACCCATCACCCTGAATTGTTTTGAAGCTGAGCTTTCAAAAAAATGAAGCAAACCCCGGAGCTCCTTTTACTCCTGGCCATATTAAAGAGATCAATAGCTCCAAGTAAAAGGAGGGCAACTGCTTCATTCTGCAGTGTTAGGTGTGCTTTCCCAAAAAGACTGAACTAATAAAAACTAGGCATCAAACTGTGCAAGCACATGGAGGAAATTTTAAAAGAAATACTTGTACACTTGCTTTGTTATTTAACAAAATAAGTTTTCATGATTTAATAGGAGTCTAGGAGTCCGAGCTCCAAATGGTTAAACGCGCCACAAACACGAGTGCTGCAAACTTCAAAACACACAAACACAAAAAATGTATGCTAAGTAAAAATGCTGCAAAAGACAAATGCTGCAAAACCCCAAAACACCAGCAAACTTACTCCACAAAACGGAAGTGCACCAGACCACCAGGGGGACTTGAGCTGGACTCTGTGGTGTCTTCCTGCCATTTGTCGCAGTGCTGGCAGTAAGACCTCCGTCTCTTCCTAATAAAATTAAAAAACTCCTTGTCTCCCTCCTCCTAAACATGGTTGTGAACCAATGACACTTAAATAAAAATGAATAACCTCCATGTCATGTGAACTTCTGACCAAGAGTTAATGTTGAATTGTTTCATTAGGTGGATGTGTCTTATTAGTCTAGTATAATAAAATAATTCAACATTAATTTTTCATCACCTCATTTTCATAAATGGTAATAAAAATATGAAATGCTTTTATAATTTTTGTTTAATTATAATTGTTTAAAATAAATTTGTAGGATAGTAATTTGTTTAGTTTATATATTTATTTATTTTTGTTTGGGACATGGGTATTACAGGTAGAATCATGTAGGCTTTAGGTAGATTTGTATGCACGTGGGTGGATGTTTTTTTTACCGGTCAGGCAGTAGGGTGTGGGGCAATGAGTAAACAGTCATGCAAGAGCTAGAGCAGGAGAGGAATAAACCTACCATGGAACTGCTGTTTTTGGACCTTTCCTTTGTGCTGCGCAAACCACAATCCCATGGTGCATCCACTGATTATTTGAGTTACATTCGCCTTCAGTTAGATCCTTTTTAAGGCTTTTTTTTTTGTTGTTTGTTTTCATGGACAAATACTCACTATAAAAGTAAAAAAATATCTTGGCCTTGGACCTTAAGGATGATTCAACAAACTCAAATCTGCTGAATTAAGGATTGATGCGCGGATGGCAGTGAAAGGTTTGGTGGATCCATCTCCTTTGTTCTTTGAAAGCTGACAGCAGGAAGAAAGAGCCGCACCCACAAGCCATGAACGACAAACGCTCACGTCTTTTTCTTCAATGACAGCGGAATGTAACACGATTGCTAATGCTGTATGGGAAAATGGCCAAACGATTGGAGTTTGAGGATAGTGATCAGTGTTACAGTACAAATTTGTGAACATGAAGATGAATAAAAGACTGGATAAATGTGTTGCACCCTTATGTACAGCCAGTGAATTTGAAATAATAAAAACCAAACAAACAACAAAAAAAATACTAGCAGTTTAAAGTGTTTGTGACAAAATGTCTGATGTTACAAAAGCACAGTTGGCCAAGAGTGATTTGAAAGTTTCATCCAGATGGAGCATTAAATTTACAGTGATAGGCTTGATGTTTTATATAAAAATGTGCCAAGATAAAAAGAGTGCTAAATTCAAATAAGCATGAGAAACAATGGATGATTTAAAATTTTTTATGGAGTCAAAGGATAAAGTCGACTCAGTAAATTATCTTCTTGCCACATTTATTCATTAAAGTTCGAACACAAGTACGCAGTCACAACCAGAACAACAAATGGATCATCAAACTAGGATTATTGACATCATGCAGAAGCAAAATGACATCACTGCCATGTTGGTTCAGTGCTCTGTCTTGGCAAGAAATATCCCTTTTTTTTAAGAAGACTCTCTTCAATATAAATCATTTATAAGAGCACTTGAGAATGGTGTGGAAGCTAAAACATCCAACTGGAGTGACTGTTTGCACTTTCTAGAACAATACACCAGGGGGCAGCCTAGAGATCTTGTGCACAGCTGCCAGCAAACAAATACAAATTTGCACATGCCTATTTGGATAAAATTAGCAACTGGCCAGCCATTAAAAGTGAGGATATTAAATCACTACAAGCATTTTCCTTGTTTCTAAAGGGATGTTCAAACTTGACATAAATCATATTACACACATGAAGGAATTGGACTTGCCATCGTATATGCAGAGCATAATCCTAAAGCTGCCCTATAAAATGAGAGAGAGATGGAGAAATTTAGCGTGTGATCTGCAGGAATATAGAGGTCAGAGAGCATTATTTACTCATTTTGTTGTTTTCATTGAAAAACAAGTTGCATCTGATCCATTGTTTCGCAATATCATGGACCTTCAACAGCTTAACTCCAAAAACACCAACAGCAGCTTTACAAAACAGAAGAAAAGGGGGAGCAGTTTTCCCACAAATGTTATTGCAGTGAACAATGAATGTACACCTAGAAAAAAGAGCAAGTGTAAGTCCTTCAGAAGCTACAGCTTGTATTGTCTCGTAAGTAATCATAGAATTGACAAATGTTTTAAGTTTAAAAAAAAGCCACATAAAGATAAAGCAAACTTTATTAGGGAAAGCAGCATGTGTTTTGGTTGTTTAAAATTGGGACACATAAGCAGAAAATTCAGAGGTCGTTTGGATTGCTTTGTATGTCACCGAGGGCATCCCAGTGTCCTGCACATTGACAAGGAAAGTATAGGAGTGTTCTCCAGACATCCACAGAATCCTCTGAGTACTACCACCACAATGACTCAAACCTGTAGCCATATCTGGGTCAGTGAGAAAGATAACTAGATCATTTCTATTGTTGCTGTCCAAATCAGGAGTCCAAACACAACTGTGCAGACTTGTGCATCTTTGGACCTGGGCAGCACAGGCACATTTTGCACAGAAAGTTTGGCTAGAAAGCTGCAAAGGAAAGGCAAAAGAACAAGCATTTAGCTGCAAACAATGGGACATAAGGACACTGTGAGTACAAACATCATATCTAGACTGCAAGTAGCAGCACTTGATAAAAATGATTTAATTGAACTTCCAGATGTTATGACACAAAAAATAATGCCTGTTTCAAAGCGAAATGTTCCACAACAGGAGGACATTGACAAGTGGCCATACTTGTGAAGCATCAAGCTCAACAACATAGATGCTGATGTAGATTTGCTAATTGGCACAGACGCACCTAAAGTAATGGAGCCACGGGAGCTGATAAACAGTCAGGATGAAGGCCCATATGCAGTTTGGACCCAAGTTGGATGGATCCTCAATGAAAGAAACAAGACAGGCTGCTATGTTTTTATTGCAAACAGGATTTCTGTTGAACCTGGAAACAATATCGATTGAACAATACAATCATAATTTCAATGAAAAAACATCTCAAGAGCAGATTGAAATGTCCAGAAAAGATATCAAGTTTAGGAATATTATGAACAATACAGCACAATTAATTGATGGACATTATTGTATTGACTTGCCCTTTAAAGCTAAAAATTCCATCTTGCCAGTAAACCACTGTATTGCAGAGCAACATCTTCAAAGCTTGAACAGAAAGTTTGACAAGAACAGCGCCTTCAAGAAAGATTACATTGCATCTGTGGAGGACATGATATGTAATGGATATGCTAAAAATGCACCTGATAATCATTTAATGGGCAGTGAAGGAAAAGTGTGGTATATACCCCACCATGGCGTAATAATAAATGATTTATTAAATATAAATCATGTTTTTATTGATAACTGTAATTGCAGTCTACTTAACTCCACATTTTCACATCAGCTGACTATTCACTGCATGGCAGGTGTTTATATTATTGCAGTTTTTTTTTATTTTGTTTGGACAGGATATTCTTATGTAATTTCTATTTGTTTAAATTTAAACTTAACAACTGTATGAATTGTTGTCCAGTTATTTTGAAAAGGAGCTGCATTGTCAGGAGAGTGGGACCAGTGACTGCAAGGAAAATCCTAAACTGATAAGGACAGAATTTAAAAGGGAGGTCCAATCACATGTTCCCCATTAAGACACTGTATTCTTCATGTCTATAGCTAAATTATTATAAACCTTGCCTCATGACTTCTCAGATCTTTCCAAACACTCGCACTGTAAGTTCTCCTTCTTCCTTTTTTCCCCAGTTGTAAAACCGTATCTCCTCACAATTTGTAGGTCAGTGAGTGTGGGGGGGGGTTAAGCGTATGCGTTACAAAAAAGACAGAAAGACGGCATGGCAGAGATGATTCAATCTTGTTTATTAAAGCTGGTTGATTTCTGTGTGGTTCTTTACAGAAAAACATGGATAAAACATAAGAAATAAAAATATATCAGTCCAGTATGAATTAGTAATTACTAATAAAGCAGTAACGGCACAAACAAAAACAGTTCGTAGTAATGCAAATTAGCTTAACATGACTGGGCCATCAACATATTAGCAATTAACATGTAAACAGTGGTAACTGACCCATAAATATTCTGGTCCAAACACCCTTTTACAAACAGTAAACAAGTTTCTCACTGTTTCTTTACTGTTTACAATACTCACTTTTTATGGCGCACACTGACACAAGCACAATGTCCGAACTGCACTGCTAATGTTTTCGAAACTTAGCAAAAAATGATTTGCGCTCAACCAAACTTAGCAACACAACTTCTGATTGGCTATAATGGCTGTCAATCAAACCACACAAACAAAGCTTCTCTAATCCTTTGTCACAGCCGCCCCCAAATTTGTTTATCAAATTTGACCAATTAAGAAGGACTTTCAGTGTCACGAATTGAAGGCAGGGCCACAAGGCGTGCAACAGGTCTCATATACGTCTTGCCCTGGATCTGTACTTCAGCAGTCCTGATCCTCCCATCCTGTCCAGGGAGAACTTTAACAACATGACCGATGGGCCACATTGCTCTTGGTAACTGAGGGTCTATTAACATGACAGTACTTCCAAGTTGCAGCTGTACTGACTCCTTGTGCAATTTGGAGCGGGTCTGGAGAGTGGGTAGGTAACATCTGATGAAGTGAGCCCAGAACTTGTCTGCTAACACTTGACTGTGCATCCACATACATAGCCTGGGGCAGGGATGGGTCAAGCCGCCCCATGAGGAGCAGGTTAGAGGTAACCGGATCAGGGTCTGCCATGTCCGTAGACACATAACTTAGGGGTTTGGAATTTAAAATCCCTTCCACTTCTATCAGAACAGTTTGCAAGACTTCTTCTGGGACAGCTTGGGGCTGAATTGTAGCATATAGTGCAGCTTTAACGGATCTAACTTCTCTTTCCCATACACCACCGAAATGCAGTGCATTTGGTGGGTTAAATTTGAACTGGATCTGGGACTTAACCAAGTGATTGTGAAGTGAAGGATAAAGAGCGTTAAAGGCCTCTCTGAGCTCTCATTCTCCTCCTCGAAAGTTTGTTACCTGATCAGATAGGAGTTCTGCCGGCTTTCCTCTTCGTGCTATAAATCGCCTTAAGGCCATTGAATGTCTTAAATGGTGGACGTTCTTCTGGGTCTTCAAAATTGCAACAGTGATGTAATGATCAAAGAAATGACTCTGCAGACATAAGTTATTCTTGAACAGTGAGGGTTTATTCAAAATAACAGAGCCTGCGCCGAATCAGGAGACCTCTGGCCCAATCAGTGAAGAAGATCTCTCTCTTCTTCTGCAGTCGCTCCTTTTTAGAAGCATTGACCACATCTAGATATAGAATAACACACACACACCCCACTGGGATGGCCTAAACAATATAGATTCAAAATACATTCCATTCCTTCTATAGTATTAAGTTGAGCCCTTGAGATGGATAGCTGAGGGCCCCATCCAGGACATGTTTTTCTTCCTTAAAGGATGTTTTCCAAGGGGTGTGCTCAGGGGCCCCCATACCATTCCTGATAAGGGAAACTGCTGAGATGCTAGATTTTACAAAAACACCATTTATCAACTTGAACTCAGGTTTTATCACAGTTCTGTACTGACATATTCCAGACACCTCACCATCGAGAAGGAGTCACTGTCCAAACTGGATAGGATATCCAAGTGCACGGCCCGGATCATCAGACACTTGAATATAATGCCCTATCTTTTCTCCATTCGACGTCCAACTTTGACGGTGAAAGGCTCAAAGCAATCCATACCTGTAAATGAGAAGGGCGGCTTTAACAAACGCAACTTTGCCTCTGGCAGGTCTGCCATCTTAGGCACAGCTGGTGTGGCTCTCCATCTCTGACAGTCTGGGCAGGAGTGCTGGTGTTTTTTGACTGATTCTCATCCCCGGATTATCCAGTATTTACGTTGCAACTCTGCAAATAGGTGCTCTGAGCCTGGGTGATGTAGAGCATTATCTGTGTCCTGGATGATGAGCTTCATCACCATAACCCTCTGGGGTCTAGGGTGAACTGGACGTTTTTGGACTATTTTTGATTTTTCTTCATATTTCAGCCTAAAAATGGTTCCATTTTCTTTACCCGCTTCTCCATTCCTGGTTGTGGGGAGCTAGTGCCTATCTCCAGCAGTCACTGTGCGAGAGGCGGGGGACACCCTGGACAGGTCGCAACTCCATCGCAGGGCCACATAGAAACAAACAACCATTCACACTCTCACTCACACCTAGGGCCATGCAATTTTAAATCGGTCGTGTGACTTGGACGCGCCGGCGCGTCCGTCGACTCCAGATGGTTAAGATGGGGATCCAAGACCACAGGATGAATGGCATATGGCTCCAGCTGACTGCTGCGAAGCCTTCCACCAACTCTAATAAGTCCTTCAGCATTGTCATACTCTGGTGCAAGCGTCAACAGCCGACTTGTTGTGGGACCTGGCTTATTGGTTCTTAACAGGGCGTATTCCTCTGGAAAACTGTCCTATTGGGTCTGATGTAGAATCTGCCTCTCTGCCTTTGGTAATCTGCAGCAGAGAGCCTCGTTGCATCAGCTGCCGCCCCATCACAAGGTTTAACCGTAGCCTCTATCAGATCTGAATAGAAGGGGGAATGGTCAGCCTGTAGTTGAAGTGTGGTCTGGGTAGTTGTAGTGGTAAGGCAGAAGATGGCAGGCTTTCGTAGTTCAGTATCATTTTCCGGTTCCTCTCTAACCGGCTGAGTGGGCCAAAATTCTGGTTCCTGCTGCAGAAAGGATGGGCCATATCTCCACCTGCTGCTGTTGGACAATTCAAGCAATGTCCTACCCCGTGTGATGTCATCAGCAGGGTTGTGTGCTGAATTCACGTATCTCCAGGCCCTCGGATCCGTCAGCTCCTGGATCTCAGCTACTTGTGTGCCGACAAACACCTTGTATCTATATGAGTCCGACTGTAGCCAGGTGAGGACAGTAGTAGAGTCTGTCCAGACCGTGATACTGTTAATATTTAAAGTCAGCTCTCGTTGCAGGAGTGTGGCTAATTGGGCTGCTGTCAGGGCTTCACACAGCTCAAGCCAGGGCATAGAATGTTGTTTCTTTGGAGCCACTCTTGATCTAGCTGTGAGAAAAGCCACCTCTACATTTCCTTCAGTGTTCTTTGTGAGCAAATAGACCACAGAGCCATAGGCTTTTCTGATGCATCTGCAAACAATCAGAATGAACAGATTTGTCAAACAATGAGCAGTCAGGGAACAGACAGACACTAGGAGGTGGATTAAGAAAAGGTAAGTGACTTTATTTACAGGGTGGTGTGTACTGGATCCGGATACGTTAGGTCCTGGGACGAGGCATGGTACTGAGAGGAGAGTCCAGGTTCCGAGGTGAGTATTTACAGACTGAGGCAGGTGAGTGATCAGGTGAGTTACCTACTGGATTGGTTGGAGGCAGACAGGCAGCAGCACAGAAATGGGTCAGGTGAGTAGCTCTCTTTCAGGTTTTCCAGGCTGGCAGGAGAAGATCGTCCAAGACAACGCGAGGTGATAGTTCCAAAAGTGAGTGATGCTTCAGCGAGGATCTGATTTTCAGGGCAGCCTTATAAAGCCAGGGAGCTGATTACCAGGAACCAGCTGCAGCTGTGGGTGATAAACTACCAGCCAATCAGGAAAACAGGAGCAAACAGGTAACAAAAAACACAAAATGCCTCACAAACACATGAATCTCTCTGGAACAGTTTGAAATGTCTGTGGCTAGGCTGACATAACAACGTGGTAATGTGACCTGAGACAGATGCTGTAATTCTTTTGTCCACTCAGACCAGGCTTATAGTACCTCTTGGGGTATAAATGGATCATCCCACACTCATTCCTTGTCCCACAAGCACTGCACTAGAACTTTGGCTCATGTAGTAAAGGGAACAATGAACCCAAAGGGATCATACATACACGCCAGCACTCTGTATATATTTCTCATGGTAGGTATGGGGTGATCCAGCTGATGATACTTGTACCTTAAAGTATCTGAGTTACAGAGCCATCATAGTCCGAGTGCAAGTTCTTGTGGGTCAGCGCTCGACTCCTGAAGCCATAGCTCACTGCTTTCAAACCTGGCTTCTTGGGGTAGATGTTTGATGGTCTTGGGGGTATTACTAGCTCACTGTCTTAGTTCAAAACCACCTAGTGCTAAAAGTGCTGTCAGTTTGATCACGAGGTGGTGGGCTTCTGCCACAGTGGGAAGGCTCTGCAGACAGTTATCCACATAAAATGATCTCTCAATTGTCGTTCGTACATCCTCACCCAACTGGCTGTGGTCAAACACATGCTTCTGCAGCGCAAATGTTGCACAACATGGGCTACATATTGTGCCAAATGGGAGGACCTGCCATATGTACAAACACGGGGTGGTTTATCTATCTTCAGGTCTCGCCACAAAAAACAGAGCAATGTTTTGTCCTCCAGAAGCAGATTAGCCAAAATTGCCTCCTTGGGTGCCTTGAGCTGTGGCATGTTCTTTACTCTTAGAAATGGGGTGGCATAACACTGGGTTCCCTGAATTTCCACACAAGTAGTTTTTGTCTCCAATAGATGTATTGCTTCCTGTTCTTGTGTGGAGCGCACAACCAGTTTTTCACTACGATAAGGAAGGATATCTAACTCCCACAATTTCTTCACATTACTCAGGATTTCAGCAGAGGAGGGCGATGTTGATATGTGGAGACACTGCGGTGTTGTGGACCGCTGTTAAATGTGTTTAACTGGCCCCTGAAGGGTCCAGTTCAACCTTGTTTTTACTGCTGCAGGTCCCCCAGGATGTCTCAGGCGCACAGGAGCAATTGGGGTGATGAGGTGTGGATAATCTGACCCACTTAACAGCAGAGGGCGCACTTTTTCCATTCTTTGTAGTGGAAGGCCTCTTAAATGCCTGTACCTTTTCTGAAGCGTCTCCACTGAGTATGTGTGTTCAGCCAGGCTCAGTGGATCAGCGATGAATGCACCCTTAATCTTAAATGACCTTTGTGGCTGATCTACTGGGGAAATGGTAAATGACACAGCTGTACCATGCAGAACTCTAACATCCTGTCTGACTGTGTGAAGGGTAAGCGCTTCTGGCTGACCAATGAGTTTAAGGCTTTGAGATGCTGCAGGGAGAAGAACGGTATGTTCTGACCCATCATCAAGTATTGCAAAAGTCTCTAATGAATGCTCACCATTGCACAGTAATACTCTGCTGATCTTTAATAGTACTTGATTGCAGCCAGAGCATCTGTCCAGGTACAGCACCTCGTTAGTTCAGCTGACAACGTTTGATGGGTCCTCAGTTGTATGCTTTATATTTACATCATGTAGGACCTGCAGATGTCTGCCTTTGCACGTTAGACAGATGACTTTCAGACAACACTGTGCTGCCTGATGGGAATGACCACAGCGCCAGCATTTTCTGTTCGACTTTATCCATGTTGATTTTTGTTCCCCTGTCAGTAGAGCAAAGTTGGAACACTGGTCCAGATAATGCAATGTATTGACACAGTATGGACAATATACCGTTTTTTCTGGTTTCTTGGTACTTATCCTCATTATCCTCAAGAACTTTGTGCAGAGCTACAAGAATTTCAGATGATTCTTCAGCAGCTGGCCTTGGCCTAAGATGGTCTGGTGTACTTGCTGTTGTATACTCACATTTGTATGAGTCCATGGCACTTGCTCCTTGTGTTGTATCTCAGTCCACAATTACCTGTGGAGATGTTAAACCCACTGATCTCTCTACATTGGGACAGACTAGCTGCTGTTTATATGTATCATCAACTAACTGCTGCTGTGCAGGTGTTGAGGGGACATAATCCTGCATCCAAACAGGTGGTTGTCTTTCTCGGTCGGGCACCTGCCTCACGTGGAGTAGGACTTTGGTCTGAAAACATTTCTCTTCAATCCCATGGTGACCGCACAATCCTGGGTTTCGGCACCAATATTTTGGGGAGAGCTAATTATGTGGCTTCAAGATTTATGTCCGCCAGGGGGCATCGGCAAGCATGCACAGCAGAGATTATTCAATCTTGTTTATTAAATCCTTCGTCACTCTGACTTTATATAAATAAATTTAAAAAGAAATATTTATAAACTGTGTTCATTTTATGTGGATGTATATGTGCGAGTGTGCCATCTGGAGATGCACAGTTAAAAGAGTGCCGTAAACAGTAGAAGGCCTGCCATCTACAGCACCCAAGAGCAGAAAGGACAGGTGGATCCAGCCCCAGAAGGCCGTAGCAGACCCAGGCAAACAGACACCTGGCACCACCCCAAGGCAGCTGCGTGTCCACACACAGGTAGGTCGTCAGGGTCAGCAGCCCCCAGGCCAAAGAGGAATGGGGCAAGATGCAGGGGACCAGCCCCCCCAAACAGTCATGCTACCACCTCCCATGCAGGCCAAGCCCGGGACCCAACGCCTGAATGGCCTGGCACCTGCACCAGCCCCCGCCAAAGAAACCACCCTGCACCAAGCAGGAGAGGCCCCCCCAGAGCCACAAACACCGAGCAGGCATCAGTCCATCGCAGCAGCCGGAACCCAAAAGGACCAAGGTGAAAGGGTTTATACCCATCCTCCCTGGAGAGCCTAAGAGGTTTAAGGTGATGGAGTTGAGGCAGGTCTGATTCTCTTTGGCTGATGGAGTAAGAGTCAGCAACACACAATCTAAAACAAATTAATTAGCTGGCTTATCTCTTAAAGGTACAAAACTTATTCTTTAGCTTTGTTAAGTTTCTCTTTACTCTTTATCTTTTCGTCTTGTCTGCATGACTTACAAAAGCAACTCTGAACAAAAACTGACAACTCAAAACAAACTGAGCTGCAGATCGCCTGCCAAGGTGTTTCTTTCCATCTTGTATCACACAAAAGTTTGATAACATAGCCAGACACCCAGATTGTTGATGCTGCAGTGACCTTAGGTCTGTACAGAGGGATTATCTGATTACCTGAAAAAATTAACATGGACAAAATAATCAATCAGGTGG
>JAOXNZ010000221.1:25627-36328 GCA_028566095.1 Kryptolebias brasiliensis | reverse complement strand
CTATATACAAATTCAGACCTACTAAAAAAAACTTTCAGTAGGTGGAGTCCAAACTGTGGAATAATTTAAATATTGAACTTAAACAATGTCCAAACATAAAACTGTTCATATTATCACATAAACATATGATTATTGCTGGATATAATATATAATATTATTAAGTTACTGTTTTTGTTATTGATGCTGGTTTTATTTTTTTATTTTTTGGTGAATTTAAAGAAAGAGTAGTTGTTCAGCTTTTGTTTTTGAAATTGGTTGATACTGTATTGATGGGTTGACTACTGAATACAGGTTTAGCTGTTATATATACGGATTATACATGTAATAATGTGGGATTGTGTGGGTGTTTTGGGGAGTGGGAGTTTTGATAAGCTTGTGCTTCTACCTGTTTCCTTGAATATGTGGAACTAAAGTTTTGACATTGTGCTTCATTCTGTATTTTATTTCATTTTTTCTTCTTTTCTTTGTACATATTCAAACAATAAACATATTTTTTATGTTTAAATTATAAATAAAAATGCAGACATTTTTCTTAGCTTACATTATTACAAAGTTTATGTTGAAATGCTTAAAATTTCTAGTTAGTTAATTAAGATCCATCTGTGAGTAATTTAAGTGTCAAAAGGTCTCAGTATACATCCACCTGTTCTGATAGCCACCAGAATGCAACGTCTCTAAGTAGTGAGGAAAAATTAAGTCACCACAGCAAACCTGCTAAGAGAGGGTCGTCCAAGGAAACTCAGACTTGTGCTCAAAAAATATCCTCAGGAACATGCCTGGCATTATGACAACTTCTTGCAACAATCACTGAGGCCATGATTCACTGAAAGTTTGGCTATGCAAGGGCACACATTTTAAAGGTTATTCGGTTACCATCAACTCTACGGAAATAAGTATTTTTCTCTATCTGCATATGGCAAACAGTTCTGGTCTCTGAGAATTTGATGCTCTTTGCCCTGATAGTAATTGACATGAATATAGACATTTTCCTTTTTTTTTAAAAATGCACCCTACTTTAAATATCAGCAAACTGTGCCAGCACAGAGAGACACTAATTGGCTGGGAGCACAGTTTGAGGAGTACACACTTTATGTGAGGCATTGTGAATTAGATATGCAAGCTCTAGATTGCTTCCACTAAGCAGGCCCTAAAGGTGTGCAATCTTAGGGCCTTATGTGTTTTAGCATAAATCATTGTTTTTCTAACCTCAACCAAGTGGTTTTAAATACTATAACCTAAGAGCAGTGTTGTGCATTAACAGTCAGGATTTTACTAAAGTAGAACTTCAACCTTAAAGTGTTTTGAAAGTGACCATGATTAAAAATGTAGTCTTAATGCAGGGGTTCTCAAACTTTATATTTAAAAGGTTAAATCTAATTTCTAGAAAAGGTCAAAGGTTTGGAAAAACTAGTGACAAGCAAATCTTTTTTTTTATTAAATTTGTTTTAATTTACAAGCAAACAAAAAAAGATTTTGAATCTAAACTGCTTTAACTTTTGACAGTAAAACTTAATGTGTACTGTAGTTTTATAAAAACGTTTTTACTTAAACCTGATCAACCTAATCGTTTTTCATGCCTCAAAATAAGATGTATTTGTTTTCACACAAGAATAAACATATTAAATAAACTGAACCTATAGATATACATTTATTGCTTGATGAGGACAAGATAAATATAGATTACTCTGTCCACTCATTTTTTAAAACTCAGTTTTCCTAGTCTACATTTCCTTTCTTTGAATTTAGATAACTCCATGGTGATGTGACAGAACACCTTCTTCAATGCTGACTTAGTTTCTGATAATGACACTGACAGAGGCTGAAGCTACAACCTGCTTCAGGCAAAACTCCCTTTTCTTTATGCAGCACTTGGAAAACGGACTTGGACAGCTAGTTGCACGAAGAGTTGTAGCATTTATTGTTGTTACTGAAACCTACATTGTACATTTACTGGTAGAAGTTTAACCTTTTACATCTAATTTTCTTGTCTCAGTCATGTGCTCCAATTCTCCCACCGAGCATACAGACACTGGCTCGCTCCCTTCCTTGCTCGCCCCATGCAATCTCTCCCTCTCTTCACACACTCTTAATTGACCCACACCACTCTACACTACCAGAGTAGTAAACATACACTTCATTGCTTTGTACCAACACATTTTAATGCAATGCAATAAACATGTGGGCTAGGTTTGGACTAATGTGTCGTTCTGTCTGGATCTGGACCAAAGTCTGGACTTTGAGAATTGCTGTTTTAATGCACTAATTATCGCCTGCTGCCAAAAGGTGATAATGTTTTGCTTGTGTCCATGTGTGTTTGTGACCAAAATATCTCATGAACTACAGGGGAAACTGTAATGAAATTTGTAGATTGTAATCATTGCACGTACATCTACAGCTGAATAACTTTTGGGGTCAATCCAATTCTATATTGACGCCACAGCTAATCAACATTAGCCAACACTAAAAAGCTATAACTTATTCAGTTATACATACATAGAGCTAAAACTTAATGTGATAGTAGCTCAGAGTCTTTTGCAACACATACTTAGAGCATGACACCTTGTGATATCATGAGATCACGCAAAATGTTATTTTCAAAGTTTGCCCAAAACATAATTTCTCATCATAAGATGATCCAAGCTTAAAACTGGCATTAAAGGTTAAATTTGTTCCTGTGGACGGTGAACTTTCACAAAACTCCCCAACCATATAATAAAAATGTATAAACCCAAAGAAAAAGCAACTGAAATTAGAAGTAAACAGCCTCAGAAAACAAAAACAGTTTCAAGGTAAAGTAAGTTTAGAAAGCAATGGTTGTGTTCACCTT
Organism: Kryptolebias brasiliensis; assembly: GCA_028566095.1. Taxonomy (NCBI): domain Eukaryota; kingdom Metazoa; phylum Chordata; class Actinopteri; order Cyprinodontiformes; family Rivulidae; genus Kryptolebias; species Kryptolebias brasiliensis. The sequence goes on along the minus strand of JAOXNZ010000221.1, from coordinate 33,501 downwards.
TCGTTGGTCTGATGTGTTGCTCCTCCACCATTCCTCTTTGAATAAAGACGAGATTTTTCTTTTTCCCATAAAATGAAATAGTTTATTTGTGACAATTTCAAAACCTGCTGTGGGACTCCTCAGTTCAGTGGTTATTGTGTCTTCCTGCACATCTCCTGGCATAAATAGAGATTTTTTTTGAGAGTTTCAAGAATTTTTTTAAACAAAATGTTCCTGGTGGTTTGTCAGCATAACAATAAGATATTCCTTGTAGAGTCAGGTGTGGAACTGAAACATGGACATCATAATCGTTTAGTCATTCTGGAGCAGAGAAGAGTCTCTCTTTCTGTTGTTCTGTAAAAAAAAGTCATTACCTTCACAACTCCAGACTCTTTCTGAGCAGAGTTTGACCTTTGCTCTTTTCAAAGGTGTTTATGACCATTTTCCCTGGAATTTTCCAGCTTCTTAAGTCCTTCCGTTTCCTCCCCAAGATTCTTTATACATATAATAACCAGATCTCACCTTTCAATCAACATAATGGTTTTCAGATCAGACATTGTGTCTCCAATTTATAGCCAAAAACTGAGGGACAGAACCTCATCAGATCTCATCTTTATTCTAACACTTTGTTCACACAAGAACTTTTTTTTCAGCACTCTCTTTGTTGTTGTATTTTGTAAAAATATTTGCAACAAACATGGCAGGGTTTCTAGAAAAGTTTTCATTCACAAGGACATGCAGAAGATATCCCAAAATGTTGTAGTAACATTGCCAAGCCTACATTAGCTATGAACCATAGACTCCGTGTATGTACAAATCATACAGTCTATGGTTCCAACTGTAAACACAAAAAGAAAAAGGCTAGAAGTGAATACAAGGGTAAGAACCATATTCTTTATGTGAACTTACAATAAAGTGGAACTTTGTGTCACATTAGTCTACAAGAGCACAAAGGTGCAGAGCAGTGTTGACTGTTTGCTGTCAGAGGAGAGCTCTTGTGCTCTTGAGACGAGTTGAAGACACCCACAACAACTCTGACTATTTTGAAAGAACATGTGTTGCACAGACTTCAAAATTCAAGCAATAGGGCTGTGTGCCTCTAAGATTCACAGGAGGAAATTAAAACATTCTGGAGACTCCCTCACGAATGTTCGCCAACCATTCTCAGCCCAGTGAGATACCATCATTAGGATCCCCAACAGGTATTCTGAGTGATAACAGATTGTTCAAGAGCTTGACTTAAAAGTTTGCCATTACCAATTTGGAGTCAACTCTGTCTACCTGCTAGCAAAATGTCTCATGAATCGTTGAATGGATTTTAATGACATCTTTAGGAAATAGTCATTGGATATAGCTCTTCAACTGATTAACGTTTAGACTCAGCCCCACTCAGTTTTATAGATATTAAAGTCATTTACAACACATACGCCAAGTGTTACTCATTGCTCAGAACTTTAACATTAACTGTTGGAATCAACCATGTTTGGCTGTTAGCAAGATATCTCATTAACCACTGAACAGATTTTAATGAAACTTTCAGAAAGTAAGAAACTCAGTCAATTGTACAAGTCCATCCATTTTCTTCCGCTTATCTGGGGTCGGGTCACGGGAGCAGCAGCCTAAGCAAAGAGGCCCAGATTTCCCTCTCCCCAGCCACTTGGGCCAGCTCCTCCGGGGGAATCCCAAGACGTTCCCAGGCCAGCCGAGAAACATAGTCCCTCCAGCGTGTCCTGGGTCTTCTTCCGGTGGAACATGCCCAGAACACCTCACCAGGGAGGCGTCCAGGAGGCATCCTAACCAGATGCCCAAGCCACCTCAACTGGCTCTTCTTGATGTGGAGCAGCAGCGGCTGTACTATGAGCCCCTCCCAGATGACCAAGCTTCTCACCCTATCTCTAAGGGAGAGCCCAGACACTCTGCGGAGAAAACTCATTTCGGCCGCTTGTATCCGTGATCTCGTTCTTTCGGTCACTACCCAAAGCTCGTGACCATAGATGAGGGTAGGAACGTAGATCGACTGGTAAATTGAAAGCTTCGCCTTTTGACTCAGCTCTCTCTTCACCACAACAGACCAGTACAGTGCCCGCATCACTGCAGACGCAGCACCAATCCGCCTACCGATCTCCTGCTCCATTTTTTCCTCATTTATGAACAAGACCCTGCGATACTTAAACTCCTCCACTTGGGGCAGGACCCCTTCCCCAACCCGAAGATGGCGCTCTACCCTTTTCCGGCTCAAGACCATGGTCTCAGACTTGGAGGCACTCATCCTCATCCTGGCCGCTTCACACTAGGCTGCGAACTGCTCCAGCGAAAGATGGAGATCACGATCTGATAAAGCCAGTAGAATCACATCATCTGCAAAAAGCAGAGACGGGATCCTAAGGCCACCAAAACGGATTCCCTCAACACCTTGGCTGCGCATAGAAATTCTGTCCTTAAACGTTATGAACAGAATCGTGACAAAGGGCAACCTTGGCGGAGTCTAACTCTCACCGGAAACGAGCAATGCGGACCAAGCTCTGGCACCTATTGTACAGGGACCTAACAGCCCGTATCAAAGGGCTTGGTACCCCATACTCCCGGAGTAACCTCTACAGGACTTTCCGAGAGCACGGTCCAACGCCTTCTCTAAGTCCACAAAACACATGTAAACAGGTTGGGCAAACTCCCACAAACCCTCCAGGACCCTGCTGAGGGTGTAGAGCTTGTCCAATGACCTACAACCAGGACAAAAACCACACTGCTCTTCCAGAACCTGAGATTCAACTATCCAGCGGACCCTCCTCTCCAGAACCCCTGAATAGACCTTACCAGGGAGGCTTAGGAGTGTGATCCCTCTGTAGTTGGAACACACTCTGCGGTCCCCATTTTTAAAATAGGGGACCGTCTGCCAATCCAGGGGGACTGCCCCCAATGTCCACGCAATGTTGCAGAGTCCTGTCAACCAAGAAAGCCCCACAACATCAAGAGCCTTAAGGAACTCCGGGTCGAATCTCATCCACCTCTGGGCGCTTGCCACCGAGGAGCTTTTTAACCACCTCAGTGACCTCAGCACCAGAGATTGGAGAGCCCAACCCAAGGTCCCCAGGCTCTGCTTCCTCACTGGCAGACGTACTGGTGGGATTGAGAAGGTCTTTGAAGTATTCTGCCCACCAACCCACGGCGTCCCGAGTTGAGGTCAGCAGCACACTATCCCCACGATAAACAGTGTTGATGGTGCACCGCTTCCGCCCTCAGAGGCGCCAAATGGTGGACCATTGCCTCGGAGTCGCACGGAAGTCATTCTCCATGGCCTCTTCGAAGTCCTCCCACGCCACAGTGACCACCCGAGCTGCATTCCGCTTGAACTGCCAGTACCCATCAGCTGCTTCTGGAGTCACACAAGCCAAAAAGACCTGATAGGACTACTTATTCAGCCTGATAGCATCCCTCCACCAGCGGGTTCGAGGGTTGCCTCCGCAACAGGCACCAACTACCTTGTGGCCACAACTCCGATAAACCGCCTCAACAATGGAGGCACAGAACATGGCCCACTCGGATTCAATGTACCCCACCTCCCCTGGAACATGTTTGAAGTTCTCTCGAAGGTGAGAGTTAAAGCTCTGTCTAACGGGAGACTCCGCCAGAGGTTCCCAACAGACTCTCACAATACATTTGGGCCTGCCAGGTCTGACCAGCATCCTCCCCCACCATCGGAGCCAACTCACCACCAGGTAGTGGTCAGTTGACAGCTCCGCCCCTCTTTTCACCCAAGTGTACAGGACAACAAGACATGTGGCCACAGATCAGATGAAACGACAACAAGGTCAATCATCGAACTGCGGCCCAAGGTGTCCCGGTGCCAAGAGCACATATGAACACCCTTATGCTTGAACAGGGTGTTCATTATGGACAATCCATGACAAGCACAGAAGTCCAATAACAAAACACCACTCGGGTTCAGATCATGGGGGCCGTTCCTCCCAACCGCATCCCTCAAGGTGTCACTGTCATTGCCCACATGAGCGTTGAAGTCCCCCAGCAGAACAAGGGAGTCCCCATGAGAAGCGCTCTCTAGCACCCCTTCTAAGGACTCCAATAATTCAGTAATTTCTTAACATAAGATTATCTTAGACTTTGAGTGTAATTGAATTAACATATTTTTTTAGATGGTTTCTTGTTTCAAGGGCCACATTTAGAGTGCATCATTGCAGAGGCTTCTATCAGACTTTTTCTAAGCCACAGAAATGGCTGTTGTCTGAACATATCACCTGCAGACATTTCTGTTGCGCATTTTGTCATTCTCTACACCACTCTCTGCCATTGGTTGTTTGAACAAGCTAATTGGTTGAGATTGATTTTTTTACCCTCTTGGGTATGCACACACATCTGCCCAGTCATGGTTACCCTACATATAAATGCAGAGAGCAGGGCTGATATTTGTTTTATTGGTGAATGGAGGTATTAGAGATCATGCCACTCATTAAAACACATAGAAAGGTTGAGTTGGAGTTTCCTGCTGTGACTGTCGGTTTGAGAACCTTTTATTTGGAAGCAGTCAGTAATAAAGAGATTTATGATAACTAGGTAAGTGTTCTCATATAGTGTAAAAAAGTAATAAAAATAAATGCTCATTATAATTGTCGACATTTGTCATAAAAATTGTTATAAATAATTTGATGAAATCTAAAATTGAAAAGTAGTGCATGTATATGTATCCCATCAGTCTTTATGATTAAACTGAAAGAAGGAAAGATGGGTGACATCTTACTACACATGCAAGTTCTTGTTAAAGCGGGCACCAAATTGAATGCATCAATGTAACAATATTTAGATTACTTAATTTACTCACCCTTATTGTTTATCAGATCTCAACACTTGAGGGCTGAATTCATTCATTACAGGGAATTGTGCATCATAATTGTCAGGTTTGGTGGATGAGTGGATGGTTGGAACCCAAATGCAGACAGTCCCAGAAAAGCTCAAAAGAAAAGTAATTTATTTAAATGAACAAAAATAAAAGACTGGCGTGGCAGCAACTAAAACTAAATAACAAAGACTTACAAAATCCAGGGTTGGAATAAACACAAGAGGCGAGACACAATGACAATGAACCAGCAGGGAAGTGAAGGACGTGAACTGGGCTGAGGTAAGTGGACACCCCTCCCTGGGCTGCCACCTTACCGTGGTGGAGGGGTTTGAGTGTCCCAATGATCCTAGGAGCTATGCTGTCAGGGGCTTCATGCCCCTAGTAGGGTCACTCAAGGCGGACAGGTCCTAGGTGAGGAGCCAGACAAAGTGCAGCCCTAAGACACCTTATGATGAGTTCTACAAAAGGACAAAGTGTTCCCTCGCCCGGACACAGGTCACCGGGGCCTCACTCTGGAGCTGGGCTCAGAGGTGGTGCACGTTGGCGAGCACCTAGTAGCCGGGCTTTCGCCCATGTAGCCCGGCCGGGCACAGCCCAAAGAGGAGACATGGGTCGCCCTTCCCATGGGCTCACCACCTAAGGGCAAGGCCAAAGGGGTCGGGTACAACCGACCGTGGCGGTCTGATCCTCAGCTACAGAAGCTGGCTCTCGGGATGTGAAATGTCACCTCTCTGGTGGGGAAGGAGCCTGAGCTGATGTGTGAGGTTGAGAGGTTCCACCTAGATATAGTCGGGCTCAACTCAACGCACGACTCTGGCTCTGGAACCAGACTCCTTGAGAGGGGTTGGACACTCTTTCACTCTGGAGTTGCCCGTGGTGAGAGGGGCCGAGCAGGAGTGGGCATACTTGTTGCCCCCCATCTTGGTGCCTGTGTGTTAGGGTTTACCCTGGTGAACGAGAGGGTAGCTTCCCTCCGCCTGCATGTGGGGGGACAGGTTCTGACTGTTGTTTGTGTTTATGCACCGAACAGCAGTTCAGATTACCCACCCTTTTTGGAGTCCTTGGAGGGGGTACTGGAGAGTGCCCCTCCTGGGGACGCCCTTGTTCTGCTGAGGGACTTCAACGCTCACGTGGGCAATGACAGTGAGACCTGGAGGGGTGTGGTTGGGAGGAACAGCCCCCCTGGTCCTGGAACATTGGACCAGCTCTACACCCTTAGCAGGGTTCTGGAGGGTGCCCAATCAGTCTACATGTGCTTTGTGGACTTGGAGAAGGCGTTTGACCGTGTCCCTTGGGGAATCCTGTGGGGGGTTACTCTAGGAGCATGGGGTACCGGGCTGTTAGGTTCCTATATGACTGGTGTCAGAGCTTGGTCTGCATTGCCGGCAGTAAGTCGGGCTTGTTTCCAGTGAGAGTTGGACTCCGCCAAGGTTGCCCTTTGTCACCAATTCTGTTCATAACATTTATGGACAGAATTTCTAGGCGCAGCCAAGGTGTCGAGGGGATCCATTTTGGTGGACTTAGGATTGTGTCAGATTTGCAGTAGATGTGGTCCTATTGGCTTCATCAGGCCGTGATCTACAACTTTTGCTGGAGAGGTTCGCAGCCAAGTGTGAAGCAGCTGGGATGAGGAACAGTGCCTCCAAAGCCGAGACCATGGTCTTGAGCCGGAAAAAAGGGTAGAGTGCCTTCTTCGGGTTGGGGAAGATGTCCTGCCCCAAGTGGAGGAGTTAAAGTATTTTGGGATTTTGTTTCTCAAATGAGGGAAAAAACAAAGCCGGAGATCGATAGGCGGATTGGTGCAGCGTCTGCAGTGAAGCGGGCGCTGTACTGGTCTGTCATGGTGAAGACAGAGCTGAGTCAAAAGGTGAAGCTCTTGATTTACCGGTCAATCTACGTTCCTATTCTCATCTATGGTCATGAGCTTTGGGTCATGACCGAAAGAACAAGACCACGGATACAAGTGGCCGAAATTACTTTTCTCCGCAGGGTGTCTAGGCTCTCCCTTAGAGATAGGGTGAGAAGCTCGGTCATCTGGGAGGGACTCAGAGTAGAGCCACTGCTTCTCCGCATCGAGAGGAGCCAGTTGTGTTGGCTCGGGCATCTGGTTAGGATGCCTCCTGGGTGCCTCCCTGGTGAGGTGTTCCGGGCAAGTCCCACTGGGAGGAGGCCCAGAGGAAGACCCAGGACACGCTGGAGGGGCTTTGTTTCTCGGCTGGCCAGGGAATGCCTTGGGATTCCCCCGGAGGAGCTGGCCCAAGTGGCTGGGGAGAGTGAAGTCTGGGTCTACCCCTGCGAACCAACCCCGGATAAGCGGAAGAAGATGGATAGATGGATGGAGCTAAGTGGACACAGGCGACTGATTAGAAATGAGGAACAGGTAAGGGTGGTTGAGGCAGGCTGACAGGTATTGAGCAGAGGAAGGTGAATAGTGACAGGAGACAGAGAAAACAAAACTAAACAAGAAATTAACTAAACACAGAATGAACAAGAAATAAAAGAGAAACACAAAATAAACCTAATACAAAATAAACTTAAAGATAGCCAAATCCTGACAATAATAACCATACCAGTAAAAAGACCAAATTTGCCTTTAAAATATTGTGAATATAAACTAAATAAGATAAAAACAAAAAACAATTAAATCAACACAACAAAAATACTTACTTATTAATATTACTATATTACTATATTACTATAGTTTGGGAATAATATTTTAAGGAATAATTGTTAAATAATTACATTGATAATGATTTAAACAATTATCTTTATTAAACAATGATATAACAAGATAATACTCTAGAGCAACAATTAATGCTTCATTGATCTGACGAAAATCAGCCTCTCTGGTCGTTTCTTTTCTTCGGGCGAGTGTGCGAGAGGGTGACCCCTCAGACCTGTTTGTCCTGGAGTCTGTTAATTCTGACTGCGGTGTATTCAGGACTCAAAGGAGTGCAATGGGATCTCCAGTGTCACCAATTGTGGCCAATCTCTACATGGAGGAAGTGGAACAAAGAGCCCTGAACTCCTTTGAGGGAGCAAC
>JAOXNZ010000210.1:29407121-29420891 GCA_028566095.1 Kryptolebias brasiliensis | reverse complement strand
TCTTTATAAAGTAACACTGAGATCCTGACAAGCTGATATTAGAAAATAATTAGCTGGTCATTAGCCTCCCCAGAACCTGCAGCAGGCTGGAAATATTCACCTGCTAACATGCTAACTCTTGTAGCTTGTTGCAAATGTTTGTTTCAAAACAGTGTTGGCTTGAAAGAAATGGACTGATATCTCTCCTCTGGTGATAATCCATGACTGACTGGCTTATCCTCTGGATAAAATATACAACTGCCTGACGACATCTTTTTAAAGAGTAAAAAAGTTCAGGTTTATTCTCCTTCAGTTACTGAACGACGACTCGGCGCAACTGAGCAGAATTTAAAAACACGCTTTGTCTCTGGTGTTTTTAAACCATAGGAACAGTAAGACAGAAGAATTTAGAGGTTTTGAGTCTCTGTTTTAAATTTAAAAAAAATTTAAAACAGATTCTTTGTCAAGTTGTCTTTGAACCACAGTTTTTATCTGAGTTTAATGTTTGCTGCATGTCTGATTGAGCTTCATAATAAAAACCTCATGACAGCAGATTTATAAATAATAGTTTTAGGCATGGTTTTAAGCATGTGGCTACATATTGTGTGTTCAGGTGTGGACAAGGCTGCGTACCTGATGGGCATCAGTGCTTCTGAGCTGATGAAAGGGCTGCTGAACCCTCGAGTCAAAGTTGGAAATGAGTTTATTGTTAAAGGGCAGACAGTTGAACAGGTAATCAGTATGTCAGCTGCAGCGTACCATCTGAATCAGCAACATTTAAATTAAACAAGACTTTTTCTGTCTGACTGCAGGTTAACTACGCCGTGGCAGCCTTGGCCAAAGCCACTTATGACCGTATGTTCAAGTGGCTCGTGGGTCGAATCAACTTGTCTTTGTACACCTCTCTGCCTCGACAGTACTTCATCGGAGTTCTCGACATTGCCGGATTTGAAATCTTTGAGGTACAAACAAAAACCAAGAACTCTTTAATTTAGTCAAAGTATACTATATATTTTCAGAGACAACTGATGAAACTCCCTACAGGCAGACTAAGGGTTGCAGTCGGGTTATGTTGGTGTAGATTCTCAGTTTTCCAGGACAGTTCAATTAGAGGCAACTGTTCTTCTTTTTGTCCCGTTCCACAAAATAGTTCAAGCCAAAGCCTTCCTGCCACTCAGTGTGATTTATGAAAGGGCCGAGGCAGCATAGCAGGTTGAAGTCAGCCCACCACTGTTTCTTTCCTTCGTTTGGATCAGACTTAACCTGATCTTAACCAACATATCTTGGTACTAAGTGACCACCTTTTGGTGACCTTTTGGATCTTCACAGCACGCTACTAAACTTTTGGTACTTTGTAAAAATATGTATTCAAATCATTAAAGTACTTTTAATCTACCCTTTCTTTACCTGACAAACAGTCGAAGTAAATAAGGGGGTTTTAAAGAACTTTCTAAAGTCTTTTGGTGTTGATATTTTATAAATAAAACTGTAAAAGTACTTTTACTCATTTCCTGCAGTTGAACAGCTTTGAGCAGCTGTGCATCAACTTCACAAATGAGAAGCTGCAGCAGTATTTCAACCACCACATGTTCGTCCTGGAGCAGGAGGAGTACAAGACCGAAGGGATAGAGTGGACCTTCATAGACTTTGGTTTGGACCTGCAGGCCTGCATTGACCTCATAGAGAAGGTGGGTTTGTTTCTTATCCATGAACTGAATGTAAACACACAGGATGGTTGAAAATACAGATAATTAATCTGTGTTTGTGTTCAGCCCATGGGGATTCTGTCCATCATGGAGGAGGAGTGCATGTTCCCCAAAGCCACAGACCACAGCTTTAAAACCAAACTGTACGACCACCACCTGGGAAAATCCCCAAACTTCCAGAGACCACGACTTGACAAGAAGCGCAAATATGAAACGCACTTTGAGTTGGTTCATTACGCCGGAGTGGTGGGTATCAGCTGCTGTTATTTATGATCAGGGTCAGTTGAGAGTGGGTTTAAAGTCACTGTATCAGACTCTTCCATCCGAAGCTTTAAATTCCCATTGGTGCTCATCAGGATGGAGGCAGATGTGGGTGCCTCATCTTCCCCACCTCCCAATCCCAGCCTCCCCTCTTTAACCTCTGCCACCACTGCCCCCCAGTCTTCCTCCTCTTCCTCCTGAGGGTCATTGGGGTCTGTGTTTGTGGGGGTAAAAAGTCAGCCTGTATCTAACATGTCGTTTGTTGTGCAGGTGCCGTACAACATCACGGGTTGGCTGGACAAGAACAAAGATCCTCTGAATGAGACGGTGGTGGCGCTCTTCCAGAAATCCTCCAGCAAACTGATGGCTGGGCTGTTTGATTATTACATCTGCTCTGACACGGGTAACTAAATGTCTTCAGTAAATTAACAGCTTGTAAAACTACCAACAACAGTACGGGAAGATGAGTGAGGTTGTGTTAAATGTATGTATTTGTGTTGCTGTTGTAGCAATTGATCATAAGCGTGAGACCAAACACAGGAAGAGGAAAGCTGCATCTTTTCAGACTGTTTCCCAGTTGCACAAGGTGAGTTAGAAAGTGTGGCAGCACAACACAAAACCTGATCAAAATCTATACTATAGGTACAAGTACAGCAAAACAACAAGGTGGGCAAAAAAACCTCCCAATAAAAACAACAAATATCCAGAAACGTTATTTTCAGAGCTGAATCAGGTCAGCCCATTTCTCCCCTTATTCAGTAATCTTTCCATGCATTTTCTTTCACTTACCTGTGGTTGAGTCGCAGAGGCAATGGATCTAGGAGGAAAACCCAGCTTGGATCCAGGATCTCATTCTTCTGGTCATGATCCATTTCTCATGATCATAGATGAGGGTTGGAAAGTAGGCGGACCACTAAATTCAGAGCTTTGCCTTTCAGCTCAGCAACACACCTCCACAGAATCACTAACTTAACATGACGGAGGGGTTTGAGTACCTCCATGATCTGGTCTCCCATGGCAAATATGGCCTAGAGGGAGGGGTCAGACTAAGAGCGATTTGAAGACCTTGATGACGGAAGACCACAGAAACAAAGTTACCTCACCTGGAAATGGATAATTAGGATACACTCCTGGAGTCAGGCCTGGGGGGAGGCTTGTCAGTGAGAGTCTGGTGGTCCAGCCTTGGTTTGACCTCCTCCTCCATGTGGGCCAAACCTTAGTAGAGTCGTCAGGGTCAGGCGCAGGTCGTAAGGCGGTAGGCCAAGATGGGGCCATAGGCACGCTGATTCCTGGCATCACAAACTGGCTTTAGGTACCTGGAACTATTCAGTATTTAAAAAAACAAATGGATCCTGCTTGAATTAGTTCATATTCATACAACATAGAAAAGACCTGATATACGTATGTCAAATAGGTGCCTTTTCTATGACATGTATAAGACAGCTTTTCAATTTTCAAATAAATCACAATGTAGTTTAGATGTCATCTTAAATTTCTTTACAAAAGTATAGTGGTTAACTAAACTGAACTAATGAATCCTTAAAAAACTTTAAGAGTCTACTCTCATCCAAGGAGATTAGAGTTTGCAGCTTTGTTCAATATTGTGTAAAAAACAAGATGGATTTCACAAATAATTTGGGTCACAATAACTAGCTTTAATTAGATGAGTCCAGAACCAGAACTTTCTGGCTTCTAAACAATGTACAAGTAGGAATTTTGACCTAATCACCATTTTTTGGTTGAATTGCAGGAAAATCTGAATAAACTGATGGCGAACCTCCGCAGAACTTGGCCTCACTTTGTCCGCTGTATAATCCCCAACGAGACCAAGAATCCAGGTAATCCATTACTGGTTAATCACAACTAGTTACCATAAGGTAATAATTAACTTCTGACTGCATGGGTCAATACCAGACTTAAACGTAGCTTTGGAGAAAATAATTTATTTGCCATCTCTAGTTTTATTCCAACAAACTGTCCAAATTTTAGGGATTCAAACCATAAAAACATCTGGGACACAGAAAACAGATAATGTTATACTTTCTAGTTTGAAAAGTTGTTTTATATCACTTAAATTAAGGGTAATTTCTGTGTTTACCTTCAGTTACATTTGCACACAAGAATTTAAACTGCTTACTTGGAGCTGTTTGAGGATGATTTGTGTTATTTTGTCCATGTTGGCCCGGAAATAGACAATGAACCACAACAACCAGACAAATGAGTGATAAAGCAGGTTAAACTGAGCCATAAGGACCAATGCATCAGTCATACAGCACAGTAAAATATCCAAGCTTTGAGTAATAAGAATTTGTTATGTGCAGCATGACGGCTATTGTGTGTTTTTGTAAAACAAAATTAATATGGTTATTTTAAACACAAAAACCAGGAAAATCAAGTTTGTTTTTTTTTACCCCCAGGTGTGATAGATCCCTTCTTGGTCCTCCATCAGCTGAGGTGTAACGGTGTCCTCGAAGGAATCAGGATTTGCCGAAAAGGCTTTCCGAACCGTCTCCTGTACGCCGAGTTCAAACAACGGTGGGTTTCAAATCTAATAACTACTGTGCAAAAGTCTAAAACCACCCCTCATTATCACTTGCCACCATGAAAGACAGGAGCTAAAATTTAGCAAAAACTTTTTGATTTGACATTTCTTTGGCCCTCCATTTGTTCAGTTGAACTTGCTGAGATATGCCAAATGTTTCATTTCCCCCTGTCACACTCCTAATCCTAACTAACCCACGTTCTTTTGTTAGTTATCGTATCTTGAATCCTTCTGCAATCCCGGAGGACTCGTTTATGGATAGCAGGAAGGCTGCAGAGAAGCTCCTGGCCTCTCTTGACGTAGACCACACGCAGTACAAGTTCGGACATACGAAGGTGCGGCAAACTCATACTGCTGCCAATCTTGTTTCAGTTTAATTCAACCTGATAGTTAAACAATGTCCAATTTTCTAAATTTATCCTGCTCCTCTTCAGGTTTTCTTTAAGGCAGGTTTGTTGGGTCAGCTGGAGGACATGAGGGACTCTCGTCTGTCTCACATCATCACCGCCGTTCAGGCCATGTGCAGAGGGAAGCTGATGAGGATTGAACGACAGGATTTGACGTTGAAAAGGTCAGTATGATGGTAAAAACAAAAGGTTTGAAGACCACTCATTTAACGTTTCTTGTAGCTACATGGGAAAAACAAACAGTTGTAACTCAGCATCTCCAGTAAACTGTTTGGATTATTGCTCTCATTAGACATAATAACATCCATATCTATTTTTTTACACAAATACTGTTAATTTTCTACTTGATGGCCAAATTTACAAACTCTGGTTAAGACTAAATGAAGCTGAGAGGTTGAGAATCAACTGATGGAGACTTGTTTATCTGGTCCTTTTGAATTCTTCCTTTCAGGGATGCTTTGATGGTCATTCAGCTCAACATCAGGGCATTCTTCTCAGTTAGAACTTGGCCATGGATGATGATGTTCTATAAGCTCCGTCCACTACTCAGGAGCGCTCAGGTGGAGAAGGAACTGGCTGCTCTGAGAGAAGATTTCGCCAAGTTAAAAGAGGCCTTTGAAAGGTTGGTTTGCAGATTGAAATGAGCTACTCAGAGGCAGACTTCGAATGGTATCTGATCTGTGTTTGTCTCCATCAGGTCGGAGGTGAAGCGGCGGGAGGCCGAGGAGCGACAGGTGATACTGGTACTGGAGAAAAATGATTTGGCTCTGCAGCTTCAAGCAGTAAGTGGTAGTAGTAGCAACGTACCTGGCTCCCATATTCTTCTTGCTGCTCCTCATTTGGTCCTCCAAAGTGAATCAGTTTTGTTGGGGGGAAAAATATATACAATAAGATAAAAATAAGCAATGACCTGACAAAGGACCTAAAAATTGCATCATGCTTCAGCTGATTGATGCCCAGTTTTGAGCATAAGTTTTTCACAGTATTGTCTATTTCTTTTATCCTAATCATCCAGGAGCAAGACAACCTGATGGATGCAGAGGAACGCTGCAATCAACTGATTCAGTCTAAAATCTCACTGGAGTCAAAGTTGAAGGAGATGCAGGAGCGTCTGGAGGATGAAGAGGAGATGACTGCCAACCTGACATCCAAGAAGCGTCAGCTGGAGGACGAGGTGTCATCGCTAAAGAGAGACGTGGACGATCTGGAGATGACACTGGCTAAAGTGGAGAAAGAGCGACACAGCGTTGAAAACAAGGTGTGGCACCACACAGCCGTGTCTTACGGCTGGTTTTCTTCACTTGCTTCACACGCAGGATATAAGGCTGCCTTTCTTCTGTCCAGGTGAAGAACCTGTCGCATGAGATGTGTATTCTGGATGAATCCATTGCGTCTTTGAGCAGAGAGAAAGCTGCCCTGCTGGAGGCTCACCAGCAGGCACTCATCGATCTCCAGGCGCAGGAGGACAAGGTCAACATGCTGGCAAAAGCCAAAACCCGACTGGAGCAGCAAATGGATAATGTAAGGAAAATTCTCCCTCAAAATTATAATTCTAACATCAAACATGACAATAACTCAGAGTTCCAGGGCAGACAGTTTGTGCTAATAATAAAATATTAAAATAAAATAGTCCTAGCTGTGATTTCAGGGCTGTATTCAAAGACTTTGCATGAATTTCTTTTACTAGAAGTACCTTCACAACTAATACCCAGGATGTTGATTTGAATGCAACTTAACTTTTTGATTCAAGACGATGTTTCACTTCTGAAATGAGGAGCTGCTTGGATGAGTGTGAAAGAGCTTCAAGAAGTTCAGTTGATTTGAGTTCAGTTCAATTCAACAAGTAAGGATCCCCTTAATCCTAGATTATAACTTCATTTGGCCCCAAACCCAAACTTTTTTGGGGGGAGCCAAAAATAGGGTGTCCTCCGTTTAAGTGACCCTAAGAAAAAGGGACATTCTTCAAGACACCTAAATGTCAATCCTATGCTGCAAATTATTTTTATTTTAACAGATGCCGTTTGTTTTTGCTAGAGTTTAACTCCAAACTGTTTGGTAAAAGAGACTAATGTAGAGGCAGAATGCCCTCCCCTACATAACAAATGTAAAAAAAAAAAAAAAGTGACACCCTTACCCCTTGTTGTGAATGTGCAACACATAGGCATAGGGCTAAGTGTCATTGGCAGGGTGTGAAATTAGATCTCTGGCCTTTCTCTGAAGGGATAAACACCTGATGTATGTCTTTATCCTCTCCTCTCTGCAGGCTGAGGCCTCCTTAGAGCAGGAAAAGAAGCTACGAAGTGACCTGGATCGAACTAAGCGTAAACTTGAGGGTGATCTGAAGCTGTCCATGGATTCAGTGAAGGACTTGGAGAACCAGAAGGAAGAGCTGGAGGACCGACTGAAGAAGTAAGAAAGATTATTCATTAACCATTTAGCTACAAACAGGGGCTTTTGGACAGCAAGGGACCACTTTACAGTACTTATAACCAGTTGAGGTAGTTCACATTTGTGTTTTTGTATTGGGAGTACTGTGGGTAAGCTGACAGCTGAGCGTTATGCAATCACACTGTTCTCCTGGCAGTGCAAAAGCTACCCATAACCCGAGGTCCTGAGAACCTCTTCATAGTGCAACCAACAATCCTTATAATCCTCAGAGAATCATTAGAGCTGCATGGTCCGAAAGCACCCAATAACTCATAAGCTATCCACTTCAGGTCAAAAATATTCACTATTTCTTTGCTTTTTTCTCTTCTTAAGAAAAGACTTTGAGTTGGATCAACTTCAAGTCAAAATGGAGGATGAGCAGAGTGTGGCTGCTCAGCTTCAGAAGAGGATGAAAGAGCTTCAGGTGAGTCTGAGAACAGGGATTATGATGCTTCCTTCTCCTCAGTGCTGCTTCACGTGCTGTGATTGTTCCACCAGACTCGCAACGAAGAGCTGGAGGAGGCGCTGGAGGCGGAGCGGGCGTGGCGTCTCAAAGCTGAACGTCAGAGGAACGACATCGCCAAGGAGCTGGAGGAGCTGGGAGAGAAGCTGGAGGAGGCAGGAGGAGCCTCAGCTGCTCAGATTGCCCTCAACAGGTTGTCAAGCTAACTTAGGCCATATCCAACATCTAAATATACTTTTTCATAGTTGCTTTTATTTAATAGAATTAAATGGGTACTTGTATATATGGTACCCTAGGGATGAAACAATATGAAAGTCTTGTTACTGTGTGCAAACTCAAACTTATCAATATCATCATTCAGTCACATATTCAGTCCCTCACCAACACACAGGCCTTTGGAAGAGTTTGCACCTGAACTGGTTAGTATCTCCTGTTTCTAAAAATTACACATAATTTTGTTTTGAACAGAAAGCGAGAGGCTGACTTCCAAAAGATGCGGCGGGAGATGGAGGAGGCGGGGCTTCACCATGAGGCGATAGCCGCCACTCTGAGGAAGAAGCACTCGGACACGGTGGCGGAGCTCAGTGAGCAGATCGAAGCTCTGCAGAGAGCCAAACAGAAACTGGAGAAGGAAAAGACCGAGATCAAGATGGAGGCCGACGACCTGGCTGCAAACGTGGAGCAACTGACCAGGACAAAGGTACAAACAAAACAAGAAGAAGTTTTATTACAAGTCAGTTCAAGCTCTGACGCTAATCCCCTTCAGTGGCCAAAGCTTACCCCCCAAAAGTCATGTGATCTTTAATGCAAAAACAGATACAAGTTAAATCAAATTTACAGCAATGCAAAATACATTGCTGTAAATACAGCCAGAAACACTTAAACCTGAGAAATTTAATTCTTAATAACTATTCTTGTGTGCAGGGAGCGGTGGAGAAGATGTGCAGGGTTTTTGAAGACCAGCTGACTGAGAGCAACAATCGAGCAGACGAGCTTCAGAGGCAGCTGACCGAAGTTTCTGCTCAGAGAGCGCGAGCCGTGACAGAAGCCGGTAAAACTCCAACAAAAACAGAATAATTCAAAACACCACAATCTACAGCTCCAATCAAATACCAAACATCTGACCTCAACTTAACGTTTAACCAAAACAACCCAGTTTGTTGCCCCCAGCATTCTCACAGCAACAGTTGGGCACCATTTTGTTTTTGTTGTTCGTTTCAACAAAACAGAAAACTTTATTGTCTGAATTTTGAGTAAGAATCACACGATTGTTTTCCTGTTTCATGTTTTTTTGGACTGTAAATACTTTGGCATACTTTCAGCTATCAAAACCTTCGGCTGTTCAAGACATTACATATATGACTTTTGTTTTTTATAACTTTTATACTTTTTGAATCATTTAATATTTGTCTCTCATAGAAATGCATTGAGACCTCTACAAATCCTTGAAAAATATTTGTGCTTTTCTACTTCTGCATACTTGCTTAATTTTTTCATTTTTAGCTACTGTTTTGCTCATTTTTCGGCCTCTCTCTAAATTTTAATTAATTTTGGCATTTAGCTAATGTTTTGATGGACTTAGCTTTTAGACACAGTTTTGCTAATTATGGCTTCCATCTACTGTTTTGCTACTTTTAGTTTTAGCATCTCACCTGTGAAGTAGTAAACAAGGAAATCAGGAAAAGTCCAAACGGTCCAACAAAGGTGTTGAGTAGTGAAAGTCAAAGAGGTCTTAGCTCTGAGCCCTGGGGTACCCCTTTGAAAAAAGGATGGAATGTGGACATTTGTTCTCATCATAACACGTGTTGGTCTTAACATGTCTAAATCTCTGACAGGAGCAGAAAGCATCAAACTGCTGTGTTTCTTCTTCTCTGCCGTATTTTCAGGTGAGTACCGCAGCCGTCTGGAGGAGCGGGATGCTACGATTGGTCAGCTGCAGCGCTCCAAACTTAGCTTTAGCCAGGACACTGAGAATTTGAAGAAGCAACTTGATGAAGGCAGCAAAGTAAGATTTAAAACTTGCACCCATATATAGTTTCCCCAATAGTACATCCTGTGTTTAAAGTTTACTTAATACCAATTCTAATTTCTGTTTTTAACTGGAACATGTTGAACTTGGAGCTGTTTCCCAACAAATACGGGTGCCATGATGTGGTCTGACATCTTGTATCGGTGCTGCAGGCTCGGGTGGCGCTGGCTCATGCGGTGCAGTCGTCCCGTCATGATTGCAGTTTACTGAGGGAGCAGCTGGAAGAGGAGCAGGAGGCCAAAGCTGAGCTGCAGGGGGCGCTGTCCAAAGCCAACAACGAGGTGGTTCAGTGGAGAGCGAAGTACGAGACCGACGCTGTGCTGAGAATAGAGGAGCTGGAAGATGCAAAGTAAGACTATACAGCCACCATAAACAAAGTCCCATTTTAACACAATTTAGAACTATAATATACAAATAAAGGCTGGTCACACAATCTGTTAGTGCCTGAAATATGAGTTGAGAATGACTCTCTGTTGAGCTGTGGCGGCCATCTTGAATAAGGTTGACTCCACTTAATTAGTTGTAGATGTTCATCCAACGATAACATTCAGATGGTTCCAATAAATATCATCCAATGGTTCGTGAGATATTTTGCTGATAAAGATATTTTTTCTTAGTGAAACATGCTTTTTGTCAAGCTCTTATCAGATTTATTTTGATGTTTGTAGGAAGAAGCTAGTAGTGAAACTGCAGGCAGCAGAAGAAGCTGTGGAGGGAACTCAGGCTAAATGTTCCTCGCTGGAGAAAACCAAACAGCGTCTGCAAACCGAGATCGACGATCTGATGGCGGAACTGGAGCGCTCCAACGCTGCCGCTCTGGCTCTGGACAAGAAGCAACGACACTTCGACAAGGTTGGTCCAGATCTGAGAGGAGTCCTCGAGCAGGGTAAAAGTTTAACTCTGAATGGTTTGTGTTGTTTGACGCAGCTGCTGAGCGACTGGAAGCTGAAGTTTGAGGAGAGTCAAACGGAGCTGGAGGCGTCGCAGAAAGAGTCGCGCAGTCTGAGCACGGAGCTCTTCAAACTGAAGAACAGCTACGAAGAAGCTCTGGACCAACTGGAGACCGTGAAACGAGAAAACAGAAACCTGCAGGGTATCTGCATGACACAGATGTTTAGTGTTTTATGGACCGGGTCAAGTCTTACAGGACTTTGAGTCAAAAATGTGGAGAAGAAATCTTACAGGTTATTAGTAGTAACGATTTAATGTCTAATTATTATTTCTCTATTAAATATCTGTCCTTTTATTTCCCAGAGGAGATCCTGGACCTGACGGAGCAGATTAGTCAGGGAGGGAAGACCATCCATGAGCTGGAGAGGATGAAGAAGATCCTGGACGTGGAGAAGAGCGACATCAGAGCTGCTCTGGAGGAAGCAGAGGTAACACTTCCTGTTTTACACACCTGTCAGCTCACCTGAACCGGAGCGTTAACCCCCGTACCTTCCAACTGTCCACCAACCAGGGAACGCTGGAGCACGAGGAGAGCAAGACTTTGAGATTTCAAATGGAGCTGCAGCAGATCCGCACCGAGATCGACCGAAAGATCGCAGAGAAAGACGAAGAGATCGAAAACCTCAGGTACCAAACGATTCAGAGGTATGCAAAGACAGAACAGCAGCTAATCAGAAGCTGGCAAAATGTAAAGGTATTAACTGAACAAATGCTAAAGGTAAAATTAGCTCAAAGTAGCCAAACAGATGCTAAAGTTGGCTAAAGATGCTAAAATTAGCCAAACACCTAAAATTAGCATAACAAATGCAAATATTAGCAAAGCAGATAAAATTTTAAAAACTGCTAAAAGGAGCAAAATGGTAGCTAAAAGTAGAAACCCAAGACGGCTCACGCCAATCCACAGTGTTTACAGTGAGCAGTAACACGTCTCTCCACCAGGCGGAGCCACCAGCGCTCCCTGGAGAACATGCAGACCAGTCTGGAGGCAGAGATCCGCAGTCGCAGCGAGGCGGTTCGTCTGAGAAAGAAGATGGAGTCGGACCTGAACGAGATGGAGGTTCACCTGGGACACGCTAACAGACGGGCAGCGGAGAGTCAGAGGATCGTCAGACATCTGCAGACACAGGTACGCTCACCTGAACACATCCGGCTCAGGAAAACAGCTGCTGGGCGGGACGACAATTCATCCATGAAGCTAACTTTACTAAAACCTCCTGAAAGTCTTCAAATAGAAAATACAACTCTGTGGTGAAGTCACCGTGTTCTGCTGAAGGTCAAGGAGCAGCAGGTGGAGCTGGAGGACAGAGTCCAGCTGACCAATCAGCTTCAGGAGCAGGTCGTCCTGTTGGAGCGTAGATGTTCACTGGTGACAGCGGAGGAGGAGGAGCTGAGAGGGATCCTCGAACAAACCGACCGTGCTCGAAAGATGGCCGAAAACGAGCTGATGGAGGTGTCAGAGCGAGCCAACCTGCTCACCACACAGGTACAAAAACCAATAATACTCTAAAATAAAACATGGCCGCAGAAGTGTTGAAGGGTCTTAATGCCCATGGGTTCAGAGGTTTTTATAAAAAAATAACTGCCTTGTTCAAATACTGATTCAGAAACACCAAAAAAACTACAAATAAACACATCTGCTCCAACAATGTGAAGACCATCTGAAGAAAGACAACTTCAGGACATCATCAACATGAGACACTGATCACCAGAGGATCTATGAGCCGATGACTCGTTAACATCTTCAGTAACCTCTACCAGTTGTCAAACGGGAGTGCTAGCATGGGCTGTTTTTAGCATGGAGATAGGTAGCCAAGATGGACTTCCATCTCTGATTCATGAAAAGCAGTCCTGGTTGGTGGAACAGAGCAACAAACACCAACACATTACAGATACAGAAAAAACAAAGCAGTTCAGCAAAGCTGCAATAAATGTTCTTAAAAAAATTATTTTTCTGATGAAAAAAAATCCACTTTACTGCAACTTCTGCTACCTTACTGGAAGTTGTGCCCAGGAGCGAGGTCAGAAATAAGGTGGGTAAGAATGTGAGGTTTGTAGAAATAAGAAGAGTTTGCAAAAGATTTGGAAAGTTTAAACAGCTGAAAAGTTAGAGTAAGTTGAACATTCTGTGGTGAAATCTCCAAAAATCTTTAACCTGTGATTGTGTAAAACGTGTTAAAATGGAAAGTTGGACTTTCTATGACAAATAACGAGTAAACCAGGAGCTGCGATGTTTATGAAATGTAGTCATCTGTGTGCAAAGACATGAAAATCTATGACCAGATCCTCAGGCTCTGGACTGAACTGATCTGAGACTGACAGAAGGTGAAACCAATCGATTATCAGCGACTGATCGGCTGCTTCCTGTGTGTCAGAACGCAGGTCTGGTGAACCAGAAGAAGAAGCTGGAGGGGGATCTGTCTCACCTGACGGAGGAGGTGGACGACTTGATGCAGGAGAGTCGCAGCGCTGAAGAGAAAGCCAAGAAGGCCATCACTGACGTCAGTCCTCCTGACCTCTGACCCCAGATCAAACAGCACCAATGAGTTAGTGAGTTTAGGGTGGAGGTCGGTGCAGCTGAATCCTGTTTGTTTCCGCAGGCAGCTCTGATGGCCGAGGAGCTGAAGAAGGAGCAGGACAGCAGCAACATCCTGGAGAGGATGAAGAAGAACATGGAGTCCACGGTGAAAGGTACACCAGCTCCTGAAATGAGTTTAGTTTGAACACAATCTGAACACAAGAGCAGCCACAAATCTGACTAATCTGGTAATAATTACAGGTGTTCCCCAGGGTGCTGTTTTGGGACTTGTTTGGTTGTTTATAATTATAAATGATTTGGGGATAAAAATCTTAAGTGTCCCTTTATGCTGATGACACTTATTTATCTGCAGGTTTCATTTAAAACAGGCAGTAATAAAAGGTTGTGTTTTATTATTTAATACATAAAAGCAGATAAATTTAAACATTTTTACATAAAACATTTTATACATTTTTTAGTCACTTGTAAA
>JAOXNZ010000210.1:29042362-29053869 GCA_028566095.1 Kryptolebias brasiliensis | reverse complement strand
ACACACACACACACACAGCTTATAGCCAAAGCCGTCGTTCGTAGGTGACAAATAAACTGTAAAAAATATTGTGTTTTCATGTAGCAAAATATGGTTAATTTTTGTACACAATAGTCTGCACCTGGCAGAGTATGCATGTGAGATGGCAGGTATTTCCACTGTGTAAATGTTTAATTTTACTAAAATTTCTAACATGACATCAGACAATCAATTAGAAATTATGCAAACAGATGGCAAAGGTCTTTGCAAAGAACATGCGTTTATTTGAGGTTTTAGTTTGAATTATAAGACATCAGTTGTGTCAAATTATCTCCCCAGAAGTGGCATCATCGAGGCTTGACGTCCTCCTGGAAGTGACATCGTTGTGTCAACAAGGACTCAGTTAAGGGTCTCTGCCACAAACCAAAGAATTTTTTTGGCTGCAGTTTATATCGTTGACATAATCCTTTCCTGTAAAGAAAAAAAAAAAGGAGGAACATTAGAAATCTTGAGCTTTTTTTCCCCCTGACAAATGTTAATGTTAAATGTAATAAGAAAGCAAAAACTAATCCTGTAGGATCACATGACATTCAGTGTCAGTTTGTTTATAAAAGCTCAGTTAAAACTGTGCAATTAGCAGTACGGTGAATTAGGCAAATCAAAAACAATAAAAACATATAGTTTCACTAAGTAATGAAAGACCTAGCATTCCTTTGGGAATTGCATATCACCTGCCACCTTTCATGCCAGAGTTTTAAAGATTTTTAAGAAAGGTCAGTTGGCTGTGGTGGCCATTTTGAATTGTTAATAAAATTTGTCCACTGGTTCAAAAGATATTTTTTTAACAGCCACATGAACACACTCACAGAGATGGACAAACACAGTGTCCCCTGCAGTCTGCTTTATGGAGGCAAGTGATAAAAAGATCAAAACAAAATAGATAAAAACAATAAAAGTCATGTTTGTACCATTCAGGTTGATCTCCATGCAGTTCTCGTTTCCACCTTTGTTGTTTGGTTCCCCTGGGCCCCAGAAGCTGAAGTTGGGGTCAAATGTTGAACCGTCGCTCCATATCCAGTAATTTTCCTGTGAGAGGAAGTTTTTACAAGTGAGTTCAGGTCTTTCTTCTTATGCAAATAGTGCAGATTTGTTCATTTTAGACCATCCAATGTAACATGCTCTAATGTAATTTTAAAAAATCACAATTTAAACTCAACAGCAAAGTTTCTTCTCAGTAACAAAGTTTGTTACTGTCAGTCTTTCATGACTAGTAATGAGTTCAGTACTGAAAATGAATATAAATATTCACTAATAGGTAAATCTGATTTCACACAACCCTCACCTTTGTTGAATCAGTGGCTCCAACCCAGGTTCTTGCGTTTGTTCCTGTAGCTTTGAAAATCAGATCCCTGATGAAGTCGTACTCCCCTTTTGATAGAATGGAGGCCAGGTTTCCATCAAATAAGTTGCATTGACGCTGATGGGAAAGATAAGACGCAAACCAACAAAATCCTTACATCATAATACTGCACTGCAGAGCTCATTAAAGACATAGTTGTTCAGGCTTCTCTGTCCAAGTGACAACAAAACATCAGGCAACTGTAAAACAACAATTACATTAAATATTCAAAATGTCATCCAGCTACTACACATCAACATTTAGCTCAATATTTGTAACTAATTAGGTTAATCGTTAACAGGTCAGTAAGAGGACTGGGTATAAAAAGAGCATTTTAGAGGCTGAATCTGTCAGAAGTAAAGATGGGCAGAGGTTCACCAGTTTAAGAAAACTGCATCTAGAAACAAGAGGGACAATTTTAGAATAATGTTCCTCAACAGAAAATTGCGAAGACTTTGAATCCCCCATCAACTACAGTTCATAATATCATCAACAGATTTGAAGACGATACTATATATTAGCTCTGCTACAAAACAATGAACACACACCTTCAGCATCCAGCAATAAAGAGGAAGATATATAAAAATATTTTTGAAATATTTTATTTTAAATTAACCATTAAACTCTGTTTGATCTGACGTTTTAGTAAGATATTTTGAGATGGGTACAGTGTGTTCTTATTTCCATATGAATATTGTGACTTCTGAACAAAATAGGGAGAAAAGCTCATTTTGACTCTCAGCTTGAGATTGACACCCTTATTTCAGAGCATGTCTCATAAATACAGATTAAAGTGTTAAAGCAGTGGTACCTCAGCATCGGCCCAGTCCATTTTATTTTCCACAAACCGGTAACAGTAGCCTTCAAATGAAGTCCAACCAGGAGGGCAGTTCTTACAAGATGCATCTGCAACACATCTGGAAACTTAGCAGATGTTTGATGCTACACAGCTGTATATCTTTACAGCATAGTCTAACGAGAATAGATTTATATCTGTGGTAAACAAACCAACACAAATAAAGAAAATAATGGATTCTTCTGATACAACATGCTGTACTAACCACCACAAAATGTATAAAAGCACCAACCTGTTTGGAGACCGCATTGTGCCTGTGGATCATTAAAAGAAATGCAAATAAAACAATGAGTCAGAAAGTGATTGGTAATGGCAGAACACTTCAGTGGTTCATTGTAGAGGTTGACCAGAGTTTTTCTGTGGCTGCTGCTGATCTTTAGAAATCACGGCAACTGAAGGCCTATATACACAACATTTTTGTCTAAGATGTATTTTTCATCTAACAAAATAACAATAACTGCTTTATTTTATTTTTTTAAGTATATTTAACAACCATTAAAGCAACTTATACTCTTCAAAAATATATAAATCATTCTCCCTACAATAACCTGGTTGTAGCAACAGTAATAATTGGCCAATAATGGCCAAATAAAATCTGTTTAGCTCTGCTGCCTTCTTCTCTTCTCATAATAAAGAAGTAAACCAAGAAAGACAATCTTGATGTTTGTATTTGATTCATTTAACAGAAAGAAAAAAATCTGCAACTTTTGCAAACTTACATTTGCTCCGATCCCCAATCCACACAGGAGCAACGTGAGGAGAAGACCTGATGCCATCTGTGGAAACATTAAAGACATTCACTCACAAATCATCAAATTGTTCTGTCTTTTCTTTTAAAGGTTTCTTCTTTTGGATTGAGGAGTTGAAGTCTTACCTATACAGATAACTGTAGTAAACACTCGTTTTGCTTTTTTTATACTGATGAACTACGAAAGTTTTGATTTTACCTTGTTGTGATAAATCCAAGCAGCCGTTGCACTCGCTGGAGGAAGGATGCCTTTGAGAAGTGAACACAGTGCTTATATACCTTTGCTTCATTGGTGGACCTGTCATTCAACTGATGACAGCTCATTAGTTACAGAACAAAGCTATCTTGGTGGGGGGCGGGTCTACAGTTGCGTCTGACAACCCGTCCTGCTTGGTTGGTGACCTGCAGAGGTTTGCTGTCTCCAAGTCAGAGTTAGAAATGAGAGTTTTTAAGGTGTGCCAGGAGGAACGGCAACACCTGAAGACATTTTTCCTGATTGCCATTCAGGATATCTAATGTTGCCATCTGTCTTTGTTTCTTGCCACCAAGCAGGCTGATGAAGGTGAAAAATGTTGACGTTGAAATACTGGTTCAACTATTCTGTCACTGAGAAACAGACTTTAGGCCTCCTTTATCCTGGACGATGACCTACATAACTAATTCGGTGACAGCTGAATTACAACAAATCTGAAAACCCTCCCTCAGTCTGAAAGCGACTATGATACTGCTATGCTCTTAGTGCTCGACAAATAGGCTGCTTTGTCCTGCCACGAGACCCTCACCATGTTCTATGAGCCTTCAATGGCATGACTCCCTTGGACCACATTGGACTGCAGCTACATGCTAGAATATCAGCACAACACTGCTACCATGAGTATCACACTATCTGTGATAGGTTTCCATGATTTTCTCACAATTACAATGATAGCCTGGGCATGAAGGTAGCCCTGCTTCAAACTGTCAATGACCAAGCCATCCAATGCATGCAGGCTCTGTCATGGATCTTGCTACAGACGTTTTGTGCTCAAATACATTGTGGATCTATCACACCCTATCATGCATAACGGGGAGCCAACTGCATTCTTAATGCAGTCCTGAATATGTTGCCAAGACCCTGCAAAGAACATTTATGTTCTGATATTTTTTGTTGTATCAGCATCATCAGCCAATGTGGCGCTATTATGCTGGGTGGTGTGACAGCCCCTTCCAGTTTGTTAAGGACCTTCTGAGGGTTTTTTCCAGGTGTCAGAGGTCAGATTGTGTCTATAGGAATGGCTACACCTGAAACCATGTCTCCTGATTGCTATTTAAAATATCTTGCATGGTCATTTTTCTTTGTCTGTCCCCAGCAGGCAGGTTGCTGCTTTGGTATTTTGGGTTTGTTTGTTTTATTTTGTTTGTTAACAATTTACTTGCACCCAAGAGATGGTTGAAAACCAATTAAACAGCTTCTCAAAAAGTTCAGGATTCCTGTAGTCAACTGGGAGGCAGTGGACCGTACATCCTGATGCAGCTCAATTGCAGACAGTGTCCAAAAACTGGAAACAGACTAGACTCTAGCAGCACGAACCAAACAGCAACAAGGACAAACATTTTTTACTATATATCCACCCCTTACTATTCAATCTGCCCCCGACTCCTCCACTCATGTCTTGACCTCCACAGTCACCAACAAGTACACAGACTGAGGGCCCAGCTAACCCAAAAGGAAAATAACTTGAAATTAATGAAAAGAACAGAGCCTTGCCTTTCAGGGCGTGATGATGATGATGACTTGTTTATAATTCATGACTAACCTCTCAGAAGAATCGTCACGTAGCCATCTTGAAGTTTCTGAACGGTGTCCTGGAAGAGTTTCCATCTGGGGATTTAGTTGTTCTCTTGGAGGATTTCAGTGCCCATGTGGGCAATTGTACAATTGTAAAAGTTTAATGTTTTATTTCCCATCTTGCAGAGTTCCCGATTGGTCTCCATTTTGTTCTGGGTGGTGCAAGAGCATAACTTTGGGTCTACCATTGGGGGGGTTATGCTCTCTGCCTATTTATTACTTATTGAATCATTTAGTTTTATAAAAGGATTCAGGATATTTTGGGGTTATGGTTTTAGAAATCCATTGTAATGCTTTTACTGTGATTTACTTAACTTTCTTCTTTTCTGTTCCACATCAGTTTAACAATTAAGAAAAGGGTTAATTTTGCAGCAATTTGATTAAAATTGATTAACCTGTCCAGTTTTGCTGCCATCTTTGCAGCCCTTTGGCCTGCCAAATATAATTAATAATATTTTACAATACAATCTGTTGTTCTCCACTGAGCATGTGAGTCTTTAATGTAATCTGTACTATTAAACATTTTCTGTAGAGGAAAAGGTTTTAACTTGATGTGTTTAAAATATAAAATAGAGCCTCATCCTGGACCTTTCCAGGACTCTCATCTTCAGTCCTGTTATCAGTACTAAGATTACAGTTATTCATAATTGAATACATAAAATGGTAAATATGTATTAACTTGAGTAAAACAAAAAAATTGTTTAATGAGTTTAGTTTATATAATACATGTGTTTTCAGAAATATAGAACAGTTCACTAATTAATGGTACAGCTGTGATTAATTGCTTTGATTTATTTATTATTTATTATTGATTCGGTACCTTTAAAAACCCACAGGTTTATGTTTAGGATTAGCACAGATGATGTGAAAAAGAAGAGGAGGCAACACTTGTTTTCTGTCTACATGTCTGGATTGGCAGCTGCAGAGATCCAGTTTGATGATCTGAAGGACCTTTTAATGTGTTTAGCTACTTTAGGATTAAGTGATTTTGACTGAACTAAAGAACCACCTAGAAGTTCCCAGAGAGGGTTCCTGTTTTCCATCACTGCCAGGGGATTCAGCTGTAGCTCAGGTAAAGGTCTCTCTGCTCTCTGTGCCTCATCATGACCCTGAACCTAAACCTCCACCTCGTGTCCCGCTGGGTGAATAGAAGTGATCAGCTGGAACTAGAATTTACAAAGTCAGCATTCGGGTTTTCCTGCTAACTTCAGGCTGGGATTTGCCGCTCAGCTTCCACCATCAATGGGCACACACGCATCAGTACGGTGTACATTTTAGAACATCCTCAGGTATCAGAACAAAGATCCTCACAGAGAAGCCTTCTGCAGGTGGCGCTGTTCTCAGGATTTTTATTTTAACTTTATTTATCTTGACAAACAATTAAAAAATGTTTGGGGATGCCAGAATCTTTATGGAATTTTATTCCACACAACATATTTGAAATCGTAGCGGGTTTAAAATTTTTGCTAAATTGCAACTTTATTGTCACTAAATTGCCAGTTTTATTAACAGACATTACTCCCATGGAAATTGTGTCAAACACACCGTACACCAGGCCCCAGGCTCCCACCCTCCCATTGACTCCACGGCTGCTCTTCTGAGCCGTGTCCCCTGTAGCGGCGCTGTTTGAGGCGCTCACAAGGCAAGCCGGTGGCCCTGGACTGAACACCTCTTTCCAGAAAGAACAAATTGCCAATCAACCTCTGCTTGTGCACTTATTGCGCGGTCGCGGTGCCATTTTTATCTTCTTTTTCTTTAGACTCACTGTCAATTTAGGTGAAGCGAGGAGTAGCAGGTCTAACGGAGGTAGCGCCAGCGTTTACAGTCTGCTGCACAGCAGCATAGAGTCAACAAATCATCAGCTAACTTAACAATACACGTATATTTACCTCATTTTGATTTTTTCTCTTTGTACAAGGGAGTGTAGTCAACCGTCCACTTTTTGGAGCTGTTTTCATTTGTTTGAACTGCATCCACTCTGACCGCAGCAACTGCTTTCAAACAAACGGTGAACGCAGCCGCTTGGTGGAGAAAGCGGGTTGGGTGATACCAGGGGAGGGGGGTTACATTAACAGATGATTAAACATGCTACTATTTTACTTAAAGTTGATAATGAATAAAGAAAATATACAACTTATTCACGTAAGTTGTTTTTTGTAAATTGAAATGATGAGATGTAATTGGGGGGGTTATATTGACTGGATCAGATTTTTTGGGGGGTCATAACCCCCCTAACCCCCCTGCAAATTATGCGCTTGGGGTGGTGTAGCAACTCCTCCCATTTACTTAGTGACCTGATGAGATTTTTTTCTAGATGTTAGAGGTTGGGGTGTGTCAGGAGAACTGGCTACACCTAAAACCATTTCTCCTGATGGCTATTTAAGATAATTCATGTTGCTTTTTCTCTCTGTGTCCCCCCCAAGCAGCAAGTTGCTTCTATGGTATTTTAAACTGATTTTGTTAGTTTTCTTTTTTTGTTTGTCAGTTTGTTTCATAAACGTTAATCTGTTTATAACTTATGACTAACTCCTCTGCGAAATCCTCACTCAGCCTCCTTGGAGTCTGAAAAGGAAGCCATTTGGGGATTTTGGGGATGTCCATATGGGCAGTGACTGAGTCCCCTGGAGCGTTCTGGTTCTACCCCTTTGTGCTCGACATGGGCTGTCAATAAAGAACTCCATGTTATAGCATAAGGTGGTCCATGAGTATATTTGGTACTAAGCTACATAGGACCAAAACTTGATGATCGAGGTTGTCACTGTATCTTCAGACCTGCAGTCTTTTGTTTTGGACACTCAGGTAAAGAAAGGAGCAGAGCTGTCAACTGTTTACCACCTGGTGGTGTCTTATCTGGAAAAAAATGATGTTCCAGTTAAAGTTTTAAAAGATAGAACCAGTGAACAAATAAAAATGCTGTAATCTCCAGATATTTTTCTCAGTAAAAACGACGGCTATCCTGATCAACATGATCGCCCTGCAGCCACCTGCTAGGTGTGGAGAGACAAAGAAAGATAACCAAGTTAAACATCTCAAATGGTATTCAGGAGACATGTTTTCTGCTGTGGCCGTTCCTTCTGACACACCAACACAACAGCGGAAAACTACAAGAAAATCTCAGCAGAAATCTGTATTTTATAGCAGGATTAGTGACTTATCAAGCTAACTCACAAACCTGGTTTACTCGTGCCTGTGTTTAACACCGTGGCAGCTTATGCAGGAAACCTAACCTGTTCCAGAGCAGCCACCAAAGCTAATCCACCTTAGCAAACACAAAAATGTCTATGACAGTCAATTTTACAGACATTGAGCTAAAATTAGGTTTAGTCGTAGCTGAGAGTCATCTTCAGCACATAATTTGAGCTCTGACAGATTGTGTGAAATACTAAACAAGGCCAGTGGTTTCTTTAACAGGATTTCAACTTTCTTTTTTTGTGTGAATGTTGGCTTAGCATTTACTCTCTTTATAGTTTCTTCTGTACGTATTTTGTAATCAAACTACTCCACACTTCGTGCTACGTTAACCGTTCATAATTTAAAACGTTCAACTCGATCGGAAACATTTCCATTAAAATTGTTCAACATTGTTCTTGTTGGAATCCAGTTATTTTTATGACACTTTAAATTTTTAGCCACAGTTCTGCCACTTTATGCTTTTTCAGTACCATTTTGCTACTTTTAGCTACAAATTTGCAAAATTTGAGTTTTGCAAACTTTAACTGTTAGAAATAGTTTAGCAAATTTTAGCTTTGGTTCCACTTAAACAGTTCAATTCAAAATAAAAGTTTCAACAAATTTCTGGAAAGTCATTCGGCGCTCAGCCTTCACTGCGTTGTCTCTCCTGGTTCATGATTGGTCATCTAACTCCACTTCCCTCAGCTGACATGAATGTGTAAATATCCAGAGTCGAAACAGCTGAGCTGACTTCTCGAGTACCGAGACGCAGAGTCTCAGCTGTTAGGGTTAGCTGGACCAGATTTCTTAAAGATAACTTGGATGTGTTGAACCTGTTTTGTTGTGCTGGCCTCAGGTCACAAGCCAGCTGGGATGGGTTGTCACGCCACAATTGATGAATTCTTTCTCCCAGAGCGTTATTCTTTAACTAATGAGCTGCCATCAGTTGAATGACAGGCCCACTGACAACACAAAGGTATATAAACACCGTGTTCGCTTTCAGAAGGCATCCTCCTCCCAGTCGGTCTAACTGCTGCTGCTGCTGCGACCAAACATCACAACAAGGTAAAATCAGATTTTTACTGTTCAGCTGTACAAAAAAAAAAAGTTCAGCTGTCGTGATTTTAATTAAATTTCAAATTTGGTTGTGGTAAATGTGGAAATGAGACTTAAACTGTTGAGTCCTCAGAAACGTTCATACTGTACAGCACTTCTAGGCGTCGAAGTCTTTTGATTTGAATTTCTTTCTGAATCTCTCCTCCGTTTCTTCAGATGACATCTAGTTTTCTCTTCGTGTTGCTCCTTTGTGGACTGGGAATTGGAGCAAATGTAAGTTTGCAAAAGTGTTTTTTTTTTGTTAAATGGATCAAAATATAGTGAAACTTTACTTCTTTATCATGAGCAGAGAAAAAAGCAATCAACCACTGAAATGTGCATAAATCAAAACAACGCAGAAAATTTGTTTTATTTGACAAGCTGTTGGATTATGTATGGAGATGGTTTCCTACTCTGTTGGTCAAATAAAAAGAACAAATCAAATTTAAGAAAGGATGAACAAGCGATGCGTTCCAGAGCTCTCATTTCCACCAACCAGATTCTGACTCTTTGTTTTTCTTTCTTTTTGTTTTAAATATCCACAGGCAGGCTGCAATTCAGACCTAGGTTGGTGCTTTTATCCTTCTGAGGTGATGGGTCTTTATAATCACAAATCAATCATTATCATAGAAAAACTATTTGACAATTGTGGTCTGTTTTGGGGCTGTCAGTAGAACTACAGCTATGTTGACTGTGATAAAAAAGAAACTTTAATCTCTGCATGTTTCCTGGAGTCTGTTGTCTTGTAGGAACATATTTCCAGTTTCTTGATTGTTTCACAGTCTTTCCTTTATTGTGTTGTTGTTTTGTAAATCTGCCAAAATGGTTGTGAGCTATGATGCCTGGCTGAGTTTCCAGATGTTTTACAGTTTTCTGTAAGTCCTGCCCTCCTGGATGGACTTGGTACGGAGGCTACTGTTACGTGTTTGACGCCATTAAAAGGGACTGGCTTGACTCTGAGGTACCACAGCTGGTTTTACTGTATTTATGTGACATTAATTACTAATACTAAAAATACAGCCATTTAAAAATCTGAGGGCTGAAGGACTTTGCTGAAATTTGGTGAAGAATGAAGTGAAAACTGAATAATTAAAGTTCAAACAAACAGAAGCTAAACGGTAAAACTATAGCTAAAAGCTAAAAGTAGCATAAGAAGACAAAAACAGAGCAAGTAAGTCGAAGTAGATTTCAGAGAACAAAGTTTTTGAAGAAAGTGAAGAGATCTTTATGTATTTCTATTGGGTACATTTTTGTAAATAAAGTATAAAAATATACAAGGACTAAAAGTCTTTGCACACTATTTCTGATTGAATGTTTTGATATATTGATGGATAAATCAGCTCAAAGTGTGCAGAAGTAGTTGGATAAGAAAAACTGTACGGATGAAACTATAAACAGGAGAAGAAGAGTGTGAATGGTGACGTAACCCTGTTGGTTTGGACTTTATCTTCCCTGTCAGCGTTTCTGCAACTCATTTGATGGAAATCTGGCCTCCATTGAAACCCAATCTGAGTACGAGTTCATCAGAGATCTGGTCTACAAAACAGCAGGAAGCAACGAGGCAGCCTGGGTCGGAGGCTACGATGCAGTGAAGGTCAGGATTTTGTGAAACAAAAACACTTTTATTGATATAAAAAAGAAATAAACTGACTTCTTTGTCTCACAGGAGGGTTATTGGTTCTGGAGCGATGGTATTGAGTTCACCTTCAACGGCTGGGGGAAGAACGAACCAAACAACTTAGGTGGAAATGAGAACTGCATGATGATCAACTTGAATGGTACAAAAATCATAATTTTCCTGAAGACAGAGGTTTTCAGCACAAACAGCATGTCGTTTTTGATTAATTCAGCTAAAATAATAACTCTTCATATTGGGCTCAGAATTGAAAACAAAAAGCTATTTTAAGGACTAAAGTCATGTGATCCTTCATGATCAGTTTGGGTTTTGTTATTTCTACAAGAAAAATACATGCCAAGATCTCTGATTTTCTTACTTATTCTGAATGTTTTTTACAGGAAAAGATTATGTCAACGATGCAAAGTGTAACACAAACCTCGGTTTGGTCTGTGCTAAAGATCCATAAGTTGTTCCAACGTGTCTGAGTGGATGATGTCGCTTCCAGCAGGAGGTCAAGCCTCGATGACATCACTTCTGGGAGTCTTATCCTTCAAATGATCACCTCTAATAAAAGCATGTTCTTTGCAAACCTTCTTGTCACCTGTTTGTGTGATTTTGTTTGATTATTTGAATGATGTCTGAGATAATTTACTAAAATTAAGATCAGACAAACTGCACAACTTGTCAGCATCAGACTTCCACAAAGGTTCAGATCTCACATACACTCACCGGCCATTTTATTAGGTACACCTTGCTGGTACCGGGTTGGACCCCCTTTTGCCTTCAGAACTGCCTTAATCCTTCGTGGCATAG
>JAOXNZ010000210.1:28845297-28856263 GCA_028566095.1 Kryptolebias brasiliensis | reverse complement strand
TAGAAGGATGTTAGAGATGCAGCTGCCAGGAAAAAGACAAAGAGGAGACATGTGGATGCAGTTAGAGAGGACATGGATGTAGTTGGAGTGAGGACAGAGGACGCAGAAGACAGAGTTAGATGGAGGAGGACTCGCTGTGGAGACCCCTGAAGGTGTACCACTTCCTTACCACATTTCGATTTCATCAATTTCATGTGTAGAATGTTTGAACTCAGCTGTAAAGAAATGTTTCTCCTCAGGTGGACTGTGGCATCAGGCCGATTCCTGAAGCTGCGTTTAAGTGTCTGTGTTCTGTTTGTTTCTAATAAAAACAGTGTTTATGATAAGGACATGTTTCTCTTCAGATCTGTGTTTCATTGAGGGCCAGCTGAAGGCATGAGCACTGCTGAGGTTCTGTTTGTCTTTATTGTGTTCATGTTTTATAGCTTCATCCTGCAGGGATTTGTTTCTGTCTTCAGCTTTTACAGTTAGGTTACAATTCAAACCATTGAAGGGCTTCTGTTTCACCATTTCTGCTCCAAAGCTGCCACCTTTAGAGTATTTTAGCCTGTTCAGCTTCTATTATTTTATCTTATAATAATACTTTAACAGTCATATTGGCTTCAGATACTTTTAGGTTGAACTTTTACCTTCTTATATTTGTGAAGGCTTTAACTTCTTAATCATCTTCAATAAAAATGAAACAGAGGACATTAATTGGCTTCTTAATGTTTCTGACAGTGTCTGTAAGTTACCAGGAAAAAAACGTAGTTATCACGACGGAAAAGCAAAACTACATTTTTCTGACATGCCCCACGGAGCTCCGTCAGTCCTGCAGATGTTGGTCTTTTAATGTCTGTCTGTTGAAGAGATGTGGACCCTGAAGTGAGTCCTTCAAACAAAAACACATTTTAATAGAAATGCAGCAATCCCTATATAGACTTTAATACAAAACACTGCATTTATTGTGAAAAGGAGAAACATATAAGGAATCCCACAACTTTTCCCCACATTGATATAAATGCACCTGTAATTAAAATAAAATCTACATTTCAGCAGGGAAATAAATCAAAGCTGAGGGAAAAAGTGACATTTAAAGTCACAATTGTGGCTTTATTATGACTTTGAAAGTCATTATAAAGTCTTAATTAGGTCGTTTTAATTTTATAAAATAAAACTCATAAATAAGACTTTTTTCTTTCCATTGTCAGAAAGGTTTCCATAGTTAAATAGACAACATCGGTGCATTTTTGTATTAAAGGAAAAATAAATAAGATCAAATCGTATAAAAACCCGTCCAAAGAAGATGTGAAGCAGCGTTTTATTGTGAAATTTCCGACTAAAATTCCTTTCCGGTAGGAGGCGCCAATGAACCGGAACTGTCCGAACCCCATTAAACCGTAGAAGAAGACGAAGTCAGACAAACCGGAAGTGTCAGCCGTTAGAGTGAGTCCTCTGCGAAGTCAGGTGATTATTTCTACCTGGAAAACCCAAACAAAACAAAACCTAAAAGAGGACAATTTTTTTTACATAAAGTCCTGATCGACGCTGCACGCGCTTGGAAACGGATGTGACGTAAACAACGATGCGACAAACATTTCCGACAGAATTCTGCCCCAGCGTTAGCTAACTTAGCTAAGCTAAGCTACAGCTGCACCCGCTGGAAACTGGTAACTAAACCTGATGTAACATCTTAAAGTTACCTCTTTAGGGTTGAAACCTATGATTAACTTGATGCAGTTTACCTCTGAATGCTGGAAACTGATAAATAAACTTGATGTGACGCCTTTTATTTAACTCTTTAGGGTGGAAACTGAAGACTAAACTTGATATAACGCCTCTCCACTTTGGAAACCAACAGTTGAAGTCGATGTGATACCTGAAACGGATCTCTCCAGCACTCTGGGTGCCGTGTTGAGACGCAGACTCTTTGGTGGGCTTCGGTTACTTTATCATAAAATGTGGTTGCAGCAAAGACTGAAGGGGCTCCCAGGCTTGCTGTCCAGCAGCTGGGCGAGGAGGGTCCTGATCGGGCTGCTTCTCTTCCTCATCTTCTACTGGTACCTGGGGTCAGGGGGCAGGTGGACGTTCTTGAGTGGCTCTGCCATGCCCGGCGGCGCGGCGGGACAGTGCCTCCAGGCTGAGATCCACAGATGGAGCTCCATCGTGGAGCGGGGAGAGGGGGTCTACAGCTCACCCGAGGAGCTGCTGGACATGCCCTTTGTGTCCGGCAACGGCCATATTCTGATCGATGTCGACTCAAACAGGTTGTGGGTGTCGTCCTCCTTGCAGCCTGGCTCAGCTCCAGTTCACCAGACGGACTACTCCCCAATAATTGGGGTCCACCTGGAGGGCGAGCAAGCCGTGGTTCGAGCCAGCATGCTGTGGTTCCGAAAAGGAGCCGTGCTGTCGGTCCGGTGCGCTTCCCTGGCTATGGTTCAGTCTGTCCGGGACTGTATCTCCATCCGGGAGGAGTTCATTGCCCATCGGAGCAGACCTAACGTGTTTCTGCAGCGAATCCATGTTAGCAACCCGTCTGACAGAACCACTATCCTGGACATCAGCCCTGCCCATAGGAGCAAGTTCTCCTCCAGCATGGAAATGCTGGAGAATCGAGAGGTGGAGCTCTCTTCTGGCAGAGTGCAGGTGGAGAACAACCGGATGATTCTGGTGGTGGTGGTCACCAAAAAGCTGAACAGCAGGATCCAGGTCCCTGCTAAATCCGAGTTCTTAGACAACATCCTGTCAGTGGTGTGGACCTCAGAACCCATCGAGTCCTCCAAGCTGGAGGAGACCTTCAGCTCCCTCAGAGATGGAGCTAAGAAGGAGATGGAGGAGTTACTGAGGACTGAAGTCAACGACCTGGTTCTGGATCACCAGAAGGCCTGGATGGACCTCTTTATTTCAGGTGAGCCGAGGCAGAATAACCAGGTTTTACAGATCTGAGCCAAAGTTTAAAAACTTCTGATTCTGTTCAGTAGAAATCCCAAAAAGTAAAAAAATAAATATGAACAGTTCTCTAGAGTTTCTGAAGATTTTTGTGGGTCTTGGCTGCTTTTTCACTCAGTTTCAGTCCTCTGGCCTGAACTTTTACAGAGGAATGCTTTTTGTTGTTTGTTTGTTTGTTTGTTTGTTAAGCCACTCGACTCTGACCTGTGAATCATTCTGGCCTAAAATGGCTCCATAACTCAAAAGAATGTGTTGAAACATAACGAACAACAAAGAACTGATTTTAAATTCTTTAAGCATTTTGTTACTGAAAATTGAGGAAAAAGCAGCCAAAGTTCAAATAAAAACTTTATTTTTTTGCTTATTAAAGCCTTTTTTAGACATTACGATAAATTCTGGCTGCTTGGAACCGAAAATAAAGAAATGAGGGATGATCTAAAACTTGAATGTATTTCATCACCACGCTGCCAGAACCATTAAAAGCATTTCTATTTTCAGTTATTAACAAAAGAAGAGAAAAATAAAATACATGCACCACTCTAAGACAGTGTTCATTCAGTCAGTATTTATAAATAAAAATCAAAGCTATGACACAAAACTACAGTTTATCAGCTGAACATTTTGTCCTTTAAAAGCAAAACAAAAAAATGTTTAGATTTGTTTAACTTCCTTTTAATAAAATATGTAAAGTATGATAATAAGGCGCCTTGTCACAGAGAAGTGTTTAAACTTTTTTATCATCATTATTAACTTGTTCACATCAGCAGCAAACCGTCCTCTGAATAAATGCTTTAATGCTCCTGATTCTTGTTGCAGCTGAATGGAAATGAAACGAAACCTTACTGTCAAAATAACCTTAGTGTTTGTTAATCATTGATTCTAAAACAGTCGTATAACTGAGATTAAACAGCTGCAGAAACCGCTTTGTGTTTGTTTTATAAAACCAGAAGGATGTCTGTTTGTAGTTCCTGCACATGTGGTCTGTTTCAGCCACATCGTCACATTCGAGTTATTTCAGACACGTTTACTATCAACACGTCACAGTCTAATGAGACTTATTAAAGTTTTTAGTACGTTAGTCTTAGAGAATATCTAACAAATTTAAAGGGGTAAATTGTAATTGATCATCTGATCCAAAGTCCACCTGTTTGACATGAATGTGTTCAGATTCAGAGTCAGAAAACCTCAGTTTATTTACTGAGTTGATAATGCTGCTGTGTAGCGTCTGGTTGGTGAACAGCGTTCTCCAAAATGTCTCGAAATGTTTGCAGAGGTTCTCAGTCCAGGTCCAATGTAGGCGGAGGAGGGCAACGAAATGATGTTTACGGCCAAGAATACAGCTTTACAAATCATGAACAAGACAATATGCTCCTCAAAATGTAGATACATGGCTTGCTGGACGCAAACACAGAATTCACATATTCTCTCCTAACTCCGAGTCTCCAACAGTTGCTGCTCAGTGAGATAATACCTTTTTAAATGTGGTATCTCAAGGAGCTGCGACTGGTGGGGATTAGTTGGTCCAAAGAAAATAGAAAGAAATCCTTCAAAATTGTGGGAAAAAATGTAAATTTCCAGCTGCAGTCTTGTTGAATTCAGAGTGTTTGCAACCAGCGAGCCGTGCAGCCAGTTTTTGTGTTCATGGTTTTAAAACTGTGTTCTCGGCAGCTCCTACCTGTGGTCCCAGATGGTTCCTGTCAGAGGACAGCTCCTGAGACGGGTTGGACACATCCTCATTGACTTTGTGACCATTTTGGGACAGAAATTTTTTCCTTTGCAACCAGGGTTTCTGCAGGGTGTTAAGTTGTAAAAGATCTTACATTTATTCTTCTCATTTTAAAGCATTTTAAAGTCTTAAATATGCCCAGATTTTCCATTTTAGGTCTTAAAAACATTTACATTTCTACACTCCTTCATTTGTTGTTTCTTCCACCAACTTTTTTGCAATGTGCTGTCAGCATTCATTGGTTCTGTGTCTGTAGTTTTATCTAAGATTTCAGATGTTTTTACGCTGTACCTAAACCAAAGTTCCCATCATGCATCAGTCCTGTCAGGACAAATTCATTGGCCAACATTCAGCCTTCCTCGTGAAAGAATCCAGTTGTTCTGCTCCTGAAACGAGTTTGTTGTCGTCCTTTAAATGATTTGGAAGTTTCAATGAAAGGCGGTCAAATGTGTTACTTTTGAAGGAATTTTATGACGATGTGGTATTTTTTGTAAATCGTTCAGGTCTTAGGCTTGA
This sequence comes from Kryptolebias brasiliensis, assembly GCA_028566095.1. Classification (NCBI taxonomy): domain Eukaryota; kingdom Metazoa; phylum Chordata; class Actinopteri; order Cyprinodontiformes; family Rivulidae; genus Kryptolebias; species Kryptolebias brasiliensis. Next base: position 28,851,093 of record JAOXNZ010000210.1, on the reverse strand, counting down.
ATCCTAAAAAAAGTTTTAAAAAGTCTTAAATCTAACTGAGAGACTTTCTGGATACATTTGGGAGACTTCCTTATAAATGCTGTCAGATACCGCCTTAAGTGTGGTTTGGATTAAGTTTAGTTAAACCTGATCATCTAAAGTTATTTTGATCCTCCTTCAAAGTTCTGGTTTCTGATGAGGTTCTTGAATCAAAGAGAGCCTGAAAGTAGGCGTCCTGACAAAATATGAAAAGTGAAAATATTCAGATGTATGAAACTGCACACATCTTTCTTTCATACATCCTGATTTACGTGGAACCGAGCGTACATGAAACACCTTTCCTCCATTTAAATATGCAAACATGCCCTGTGTGTGGTTTCCCCTCTGCGTGATCCAGAATTATGTCTCCACGCAGGACAATGAGGACGTGAGTCAGAGACGCTCCTAAGCAAGGAAGTTGGTGTAAAAACGTATTTGTCACACGTAAAGGAATAACGCTGCTCATCACCCCTCATCTAATAATGTTAGACACCACCTTCTGCGCATGAGTTACACACTATTATTGTAAAGTTTTAATGTGGTTCAGCTTTAAACCATAAAAGCTTAAACATCGTGTTCAAATTCCTCTTGAGTTCAGAAAACAGGATGGAGTTTCCATTTCAGCAGGTTAAAAGTGTCCGTATATTTATACACACTTAAACGTAACGTTCATTTTGATATATCCTGTTGTGTGCGTGGAACATGGCGCACACAGCGTTCGTACATGAGGCCCCGGATCATTTTTAAATCTTGATTTGTTGCACCTTTAAAGAGGGCGACTGTAACTGAATAATTCCTGACTGGATGCTGTTATTTGTTTGTTTAAGGTGTTGAAATGAGGAGGATCACGGACTCCCACACGCCTTCCAGCCGCACGGTGAACACCACCCTCTATTACATCCTATCCTCGTCCACAGCGCCCCTACTGGACCGCCGGCTGAACAGCGAGGACCGCGCACGCCTCGAGTCCAGCCTCAACTACGCCGACCACTGCTTCAGCGGCCATGCCACCATGCATGCAGAGAACCTGTGGCCTGGCAGGGTGACCAGCGCCGCTCAGATCCTGCAACTCGTCACCTTATGGACTCTTACTCTGCAGAAGAGAGGCTGCAAGGTTCTGGTGGCGGCTGGTGCTCACGGAGCCATGCAGGGCATGGTGCTCAGCTTCGGCGGCCTTCAGTTTACTGAGAACCACCTCCAGTTCCAGGCGGATCCAGACGTGCTGCACAACAGCTACTACCTGAGAGGAATCCACTACAACCGGGACCTGATCAACCTGGCGGTGCTGCTGGATTCTGAGGGGAAGCCGTTCCTCCACGTGTCTGTGAAGCAGCAGGACACGCTGGTGAAGCTGTACGCCTGCGAGGCCGGCTGCCTCAACGAGCCCGTGGAGCTGACCTCAGAGGTCAAGGGTCACACCTTCCCTGTCATGGTGACGCAGCCCATCACGCCGCTGCTCTACATCTCCACCGACCTGCGGCACCTGCAGGACCTCCACCACACCCTGCACCTCAAAGGCATCCTGGCCCACGAGGAGCACATGGCCAACAGGTACCCTGGCCTGCCCTTCCTCTTCTGGTTCAGCGTGGCGTCACTCATCACCCTCTTCCACCTCTTCCTCTTCAAACTCATTTACAACGAGTACTGCGGCCCCGGAGCCAAACCCCTCTTCAGAAGCAAGGTATAAACCTCCTCGAAAAACACAAACTCTGATCTGCTCCTGTCCTTCTGTGGGACAAATGTTTCCTCCTCGCTGTCTCTGTCAGTTCAGACGTTTTCTGTAGGGGTGTAACGAGATCTCGCAAGACTAAAATGCCACAAGATTTCTTTCTCAGTGTGAGCAATGCTTCTCTGTGAGTAAAATAATAATAAAGACACACAAAGGAGTTTCCCTCTAATGTCCTGAGGGTTTCTATGACTCGGGTCAGAGCATCGCAGCCACAGAGTCTGATTAAATTTATTTTCTCTCATGATTGCTTTTGTTTTTCCGCTGTAATTTAAGTTCAAATGTTTAAGTTTTCAGTGATGTTTTTACGGCCTGTTGGAAAATGTTTTCATCAGAAATCGATTGAAAGCAAGTTGTCAGGTTTTTAAGTTTAGCTTCTTGTGAAAACAAAGTTTGACCCTCTGAGTTCAAAGGTCACTCTCTGCTTCAGGTAGAAGGTCGTGTATCGTTGAAGAACCGTTCTAAGGTCTGAAGGCTCAGAAGGAATCAGACAGGAGAGAAACCAGTCACTTGGGTTTGTGGCAAAATCCATTTTCTTAAAAATAATGTTAAAAATCTCATCTTGTGGATCCTGGATCGTGTCTCGTTGCACCCCTACTTTTCTGTGAGGGAACTTGATTGGTCACGTTTGGAGTGGGATGTCTGCAGCCTTACGCACATTTCTCCTTTTCCCTTCTTACTAAACTGATCCTGCAGCGCTCGTTCTGCGCTGGAGTTAAGAAAGAGGTTTCTCTGCAGCTGCAGATGATTTAAAAAAAAAAAAAAAACTAAAACGAGGGATTTGAGCCGAAAGCACCAGAAAACTTCTCTTAGGATCAGAAAACTCAAAGCAACAACAAACAGTTTGGCTCTCTACAGCACACCACCCGTTCACTTCATGCCCACTGTGGGACGTAACGTAATGTTGATCACAACGGAAGGAAACCAGCACAAGTTTATTTTTTTATATACTTTAATGTATTCATCCTGTTATCTTCACAGTTCATCCCTGCCGCTTTGTCTTTAATCCTTATTTTTATTCGTAACAACATGGAAAAAGTCCACAGTTTTTGTTTTTTTACAAATAGTTCTGTCAAAAAGTCTTAACTCAGTTGATAGTTTTATATATTTTCCTTCCATTGATCCAGACGTCCTGTAATCTTTTAAAGTGGTCCGGATCAGCAGTTCAGAACTATTGATCTTGAAGGAATGCATGTCACCCGCTGCCTTGCATGCCGAAAGATCTCACACGACCAGTTGGTGCTCAGAGTTTGTGATGAGTAAGACTCTCACCTACTACCACAACAAATTGTAGTTCAATCTGTGTAAAACTGACTGAGGTGTAGCCATGTTTGTGTTTGTGAAGCTCTGTTAGCTGTCAGGTTCAATCCATCAGTTGTAGACTTTCATCCAGTGAGTTTCATTAAAATTCGTTGTTCATGAGAAATTTTGCTAACAGACCAACGAGCACAGGCTCACCTTTCATGGCAGCGGGTGATATCAATCACAAGAAACTCTGTCTGCTTGGAGGAAAATATAAATCAGTGTGGACTGGATCAGGACTTTTGCACAAAGCTGCAGGTCCATTTTTACTAATCAAATCTGAAACCAAATTTTAAAGTGTTGAATAAAGTGAGGTCAGCAGGTGGCGCTGCAGGCTGCGTTACGCTTTTAATTAAAAACATTCTCTGATAAAATCCTTTTAATGAATGAATAAAATATCTAAACATTCGTAACAAACATGGAGTCAAAGATTTGGTGTCTTTACTGAGAGAAAACTTCAAATGTCTTCAAACCGTTTTCTGCTCCCTGAAAGGACAATAAAACCTAATTTAACTGATTCAAACCTACAGATACGTTTGTTTGTCCAACAATCGTCACTGAAATAAGTTGAAACAGACAAGTAAAAAAAACCTGAAAATCAGTCGTTTCTTTTGAAATTTGGGTTCAAATTATTTACAAAAACAAACTAATGAAACTGGTCTTCACTAAAAGGACGGAACCATAACTTAATATTATGTTGCTCAACTTTTGAGGCAATCAGGTGATTTCTGGACCTCTGAGACTCCTGCACCTGTCCACGGGTGTCCACAGGTGTTCTGGTCCACTCCTCTGATCAAACTGCTCCAGCTGTCTCAGGTTTGAAGGCTTCCTTCTCCAGATGTTTCAGCTGCTTCCACAGATGTTCAGCAGGACTTAGATCAGGGCTCAGAAGGCCACTTCAGAACGGTCCAATGTTTGGTTCTGACCCGTTCTTGGTGTTTTGGGTCATTATCCTGTTGGACCCATGAGCTGAGACTGAGACCAAACTTTCTGACTCTGAGCAGAACATCTGGCTCCAGAAAGCCTTGATAGTCTTGAGGTTTCATTGGACCCAGAACAGATTCAGACCCAGAACAGAACCGAGCCTCCTCCATGTTCCCCTGGAGGTTCAGGGTTCTGGTCTTTGGTTCCTGTTTGGGTCTGTGGACACAGAGCTGATGGGACTTGTTGTCAAAAAGCTCCAGTTTTGTCTCATTTGTCCAAAGGACATTCTCCCAGAAGCTCTGTGGATTCTCAAGATGCATTTTGACAAATTCCAGTCCGTCTTTATGATCTGGTGTCCAACTCGGTTGTCTTAAATTAAGTCCACTTTGTCTCAAACAGACTGATGGTGCAATCTGACACTGATGGAGTTCACCTTTGATCTCTTTGGTTGCCATTTATATTATCCGTCCTCTTGTGGACACGTCCAGGGAGGTTGTCTCCAGTCCTGTGGACCTTAACCTTCTGGAGTCACAGGAACATCCAGGTGCTTGGAGACGGTCTTCTAGTCTTTAACCTGCTGCTCAGTCATTGTCTTTCTGAGCTCCTGAAACAACTCTGTCCCCCATGTAAAGGGTGGTACACACCATGATACCAAACAGCCCTGTGACTACCTGTCCCCCTTTAAACAGGCAGACTGACTGATTACAGGACTGAGGACACCTGTGATGCTGAGTTTGACATGTCCCTGTGGACACATTAGCTTCAGTCTTTTCTGGGGGACAATCAGGACCAGTTTCATTAGTCTGTTTTTAAAATTATTCTGTTGAAAAATTCAAAAGTTCAAACACAGATTTTCATTGGTTGATTTTCATTGGTTGATTTTCATTGGTTGATTTTCATTGGTTGATTTTCATTGGTTGATTTTCATTGGTTGATTTTCATTGGTTTATTACTGCTGACGACTTTCTCAGGTGAGTTCATCTCATTAAAAGAGTTTCTGCAGAATGATGACGTCCTGCAGACTCATGGAACCGCTCCACACCTTCGACACACACCTTTACCTGCGGAGAGACACGCCCCTTTTACCCACCTGGACCCGTGTACACACCCTGCTGTCTGTCTGCACTCCTCACCCAAACATACGGGTCGGCTCAGATGAAGGAAGTTCTGAGTGGTTCTGCTGGTTCTGAGTCCAAACAGATCAAAGCCTGAATGTTTTCAAAGGTTTTAGGGTCAAAGGTCAAACATCTGTCAGAGGCGGGACACCAGGAAGGCAGCCCAACAATGTGTCAGAACCAGATCCACCGGGTCGCAGCAACGCCCTTTGGTGTCACTGAAGAGGGTGTGTGTGTGAGTGAGAGGATGTGTGTGTGTGTGAGAGGGTGTGTGTGTGTGTGTGTGAGAGAGGGTGTGTGTGTGTGTGAGAGGGTGTGTGTGTGTGTGTGTGAGAGGGTGTGTGTGTGTGTGTGAGAGGGTGTGTGTGTGTGTGTGTGAGAGGGTGTGTGTGTGTGTGAGAGGATGTGTGTGTGTGTGAGAGGGTTTGTGTGTGTGTGAGAGGATGTGTGTGTGTGTGAGAGGGTGTGTGTGTGTGTGTGTGAGTGGGTGTGTGTGTGTGTGAGTGGCTGTGTGTGTGTGTGAGAGGGTGTGTGTGTGTGTGAGAGGATGTGTGTGTGTGTGAGAGGGTGTGTGTGTGTGTGAGAGGATGTGTGTGTGTGTGAGAGGGTGTGTGTGTGTGTGTGAGAGGGTGTGTGTGTGTGTGAGAGGGTGTGTGTGTGTGTGTGAGAGGGTGTGAAAGGTCTATTAAAACCCCTAAAGGCAGATATAAA
>JAOXNZ010000210.1:28814902-28827207 GCA_028566095.1 Kryptolebias brasiliensis | reverse complement strand
GATGGATGGATGGATGGATGGATGGATGGATGGATGGATGGATGGATGGATGGATGGATGGATGGATGGATGGATCCCTTAGCTGCTCTCTCAGCTGGTTTCCCACCAGTCAGAGAAATCCAACTTTATTCCCGAACTCTCCTGAGTTCCTGTTAAAGCGGTTTAATCTCGGTTTAATCTGATCAAACCAGGTGGAGACCATCGGAGATGCCTACATGGTGGTGAGCGGCCTCCCTGAGAGAAACGGCGACAGACACGCTGATGAGATCGCCAAGATGGCGCTGGATCTTCTGGCGGCCGTCAGACAGGTGGTCATCCCTCACATGCCCAACCAGAGGCTGCAGCTCCGAGCCGGCATCCACACGGGTGAGAGATCTGCAGCAGATCACGCCGTGTCTCTGGTTTGGTCATTTTTATCAACCGCCTTTTGCAGCAAGTGATAAAAATGTCTTCAATCAGAGGGAAAAAAGTAATTTACCTCTACCTCTGTCTGTTAGCAAAATATCTCATGAATGAGTGGATGGATTTTATTGAAACTCTCAGAGAGAGATGATTGAATGTACATCTACAGCTGAGTTCAAGATGGCTGCCACATTTAATCAACCTTAGCAAACACAAAAAAGGCTCTAATTCAGTCAATTTTACAGATATTGAGCTAAAATCTGGTGTAGTAGTAGCTGAGAATCATCCTCAACATATACTCTGAGGATCCACTCATATCACTTTAGATCACAATATTTTTTCAAGGTTTGAGCGAAACAACTCAAATCCATCATTTCTCAACAAAAGCTGATCTTATTCTTAAACTCTGGCATGAAAGTTTGCATTCCTTCAAGTAATACGAGGCCTTTCATTTTTAACTGTTGGAGGAAACCTGAATAAAAAAATAAAAAAAATCTACGCAGGTAGATCATGCAGAAAGGCCCCTGGTGGGAGTCGAACCAACAACCTTCTCGTTGCTCTAACCCGCTGCTCCACCAGACAACATAAACGAGAAGATTAACGCATTTTATTAACTTAAAGTAATGAAAACAGCTGCAACACTGTGTAGTTTTTGTTCAGAGCTGCAGGTGAATTTTCATTACTTTACTGAATTATTCCAGCCTCAAAGTCACAGCGCCACCCTGTGGTAACAGGAAGTTTGTTCAGCGTGACAAACATCAACGTTTGAATTAAAACAAATTGTTTAAAGACATGATAGCGTTTAAAGCGTCAGCTGTCACACATAAACCCTTTGCATAAAAAAACAAGGAAGAGTCTGTTTCAGAGGAAATCCAACAAAGTTGACATCTTCCTCTGCATCCAAACTTCTGAATACTTTTCCTTCTCTGGCTCCTCAGGGCCGTGCGTGGCAGGAATAGTTGGCTACAAGATGCCGAGATACTGTCTGTTTGGAGATACGGTGAACACAGCCTCGAGGATGGAGTCCACCAGCCTGCGTACGTGAAGATTTGAATTAAAACAGAATTTTCTACACATTAATGGGATGTTTTTTATGTGCCAGAGGACTTACCATAATGAGCAAAATATGCTGTCTCAGCGTTTTCATCTTGGATAATAGGAATTTAAACTCCTTAGACATTTTAGAGCAATAAACCTTTTAAATAAGTTTTTAAGAAGTTGGAGCTTTGTTGCACAAAGAATTAAATATCTCAGAGTGATGGTTCATTTGTTTCCAGCATAACTGTTGTCTTATTTTATTTATTATGTTTGTTTTATTTGGTTCCAGCTCAGAAAATCCACACCAGTTCAGAAACGTACCTGGCTTTGATGAAAGATAACGCCTACGAGCTGCAGCTCCGTGGAGAAATCGAGGTTAAGGTAAAAGATCTTCTCTCTCTTCCTTTATCTACTTTATCTATCTAGAAATCCTTTTTAGTGAAGTCTTAGATATTTACAGAAATAAAAGTCAAAAGAAAAAGAAATTACGGTCAATAGCAGCAGAATTCCCATGTGCAGGTTTATCAAAAACCGCAGCAAATTAAATAAGAACTTTATGTTTCCACCTAAGAGTTCCTGTTCTCCTTTGTTCCTGTCAGGGTAAAGGCAAACTGAACACATACTGGCTGGTCGGCCACAGAAACTACAGCGTGCAGAACGACAGTCTGGTTTGCAACTGGAACCCCAACATGGCCAGAAAGAAAAAGATGGCGGCTGGCAGCGAGGTTTCTGTAGGAAACGTGAGTAGAAATGTCTTCAGAGTGCTGAAATCTGACAAACATCAAACAAGTGTTTATAGTGTCATAAATATTATTTAATAAATATCATAAACATTTGGTTCTTCTATTGATCGCAGCACACAGTGAACATTTAACAACGTTTAGGATTTTTAATAGTCGGTAAAATTAGCCAGACTTTCTACTACAACTTTCAATAAACCAACTGTTTTGTTTTAACGGCTGTTTGAAAGGCTCTACCCTATTCTGGAAGATGCAGACTGTTTTTTATATTTCTGCATGTTTTTTTAGCTGTTCATACATCAAAACATTCGGCTCTTTCAGGAGGTCGATGCTCAGACTTTTGTTTTTTGTACAAAAATATTTATTTGTGTTTACAGATATTTTCCCCATTGAAATACATCTTTTCACTTCCCTAAAAAACATTGTTCTCTTTGAAATCTGCTTCAGCAAATTGTCTGTTTTTGTTAGCTTTCAGCTAGTCTTTTGCAACTTTCAGTCAGCGTTTCTGTTCATTCATTCATTGTCTTTATTATATTTTATGATTCTAACACACGGACCCGTCTGTTCAGTCGGCGGCGACGGTGCAGAGCCTCAGTGACAACGCCACCCCCCCGGTGTCCCTCCCGTCCTCGGTGATGACCCAGACCCCACAGATGTCTCGCAGTGACAGAGCCGGCCTGAGCGTGGCGGCTCAGATGGAGCCGTACGGCGGCAGCCACGGCACCCTGGGCTCCATGATCGGAGACGACAGTCCTCTACCCTCCCACCGCGGCAGAGGAGTCGGATCCGACCAGGACCCGTGACCCTTTCAGACTGCAGTTACCATGGCAACAGATGCCAACTAATGAAGCTAGTTGTGATGTAATGTTTGCCCTTTTAGTTTGCTTTTGAAAAGAAGAATCCCCCTCTTCATCATATTACTGTACTGTTGTGTTTTTGTGGTAAATATTCTGATGTTTTTTTGAAAGTGTGAAGCAGTTTTTTTAATTCAAACTGTATTTTTTATTTTAAAACAGATTGTCCCGTGTCTCGTTCGGTTTAGCTTTTGTTAATTAAACTGAGTCATTTGTTGTTCATCCGAGGTTAAATTTATCAAATAATAAAAGCTAATAAGGATTACTGTTTTAATTATGCCCTGGTATGCAGAAATAAAATGGGTTTATTTCCATTTTACAGCCTGCTGCACAAGGTGAAAGGATGATCATGTTTTTGCCTCTCTGTTAGCAAAATATCTCATGAACCACTGGATGATTTTTAACAAAACTGTCAGGAAGACTGGATCTTCGTCTGCAGCTGATTTACTTTTTGTGTCAACAAAAAAACAGCTCTACTTCTGGTAAGTTTACAGCTATTTGGTGTGGTAGTAGCTGAGAGTCATTCCCAGCACAAACTCTGAGGGTTAACAGATCTAACATCTTTTACAAAACCTTTAATTTCTTGATGTTTGTTTTAATTTTATTCAGAAATAAAAAAAGCAGATCATTCTTTTTGTTTTATTGGATAAAAACTGAACAAAAGGCGTCAATATTCCTGAATTTAAGTGACTTTTTGGTGTTTTTGGATCAATTAAACTTTTCTTCAGTAAAAGTGAAACTTTTCTGGGTCGGTTTCTCTCCGCGGTTCCGGGGCTCGGTTCTGCAGCGGCCCGGTCCAAAGTGTTTCCAGGTCTGCTTGTATGTTTCCTGTATGACAAACTAAACGCAGACCTTGTGGTGTGAAAGCAGGACTGCAGCTTCTTTTGTTCAAATCAATCAAACCGAAGACGGACAGAGAGCTGCTGAATCAGGAAATCACCGGTATATCATTTATTCTTACATTTATTAAATCACACAAAAATGGTTTTCAGTAACCACGGAGGTTAAACTTACGACAGATTGAACACGTGTGGAGTTGAAAGACCACAGATACACGTTTTAAAGTTTGTTGTTGTAGCATCGTTTTGTGTCTTTATGAGTGTTTGTTAGCATACAGTAGCGAGTTAGCATAATGAGCTCCATCATTCTCCCGTTTTAGCGGATTTAACTCGGCTTTACTTTTTGTTGGTTTGAGAATAATTTGCGGTTTTTGCCAAACATTCAAACTTTTACCGGGCTCGTTTGTGTAGCAGCTATCGGTGTAAGTTCACCTGCTGTACGGCGGGGTTTTTCTTTTTTTTTACGGCAGCTAGCTAGCATGCTAACGAAGCGACCGAACAAAGAGCGGCGGTGTTAGCATCACGGAGCTAACAGCTAGCTAACGGCACCGAGCACCGGCTGGTGGTCGAGTTTACGGTTCGGTGGGGGGTTCTGGGTGGGTTCCGAGTCCAGTTTCTTCTGGGTTTCAATCAAACAGCAGCTGGGAGCGAATGAGACAAAACCAGGAGCATTTTGAGGGTTGTTTTGTGATGATGGAGTGAAGTAAAGTGGAGGAAACTTGTTTTAGCCACTTTAAAAGCACTCAGTTGAACAACAAATTGTGCGAAGTTTGGGTTATTTTTTATATTATTTCTCCCCGATTTAAAGTTTTCTACTTTAGAAAGTTCACGTCAAGCATCTTTATTGTAAGATAGTTTTGCGATTCCTATTCCCTATAGTCAAAATGTTTTCCTCCCTTTTTATTGTTTACATCTTTAACTATGATTAATTAAACTTTTTTCCACATTTTAACATTTCTATTGTCTCTGAATCCTCCAACCATCTTCCTCATACAATATTTTTGTGTAACTTGTGTAAATTTCTCACTTTTATTCACTTCAAATTCATATTCTGTACACAAGCAACACTATAAATTATAATTTTTAATCATTTGCTTTAAGTGTACAACGTTTACAAAGACCCAGAGACCTCAGCGGATCATCTGTCACCTCCTCTTCATCCATGAGCCTTCTCTGTGGTCTTCCTCTTTTCATGTCCACTGTCCCTCCATCGGACGTGTCCAAAACCGTCTCAGCCTCTATATCTTTGTCTCCAAACTGCTCAACGTTACGACAAAGTCTTGAAAAACGCAGACAAGTATTTGTCAGGATATGTATAAAACAAAGACGTATAAAGTATAGATAAAGGTTTTTCCAGATTTTTCCCATTTTCAAGCTAAGCAATAGGCTTTTCACAATAATTATATGTAAAGGACATCCTTCAAATATCCTTGCAAATGTGGCACTGTTTCAAGACTTGTCTTCATCCAAACGGAAACACAGAAAAACAATCCAAAACGTTGTAGTAGCTACACCCGGCCTGTGTGTGGCGCTGCAGTGAAAATAGACCAAGAAACGAGGGAAACACGAGAAGAAGACGCCGCTCTCAGGTCGTAGTTAGATCAGTTTTGGGGTTATGGCGTCATCATTTTAAAAGATTTTGTCCGACTTCACCAGAGGCTGAATAGAAACAAACCTCTGATTGGGACCAGGAAGTTGAAGCCGGACTGGGTTTCCCGTCGGCTGGTTCCAGTACGAGTTTTAAATCCTGCCCCCTCCGTGTAAACTGCTGTTACCTTGCTGCTGTATGGTCAAATATAAATGTATTATTTATTTCATGCTTGAAGGAAGGTCAGGGGTCAAAGCCTCTCATCACTTGAGACTCTGGTTCCAAAACTACAACATGGCGGCTTCAATAAACCGGTTCTTTTCTGCCGTCTCCAAACCAAACATCGTAAACCTCCTCCTTTTACCTCCACCCGCTGCTCTCTCCTCTTCACCCGTCTCCTGGTCTGCTTGTCGTTTGGACCTCCAGTCCCTCCGCTCCTCACAGCTTCACTGCTCCACCTTCCTCCTCCTCATCCATCCACCTGCTCCCTACTCTCACTGCAGATCAGTGCATCCTAGTCCGACTCTGAGATCCTGTTTTACTTTTTAAACCCATTTCCTAATATTTATGTCCCTGCTTTTATTGATCTAATCCTAAAAACACGATGATAAACCTACAGTTTATACATATTTAATGTTTCAGATCTGTTCTCTGTAGATGTAATTATAATTGTGTTGTAGCGTGAGTTCAAATATACTTAAAAATACAGCTTCCCTGGTTTTTATTTTCCAGTCTTTGTTGTGCCTGTCCGCTCTTTCCCTCCGCACACAGCTTCTGATTGGGGAAGATGCCACGAAAGAAGGTGACGGACGTGTCGGGGAACGGCGGGATGAAGAGGAAGAGGGCTAGCGGCAAAAGGAAAGACCGGGACTTCAGCAGCGACGAGGAGTTCGACTTCGAGCAGGAGAACAACAAGAAACCCGGCAAGCCCGCCGCCAAGTCGGGCCTGCAGCCCGTGACCGTGGCGGAAGACGTCAAGGAGAAAATAGTGGGTTTGAATTTTTCTGACTCAGAACAGTTTGAAATAGTTCTGTAAGTTTTATCTCTGTTTTGTCTTTGTCTCAGATCTGTGACCTCAGCTCGGTTAGGATACGTTTATTGGAGTATAATGAGAAAAAGTTTGTTTAAAACTAAATTAATCAGGTTTTTACCTGGTTAACATGAAGATCAGTAGTTTAATTTGTTGCTATTCAGATCGTCTGACACAGAATTTAGCTTCTTCTTCTTTTATCTACTTTCTGATGAGTGAAACTTCTCTGAATGTCGGGTTTTAGGTGTTTATTTAGAACATCTCAAAGTTTTTCTATCAAGGATGTTTTTTGTGTTAAAAGAGCTTATCGTTTTACGTCAAGAGTCAATTATTCATGTAATCAACAGTAATCTGTTTAAGTTTTTCAGTTTCCATTTTGCTGTTTTTTTGCAGAATCTTGAGTTACCAAAGGTCAAAGGTCAACTGCTCATCTTTGGAGCAACTAACTGGGATTTGATTGGAAGGAAGGAGGTGCCCAAACAACAAGGTACAGCATCTAATTATCAAATGCTGCTATTTGTGATGTTTGTAAATAGATTATTACAGGTGATAATGTGTTTTTGTCCAGTTGTCTGTTAGCGAAATATCTCATCCCTGGACAAATTTTAATGAAACACTCAGGAAGTAAACATTAGATTTACATCAACAACTAATTAACCTTTGGAGTTAGTCCTGTTCAAGATGGCCGCCACAGATAATCAACCTTAGCGAACACAGTATCACAGATATTGAGCTAAAATCAGGTGTGGTAGTAGCTTACGGTCATCCTCAACACAAACCTCGGGGGCTAATAGATCGAACATAACATTGTTTGACCAAAACAGATTTAAGTTCGTCCTTTTCAACACAAAATGATTTCAGTTTGAAAGACAGCGGGCGATATGCATTCCTTTAGAGAATGTGAGGCCTTTAATCATACAAATGTAAATGTTTATTCTTTTACTTTTTAAACTGATAAAGTTTGCCCCCCTTGATGAAGTGATTTGATGTTTAATCATCGTGTTTTTAGGATTAAACTTTTCAAACTTTGAGTTCAGCTTGTTTGTTTTTGAAGAAAAGAGAACGACCAAATTCAGCTTCATGCCTGAGAAGATTGACTCGTCTGTTCGGACCTGTGAGCTGCTCAGGTGTTGGACTTTTCTTCACACAGACTTGAGCTTCAGAGTCGTCCTCTCCTGGTCTTTATTTTAAATTAATGTCTTGAAGCAGAATGACTCGCACTGAATGTTTAAAATCTTGATCCTTCATTAAAGGAACAGACTGATCTGAGCGCTCTAAGACAGAATTGCTGAGGTGAGAATGTTAAGCACCTTTTACCAGATCAGCAATGAGAATAACGTGTTTCAGGGCGTCTTCCTGACTCGTCAGTGCGGTGAACAGATAAGACCCAGGAGCTGGCAGAACCAGACAGAATCGATGAGGATTGATCGGGTTTTTCTGCGTTGTGTCTGGAGGAGGAGGAGAGTCGGGGTGACCACAGGCTACATGTGTCTCTTTGTTGGACATGTGCAGGATACATACGTGTCAAAGCCGGCGGGATCCCGTTAATTGATTGTGACAGTAATGTCCTTTCATATGCATGCATGCTGTGAGCTGCGACACCCCCCACCCCCAGTGATGCCGGGGGCGGCTGCGTCCTTCTCTGGTACTCGCTGATAAACCTGCTTTGTTGGGACTGGAGGGGGGTCGGGGGGGCGGCGAGGAGCAGCTGCAGAGACAAAGATCATCTGCAGATGGGTGGGATGTTGGGCCCGACAGAACCGCACGGTCTCCCTTTGTGTTGGAGTTAAATAAACTCAGGTGTGGAGTTTCAGAGGGTTTTCTTGTGGAACTGCAGCAGCAGTTCGTCTTAAATTAAAGACAGATTTCTTGTATTCTTTCAATCTGAACAATATCAGTGTTGTTAAGCAGCATTTCTGGCCAGTATTATTAAATGTTGCTGCAAATATACCAACCTGCCAGGAGAGGACAAACAAAATGAGACTAGAAACTGTTTATTCAGGTTAGTACCTGGTTTCACTGTCAGATGCTGATGATGGGACAGAAACAGTGAATTTTAGTTAGACTGTTTAATGTCAAACCAGCAGCACTTATAAAAGGCAGTAGATGTATTTAAAACCATCAGCGTTGTTCACAAACTGTTTTCATGAATAAATTCCTTTGCAGACAGTGATTGAAGGCAGCTCCGTTTTTCACTGTTGATGTCAAAACAAACAGCAGGAGGACGAGCGACAGTCAGCTCCTGTTCTTCCTGCTGCTTGGGCTCACATCAGCTCAGTGCTTTATTGGAAATTAAATACACTGATTGACACATTAACTCCTAAATAAATGTTGATAATGGCACCAACATTATCAGGCCTGGTTGATGTCTGTCACCTCCACCTCCTGAGAAAAGCTTTAGAGCTGGAAACAGAAAGAACCGGTTCTGTTAGGCTCTGGTTCTGAACTATAGAATACCTTTGATGGAAAAAACAACAACCTGAGATTCTGTTTATTTAAGGATTAGTCTGGACTCATATGAACATAGTGGACTCTGTATAAACGTCTTAAAGAGGCAGATTCATCCCATTAACAGTTGGTTTTATTAGTGTGTTTCGTTGACTTTTTTTGTTTTGTTTTGTCTGTGTTTCCAGCTGCTTTCCGTAACCTGGGCCAGAACCTGTGGGGTCCTCACCGTTACGGCTGTCTGAACGACATCCAGGTGAGCTGCGTGGTGTCCGGACCCTGCGCTGCTCACAGTCTCCTCATGACCACCGAGGGCAAGCTGTGGAGCTGGGGTAAGGCCCAGGTGTTTACAGATGTTTATTCATCGATGAGGGGGTTTCCCCTGACAGGAAGTGAAACGAAAACCAAGATGAAGCTCAGAGGATCAGAGGAGATCAGGCTTTTTTTCAGCGGTGGCTCCTAAACGTTGGAACAACCCGTCCTCTGACTTTAGACAGGCATCTTCACTTTTAAAAACACATCTGTTTTCACTGGCTTTTAATACAGTTTGAGTTGCTGTTTTTCTGTTTGTTGCTTAATATCTCTGTTTTTAAATGTGCTATACAAATAAATTTGACATTGACAAGCAACTAAAAGATGTTTTTAGGAAAATAAGAACGTCTAATGGCTAGCAAAAACCCTGAAAGCTAAAAGTAGCAGAATGGTAGCTAAAAGCTGACAGCAGCTGAAGCAGATTTCAAAGAGAACAAGGTTTTTACAGAAACTGAACAGATCTCAATGTGTTTTTATAGGGAAACATTTGTAAATAAAGTTAAACCCAAAGTCACAGCAGCCATCAGCTGAATGAGCCGAACGTTTTGATGTATGAACAGAAGAGGTTAGGCTGTAAAAAATGCACAGAAAAGTAAAAAACAGGAAAACAACGGTGAGAATAATGTTGACACAATAAAGAAATCAGTAAAGATCAAATTTTAAAAGGTAAATATTGTAATTAAATCATGTGAGTTGAATGTATTTGTGTATTTTTGTGCGTTTTCCTCCTCTATAATGTCTGAATTGCTCACCGTTCTTCCTGCCTCCTCAGGTCGTAATGACAAAGGTCAACTGGGTCACGGAGACACCAAACGTCTTGAGGCTCCAAAGGTCATCGAGGGCCTGGCAGATCAGGTGATCGTCTCTGCCGCCTGTGGACGCAACCACACACTGGCACTCACAGGTGGGCCGAGCAAAATCCAGACGCTTGATTGAATTGTGGTGACGGCTCCAAGTTCCTTGAATGTATTGATTATGTATGTGTTTCCTCAGAGGACGGTACCGTTTACTCCTTTGGTGAGAACAAACTGGGTCAGCTCGGCCAGGGCAGTCAGACTGATGCCGTCCTCAGCCCAGCGCCGGTGAGGCGTCCGTCTTCGACTCGACTCTGTGGCGACGGGATAGTCGTTCAGGAACTAATTTTTCCTTCGCCTCCTTTTTAGATTTCCTACAACGGTCAGCCTCTGGTGAAAGTGTCCTGTGGCGCCGAGTTCAGCATGGTGGTGGACTGTAAAGGAAACCTGTACTCCTTCGGCTGCCCGGAGTACGGACAGCTAGGTACCGCTCCGTCACAGCAGAACCTTGTTTTAAAGTACTGGTACCATTACAGTTCTGTGCAAAAGTCCTGATCCACCCTTTATTTCTGGAACTCCACTCTGGGAAGCGAAGCGACCAGTTCTTTTGTTTTTTAACCTTTTTTTTTTGGGGGGGGGGATTCCAACAGTTCTGAAGGTCTTTCTTTGGACTTGGACACTTTTTCTCTGTTCTCTGTCACTTCCAGTTATTCCAGTGATCTTTGTGGATTCTTCTTTCTTTAACCAAAGAGTACAAACGAATTTATCTGAGTCTGTAAGACATGAGGACTAAATCAGGACTTTTGCACAGGACTGCAGATCGTCTGAGGCTGGAGCTCGTAGATTTAAAGGTTTATTTGATCACAGATGCAGAAATTCTATAATCTGTTTATCTGATGAAATAGAAAACCCTTCAGAGGAGTGGGATGTCTTTCAGGACATTTTAAATATTAAACATATTAGAAATAAACAGGCGTCGTCAAGTTTTCCCTTGAATGTGAGAAATGTTTTTAGCTCAGACTCCTGATGCGTTCTCAGGTCACAACAGCGACGGGAAGTTCATCGCTCGCGCCCAGCGGATCGAGTTCGACTGTGAGCTCATCCCCCGCCGCGTCGCCATCTTCATCGAGAAGTCCAAGGACGGTCAGGTCATGCCGGTGCCCAACGTGGTGGTCAGAGACGTGGCGTGTGGAGCCAATCACACTGTGAGACTCCTCCCCCCCACGCTGTTCTGACTTTCTCTGATGTTCTGACCCGGGTTGTAATCTGAGCTGCTTCTGTGTTCAGCTGGTGTTGGACTCTCAGAAGAGAGTCTTCAGCTGGGGCTTCGGTGGTTACGGACGTCTCGGCCACACGGAGCAGAAGGACGAAATGGTTCCTCGGCTCGTTAAGCTCTTTGACTTCCCTGGACGCGGCGCCGCTCAGATCTACGCCGGGTACCAGTGTTCCTTCGCCGTCAACGAGATGGGTGAGAAAAACCCCACACCTGAACACAGCTTTATTCTTTACAGGCTGTTTACGTCCGTTTGTGTTTGCAGGAGGCCTGTTTTTCTGGGGCGTGACGAACACGTCCAGAGAGTCCACCATGTACCCCAAAGCTGTGCAGGATCTGTGCGGCTGGAAGATCCGCAGCCTGGCCTGTGGGTGAGTCCAGACTCTGACTTTTAAATTCATCAGCCACCAAACAAACTTTTTTTGGTATATTATCTATAATTATATGTTTGTATAACAGGTTAAATTTCCCTAAATGGTAAGTCTGCCCCCTGCTGGTGGTGTGTTCAATCAGAAAACTTCAGCATCTACTCTTTATGTCATTTAAAGGAATATTGATGATCAAAATATATTTTCAAGTTTATTTATTTGAAATAAAACCTATGATGAGAGTCAAGACAGACTAATAACTGGTTTAGTGCAGATCTTTCTGTTGGTTGCAGCCAGAGATAACTTGTTCACTTTATTGTGTTTCTGTTTCAAATTTCCTTTTTTGTTTTTCATAAGTCCTCTTCTCAGCATTTATGAAAAATCTAAATTTTGTCCACGTTTTAGACGTGGCGTGATCAAAGTTCAAGAAGGATCAGGAAGTTTGTCATCTACAAAACGTGTTGAAACCATGGAATGAAACTCTTATTTTGCTAATCTTCCTCCCTCCTCGCAGTCAACAAAATAAACCATGAAATAAAATAAAGAGGGTGGCACAGTGGTGCAGTGGTTAGAGCTGTCGCCTCCCAGCAAGAAGGTTGCAGGATCTCCTCCCGGCCTGGGG
>JAOXNZ010000210.1:28397659-28411229 GCA_028566095.1 Kryptolebias brasiliensis | reverse complement strand
GGACTTGCGACCTGTCCAGGGTGTCCCCCGCCTCTCGCACAGTGACTGCTGGAGATAGGCACCGGCTGCCCGCGACCAGTAATGGAGAAGCGGTTAAAGAAAATGGATGGATGGATCAACTCTCTGCAAGACACATCAGCACGAGCAAAAACCACATCACTCTCCTTCTGATGACTTTTGGAGCTTGCATCAGACCTGACCTCCTACTGACACAGCTACAGATAGAGATCGACACGCTCAGAAAACCAAACGCCCGTTAAAATATCACAAGGTGGTCTTTACTCAACAGCAGCCCAGGACGAGAAACAAGCAAAACGAGCCAGAGGGAGACGGTGTATCAGGTCTGCACCCACATCTGGTTTAATCCTCTGCAGACCCGTTTAGACAAGCAGCACTGATGCACAAACAGAGCGAGCCGGGGGAGGGGTGGGGGGGGTGGTTCAGCTGCAGCCCTGACCTCGGTGTGTGTGTGTGTGTGTGTGTGCACGTGTTGGCTTAGTGAAAAGATAATTAAAAAGGGCAGACAGATGAGCCTGGCGAGAAGGCGAGGCGGGTCAAACCGCTGCTCGTTTCTGCACGCGCTCGGAGCCGAGTGGCGGTGCACCAGCGAGCCGTAAGAACGCCCGGCTGCTGGAGGTGAGCCCGGCGAGCGTCCCTTTGAAGCACGACAACCAGAATGTGGTCTTTGTGCTCGGAGGCGGGTACACACTCTGCACATTACCTCGTCTTAGAGATCTACAATTACAATAATTACAAGTCGAGGGCTTCAAGAGCTCTATTGTCTGAAGAAGTGTGTGTGTGTGTGTGTGTGTGTGTGTGTGTGTATGTGCGTGCGTGAACAGAAAGAGGATGCCTGGACTGTCACGCAGTGAGAAACGAGCGGGACGGGGGGTTGCGGAAGATGTGAAATCAATGAGCTGCGACTGTGGAGCGAGTCCAGGCCTTCCTGAACCCTGGCAGCAGGTTTCTGAGGCAGGAGGAGGGGATCTCCTTTCAGGGTGGTGTTTTATTCAGCATCTGCCCGGATCTGGGGAGGACTCGTTTAGAGAAAATAACAACGGCAAACCCAAATATCTTCGGTTGACGTTAAAATATAAATAAATGGAACCATAATGACAACACAAACAGCTTAAACTCATACGATACTATTTTTCCTCCACTTAAGTTGTGTTTCTGGAAATCATCTCAGCTTGGTGTTTCATGACCAACATTGGGGACCCAACCATAACTTTGGGAAACCCGCGGTTCAGAGGGCTGTTGACCCTGTGGGGCGGGGACGGGTCGGCCTGTCCGGAGGCGGGTTGATCACTGTGTCATGAGGTTCTGTTTCTTCAGGTCCGCAACTGTTTAAGACCAGCTGGAGACTCAAAATGGTGAGAAAACAAGAAACTCTTCAGCAGCGGACTCACTGGATTCTGAGTGGCCAGCGTAGCCGGGTTTAAAAAACTGTAATTTTGGCCGTGCACATTATTTGTTACCCCCACCTTGAGACAGGTCTGCGTCTATTTTTTAAAGTAAATTTGTGTCTCAAATTGTTTCTGAACATGTTCAAAATCCAAGCGGGAAGATTGCAAACCTCTGCAAAAAGTATTAAGAACTTTCACAAACACTTTGAGACTCCCTCACAAACACGTTCAACAGTTGCAGCCCAGAGAGATTCTGGTTTTTGGAGTGAACTAAGCCTCACTCTGTCAGTGCTGTTGTTTGCACCTTCAACCTTGTTTTTCAGAAGAGCTGAAGCTGAAGCTGAAGCTGAGGCGTGGGCGTAGATCACAACTTTGTTTATGTTTCGGCTTGAGCAGCTAGAAAAGCCTAAACTCGCCTGGTTTCACTTTGACTCTTTTCAAACTCCAACCCTTGGAGCCTTTCGACCGATCGTGGCAACTTCAGGACAAAGTTTTTTTGTTGCCTCATTAGGGCAGGTCAGTTCTCCTTCTGATTATTCCAGTTCAAGATTAACCAAACACGCCTTTTGATTAACTAAGAGAGACTAGACATAACCGTGAGTCACAGCAGACTAAACACAAGCGGAGATCCGACGTGTTTGTTCATCACGCTGCCGGAATGATTCCCAGGAAAGACAAATGTCCTGCACTGGCGTGTAAACGGTCCATTCAAAACTTTGCTTTCTTCAAGCAGACTCTGCAAAAACCCAGCAGCTTCCTGTTCCGCCTGCTGTCACTCATGCAGCGCTTTCAGGGCTGCAGGGACATTTCCAGAACTATTTCAGGCGATCAGCAGGAACTGATCTCCTTTAGCTTCTCGAACTGAACCAGCTGCAAAGCTGCTGTGGTTTCCACTCGCTGCCCACCCTCCTCTCTGACTGGATTATCACATGATCATTTCCTGTTGCATCTCGCCCAATAATAGAAGAGTGTTCTGACACGACTGCATCACCTTTTTGTTTGTTTATGCTGATGACATTTCTAGGAAATTTGACCAAAGGCAAGCCGGAGGGCGGGGGAAGGGGAGGCAAACAATAAGCAGTGGTCCGTGACTCACGCTCTTTGGGAGCTCTGATCATCCTGCAGTGGGGTGGAGGGAGGGGATTAGCTCTATCTGCCCCACAATCACAGATCCACATCTGATACCCGCCTGAAAGACCTCACCAGAAGAAACCCCCCCCACACACACACACTTCTCTCCAAAGCCATCGTCACTCTGCGCTCCCCCAACAATACCTCGCCAAACTCCTGGGAGCTGCCCTTCCACATGGCTGAGGTCAATTTAATGTGACCCGACCCCTCCCCCAACCACCGCCGCCGCCGTCCCTTGAATGGGAACGAGGCAGAAAGAGAAGAAAGACAAAGAGGTTTTCTAAGGACACAGCCTGCCTTCACGACAGAAAACACCTCTAGGACTTCCAGACTTGGTGTCCATCGACACACTAAGAAACATTGGTACAATCCTTATCCAGGACCGAAAAAAGCTTTAAAGTTGGGTTTTTAGGCTGTAAACACTATGATTTAATAAACACCAAACTAAGTGCTTTACCTTTAACTTATCCAGCGAGATTTAATGTCTTCATTGCTGCTCAGGTTACGTAATTTCTCCCGTTTTTGTCACAAAACTTAAGACATTTCGGAAAATAAATGATGTTAATCGACCTGAAAACAAGAGTAATGAGGGGAAACAAAAAACTGTTGGACTCGCTGTTGGGATTTATTGCAGTGTAATTAGAGACAGACCGATTAATCAGTCGACTGATTTTAATCAGACGATTTTGGCCACTTTTAATAAAATTGCCAATCAGGCATGTCTGTGCATTCAAAAGTGAAAAAAACGCTCTTTTATAGATCATTAAGTTCTCTTAGGGACTGTTAAACCTGCAGTTATTTAAGATATATTCTGTTAAATGAAAAGATATTGGCCAAAACACGTTTTCCAAAAGTTTGGACTTCCTGATCAGAATTAAAACTCCTATTAGCTCCTTTGGAGATGGCAGTGGCCGGACTACTGCTTCTCAACTTGAGGATTACCGCTCGGTGGACGTTGCATGTTGTTGGTGAAAGGGTTGTGCACGTGTGCGTGACTCCGTGCACAACTCCGTCTCCTCGTGCATTCATTAAAAGCCTCTGGAAGCGTTGCGGGGGTGGGATCTGGGCGCCGTGTGGATGTCTGTGCGATGGGGGTGGGTGCAGCATCACGGTGGGAGACGGGGCAGATGGGGATGGAAATGAGTAGGCAGAGAGCTCATGCTAATCTCCTCCTACAGCTGATCCAAAGACAAAACACACACGCACACACGTGAGGCCGCAAATAACACACTCGACCATCTTCTACACGAATCAGGGCTTCGGCAAGAAAATCTGAACATGTATAAAACCTAATATCATTTAATTACTCTAAAAAAAATGCCCTCTTTTCAAACCTTTATTTTGTTACATAACTGTGAATTTTAATTTATTTAAAAGCTTGGTGTGTGTGTTTGTGTACGGCCATCTGCCCGGTGGGAATTTCTCAGCGGCACGCAATTGGCCGACGGCGCTTAAAGAGAGGGGTGAGGTGAGGCGGGTCGCGTCTTTATTTGAGGAGGGTAAAGGTCATGAGCTCCTGGCTGCTCCTGCAAACACGGGGGGTTGTCGGGGTTTAGCTGTCACCCACAAAAGAGGCTCCACGGCTGACGCAGCACAAAATAACCCCCTAAAAAAACGAGTCGCTCGGCCCCCCGGAGCGAGCTTTCAGGCTCTGAAACCACAGTTTACACGGCTGTAAATATTTACATCTATACTTCTTTAAGCGGTTTACAGTCCAACATGGAGAACGGCGTGAATCTGGCGCACCATCGACCAAAGCACACGTTTGACTGACTTGGAGAGAAACGTGGTTAACCACTGCACGGGTTTCAATGAAACCTTCAGGAAGAAACCTCTGGACACACGTCTACAACTGATTAACCCAATCCAAGATGGCTGCCACAGCCATCACACATAAGTGGCTATAACTCAGTCAGTTTTATAGACACTAAACTAAAATTTGGTGTGATAGTCGTTGAGCATTGTCCCGAAGACATACTGAGATCGTGCAAAACGGCCATAAAACCATCATCTATTAACATACTGATAGATGAACTCAGTCTGAAACTACTGTAGGCGGCGGGTGATAGGCATTCCTTCAAGGAATGCTCTGTAATTATAAGTAAATTAGTTTTTCTTGCTGGTTGCATTAGAAACAAACACCTTTAAAGCATTAAATTCCCACGTCATGATATTCGTCTCAACGCAACATAAAGACCGTTTTCGTTGGCGTTGGCAAATTCCAAAAAGCCTTGGATGCGGCGCCGCCGAGGAGGTACGAAACGGCGTTCAGTTACTTCTGCAAAATCTTTCATTACTGACAAAAAGGACGATCAGATACGTGCATCAAACCTGCCAGTAAAAGAGGAAGAAGTGATATTATCCAAACTACTTTTAATTGAACATAAAGTTAAATAAACGGGTTTATGTGCTCATCATATCAGCGTACCGCAGTGACTGTGACAAACATCAGAAATCCACTCATTTTGGTTTAATTATACAACAATAACTAGACATGAAATCCAGAAAAAACATGGCTCCAACACAACTCAGACCTCCTAAAGTTACAGTTTTCTCACAGCAACTTCTCGTCTTATTATTAAATTTCGTTTAAAGCTGATAAACACTGAACAGCGTTAAACTAGATGTTTTATTGGGAACATCTGCAGAAGGTTTCCATATAAACTACGAACATTTGTGCATTTAGGAGGAAAAAATGGAGTTGAGACGACTCAAACGCTCATTTCTTTGTGTTTCTCATACCGCCAATATGGCCGACACCTGGTTTGATGACGTCATGTGAAAACACTCCATATTCTAATATAAAGTTCAGTAAAATCTGTGTTTAAATTATAATTAATTTGACTGATTAAAATGAACAAATGATGTTGGCGAAGTTGAAATTTATTTAAAGCTGTGATTTTGGGAAGTGCTTTTTAAATTAAGCTGATTTTTAAACGTTTCTTCAACAAGTTATTTTTTTGGAGTGCACATTATGTTTCGCATCTTAGGCAGAACTGGAAGACTTCACAAAGGCGTTAGTAAGAAATAAACTTAAAAATAATCTGTGATCTCACTTTTAGCCTCCAAACAGACTGATTACTCGCCAAGTGTGCCACTGCAGCACGTAGTAACACCTAAAAGACTCGATTCAGCTCCATAATTCTCTGAATTTTTGTAATTTATCAACTTGGACATCTTTTTCCACCCTCAGCCGACGACTGCATCAAATTAATAGTTCGCTCTAGCTCTGAAAGGGCTCTTCACACCCCACGGAGGATGAAAAAAAATGGAAAATTCTCCCAGAATGAAGCGGATGCTGAGCTGTAAGCCTCCTAAATAAAGAAGCTGCTGGTTGGACGCAAGAAGGCCAAAGGTTTGGGAGGTGGAGGGTGTGCAGCGACGGTGTTAGCAGGGTCCTACAGTGCCGTGAGTGATGATGAATATTTCAAAGAGCTGCTCATTAAATAAACACGGCAGACCTGCAGAAACCCTTCATAAATGTTGAAGAACCGTGTTGTCAGCAGGCCGACAGTCAGAAGAAGGAGCTTCTTTCTTATGCAACACCTGCAGGAGGTGGAGAACAGCCACGGCGAGCAAAAGAAATAAATATTCTGACAGGGATTTCTGAGGAAATATTAGTGCGGGTGCTTTCGGCTCTCCATCCGAGCAGCAGCAGCAGCGGCGGCGGCGTAGCCGGGAATCTGTTTTTCCTCATCTGACATGAGTGACAGATAGGCGGGAGGTGTTTCCCGAGTGCCTTGTTTTCCTGTCTCCTCCTCCACACGAAGACGGACGTCCTGCCGGTGGTCCCGGAGCCACCAGGTGTACCGACGCAGAGTTCAGCTCCTCGTGTCCGGGCTCTCGACAGCCCGCCACATTCACTTATCGTGGAGCGATGCTGCTGACGGATGGAGGGGCTAGAAGAAGCCGGGGAAGGGACGAGGACGGACAATGGCTGCCAACGAGGACATGAACGTCTCTTTTTCTTTCCTCTTCAATCAGACCTCAGGCGCTTGAAAGACGAGAGTAAACGGTTGGAGACGAGGCTTCGACGTTCGTCAAGCTAAACTCTTTAAGACTGAATTTAAAAAGCTGCTGAGTCATGTTTCCGCCGGTTAGCGGTTTCGGTTTTTCAGCTTAAGCTCCTTAAAACCAAATAGAGACAGGTGTTATTTTTAATTCCTCGTTGCTGTTGGGTACAGCAGACAACCATCATTGGTTGGTTGAACATTTCAATCATAAACGTTTGTAACAAACTACAAGAGTTAGCAGGTGAACCAGCTAATTAACTAACACCAGTAAACAGAAAAACATAAATAAATCAGTAACAGCGTGAAACCGTGACCGTCTCATTTGGGTTTGTGTCTACAGCCAACAAATGTCAACTTTTATTGGACAGAACAGGACTTCCCTCGTCCTTCGGCAGCGAAATTCACGTCGCTGCAAGAAAATATAACAAAGGCGCTTAAAATAAGGTCAGAAAACGGGTATTTTATCCACAAATTAAAACATAGTTCGGGACTTACTTTTGTAATAATCTAAGCTTTGACAGAGAAGAGTCTTATTTTGAAGAGTGTTACAAGTTTTATTTGGAAACTCTCCAAAAAGCCCACATTTTGATTTTTATCCAGTTGTCAACTTGAAAGCTCAAGTTGCTCAAACTCTACAGGCTTTATGGTGGCCCTTATCATGGAAGAACCTGCTGAACGTTATGAGAAATAAAGTTTTAAAGCGAAAAAGCAGGCCTGTAACGCCTGAAAGGTGCTTTCATTCCCTGCACATGATCAAAACATCAGCTGGGAAAACCCCCTTTTGTTCACAACTTTAAAGGCTTCTGAAATAAACAGCTTCTGGCAGGAAGACGTACCTGAAAGACGCCCGAAAGAAAGAAATAAAAATCACTACAGTCATTTCATTTTCCGCTGCTGCTTCAATGGCCCGCTTTTTGAACATTTTTTTTTTCCCCTCCCAGACAAACAGAAGCATCGCAGCCCGTGATGCTCCGCCGCGCTCTTTTCCTCCGTCTTGTGACGGCGCTGTTTTTCCTGTCGGCAGTTGTCGTGGAAACGGAGGTTTTGAAGGCGCATCAGAACCGCCGCGCAGACTTCTGATCTGACGGCGGCGCGATCGTTCCTCAAGGTTTACAGCGAGACGCCTCAGAGCCGAGCTGCACTTTTGTCTTTTTTATCCTCCCCCACAATGGAAGAAGAAAAAAAAATGTATTTTTTAAAGTTATTTCCAGCTTAGAGGGGGAAAGATGAAAGGAAAATATACAGCTCTTACTTACAGAAAGTGCAAGAAATAGAAGCAAATGCAGTGATTTCCAGCAGTCTAAACTCTGTTATAATACAGGTAAAAATGCAGCCTTGAATCTGTAGAATCAGGACAAAATGAAGCTTTTCTGCAGGTTTTTTTTAATCTTATGAATCTTATGAAAAGAGTAAAAATATTCCTTAATCAGCCCCCGGGAAAGTGCCGTTCCCAGCTGTTGTCCTGGCAGTCGGTGGGGCTTTTTCCAACTCCACGCCGCCTCGCATCAGAAACAGGACGTGGGCCGATATCCCCTCTGGGACGCCACTTCCTCTGAGCCCCAACCACCACACGCCCCACCTCCTCCTCCCCCCCGTGAAACAAGCGGCCCCTTCAGCTGGAGGCCAGATATCCCGAGCTGCAGCGGCGGGGAGGAAAAGGGGAAGTTTTAGCCTCTTGAACGTTCCTGGGCGTCTCTGCTGCAGCCGAAGCAGCTTTAGGGTCGTTCAGACGCTTACAGCTCGTTCAAACGAGGCTTCATTTCCCCTGAAAAGCACGGCTACTTCTGCAGACTTTCTGCCATTTTAGCTGCTGAGGTAGCTGAAAGTTCAGCTCTTACCGCAGATGGGTGCTGGGACTTTGGTAACTGTCATGCTTTTCAAAATACTTAACTTTATTTAAAATAAATCTCCAAATATAAAACACATTAAGACCTCTTCTATTCCATCGAAAACATCTGCTTAGCATTTGTCTAGACTTGTTATTTTTAGTCAACCTTTAGCTGCTTTTAGCTAAACTTTTGATGCTTTTACTATTAACTAGCCTTTTGCTTCTATAGGTTTTAGTTTTGACGGACGGTGAATTCATAATGATGGAAGAAGCTCCACTTTCAACAAAAAAACACACACAAAAAAAAAGCTAAAACAAACGCCGGCGAGCCCCGAAGTGTCCGGCTTTTTGCTCCGGTCACATCACTTCCTGTTTCATCAGGTCATTGTGGAAGAGTAGCAACAAATTAATGCGCGTCTGTAAGTCGTGCGCTTTTATTTGCAGTCTGTACAAACAGGAAAACACATGGCAGCAGCCCGCAGGAATGTGCTGGGTGTCAGCACATGTGCGCACCAAACCGCCTCCTCGCCGGAGCCTTCACCCCGAACCCGATCACCTGGGAGGGAGAAGCAACCGCCGCGCTCGGCTGGACGGACGGAGGCGTGCACGCTCACAGACGCCACCCGCCCCAAACGGACCGGCAGGTAAGGAATGTGATGAACCAGCGCTAATCTGGAAATTACTTTAAAACTTTTAAAATCCCAGCATTCCTCAAAAGGAATACATGAGATAAGATCATCTTAAGGTGAGAAATCATGAAATGTTTGTGCAGTCAGGGTTAGGGATGACTCTCAGCTACTACCACACCAAATTTTAGCTCATTATCCATCCAGTGGTTCATGAGATATTTTGCACCAACACAGGAAGTCAGGGGAGAAATCAGCTCGTCTCGAGTTTATAAAGTTAAATCTGCAGCCGCGATTCTTCCTGATGTGGAAGTCCACCCACATGTGAGGCGTGTCAGCCGCTCGCCGACGTTCAGGACGACTTGCGTCGCTCACCTGACGGCGAGAGGGACGGAGGAAACATCCAGACCGGGGACGGAGGTTCTGATCCGTCGGTCGATGCATCTAAACATGAACGGTCCTAAATCCATCCTTTTTATTTTAAATGCCAATTAGTTTTTGTAACGTTAAAAGGCGGATCTCTGAAGTGCGGCAAGTGCAGCGCCCGGACCGTTTATGGAGACACAACCAGGGCTGCGTCCGAACTATTCACACCTTCACCCGTTCACCAAGGCCAACTAAACAGTGGCTATAAGCTAAAACTAGCATAACAGTAGCTAAAAACTTAAAATGAAGCTAAAGCCGATTTCTAGTTTTTCATGGATTTGAAAGTTCTGGCTTCTTTTCAATCAGGGAAGTAAAGTTTAACATTTCAAAACGTAGAAAAGTTACCAAAACAGTCCCAGCCGTAAACGAGCCGAAAGAAAAGTGAAGTGAAGCAGCCCGACCCACGCATCTTTCAAAAGAGCGTCTGCGAGGGGGGGGAAGTGTGGCAACATCACTTCCTGCGTCTGTCTGCTGCTCACACGTCTGTAACAGCCACAGTAATATCCTCAGAGACGCCCAAACAAGAGGCGGCTTTCTACGAGCCGAGGTCTGGCACGCCGCGTCCAGCAGGTTCTGAAAGTCTGCTGTCAGACGTTCAGCACACATCTCCTCATTACCGCCTTAAAACCTGAAATGAGTTCAACACTCCCCGTCAGCTTTTACGAAACATCCCACGAACCAATAAATACATTTTAATGAAACTTTCAGACAGTAATCATTGATTGCAGACGTACATCCAATTAGGTTTTGGAGGTAACACAATACAAGATGGCCGCCACAGCTAACTGGCTTTAGCAAACACAAAAATGGCTTTAAGTCAGTAGCTGAGAGTCATCCACAACACATAATCTGAGCGCATTCCTTCAAGGAATCAGAGTTTTATTTTTGTAAAAACAGAAACAGGAAGTCAGCCTCCTGAACCTTTCTTACAACTCCTCCATGGAATGCATATCGCCCGCTGCCGTTCACGCCAGAGATTTATTTATAATTTCACGCTAAAGCCTGAAAGTGTGCGACACCTCGCACGATGAGTTAGCCCTTAGAGTATGCGTTAAGGATTGCGCTCAGCTACTACCACGCCAAATTTTAGCTCAATATCTGTAAAACTCACCGTGATTTAACCACGTTTGCGAGAGCTACGGTTGATTAGCTGTGGCGGCCAAAACCTAGCTGGATATACGTCTGAAATCTATGATTACTGTTTGAAAGTTTCATTAAAATCGGATATTTTGCTAACAGACAGAGTTAATTCCAACAAAGGTCCTGTGCGATCATTTAGAAGGCACATGCTGAAGATGACTCTCAGCTACTACCACACCAAATTCCAGCTCAATAGCTATAAAACTGACCGAGTAAGAGCCGCTTTTGTGTTCGACAAGATCGCCTTGCTGTGGCGGCCATCTTGAATCAGGTCAACTCCAAATGTTAGCTGGTTGTAGGCGCACATCCAACGATCGCCTTCTGAAAGTTTCATCGAGATGCGACCGCTTGTTTTGAGATATTCTGCTAACAGGCAGACAAACGAACACACGACAAAAAAAACAAAAACATGATCACCCTTCGATAATAAATGAGCCTCATGCCAATTAAACAGAAAAAAGGGGTTTCCAGCCTGATTCCTGCTGGTGTTTACACTTCACCACTGAGCCATTTGTTGGTGTTTGAGACCCTTTACTGTATGGACAAACAAACAGGGGCAATAATGTCTTTATTACCTCCAGAGGTGTTTTGTTGTCACCCCTGGATGCGTGGACCAATTAGCAACTATATGGTAACAATGCTGAACATAACGGCAGGAGTTCTGAGTTTTAAAAGTCAGCATTTTTCAGAAAAAACGGCCATAATTCAATCAGTTTCACAGAAAACGAGCTAAAATTCAGGGTGGTAGTAGCTGAGGGTCATCCCCAACACGTACTCTGAGCTTTGCTTAAAACTTTGGCGCTGACAGCTGTAGTCGCCCGTGTTTGTCTGACTGTTAGCAAAATATCTGGAGGGATTTTAACCAAAGTTTCAGGAAGTAATCGTTGGATTCACGTCTAGAACTGATTACCTTTCGGAGCCAAGCGAATTCAAGATGGCCGCCACAGCTAATGAACATTAGACGACACAGATTCAGAGATATGGAGCTACGGCTTGGTGTGGTAGTAGCTGAGAGTCATCCCCAACATACAGTCTGACATCTCGCGATATTTCACATGACGTTTTTTTTTCTTTTCATCTCTTCTTCTTCAGAAGATGATTTTTGTTTGAAGTTTTAAGTTGAAAGGCAGCGGGCGACATGCATTCCTTCCAGGGAAAGCACTTATCAGACGAGCTGATGGACACGAAGTGGTTTTTGGACTTAGGGGACAAGCCACATTTTGGACCGAACCTTCGAGAACAATCCCAGAACCAGCTGAGAGCAGGAAGACCAAAGACCCTCCAGGTGCAGCAGAGGTTCTGGACCTGAGGCAAGAATAAAACCGAACCGAACCGACTCACCCTGGACGACGCTTTCCTTTTGTACTTGTTGGCGAAGTCGAACTTCTCCTTGATCTCGTCCAGGAGCTGCTCCAGGCGGAACCGCTCCTCTTTCCCCGTGTAATCCTGACCCAGGAGGATGTAAGCCCTCCAGTTGGCCGAGTCGAACCCCCAGTGGCAAGTCCGGTTCTCCTGCGCCTTGTGGCCGTGCACCACGAACTTGTGGGTCGGGTACATGAGTCTGCAGTCCGCGCACTGGATGCACGCGGCGTTCGGGCTCGTGTACAGCTCGGGCACGAACAAGCCCTTGCACTTCCCGAAGCACTCGTGGTAGACCCTGAAGCTGCGGTCGGTGAGCTGCAGCTCCAGGGACCCGGAGCTCGGGTCCTTCCTGCAGCGCGGCGGGAAGGCGCCGCCGTAGATCAGGGCGTTGCAGAGCCGCTCCGAGTCGGTCTTGGTGATGAGGCCGCAGGACGGGGCCGAGAAGGGCAGGATCCCCATGACTTTGAGGATCTCCAGCTGGTCCGCCGTGCACCGGGAGCAGTAGATGTGCAGCTCGTCGCACACCGAGTTGATCTGCTGCAGGCTGAAGTCCCGCAGAACCGTGTTCAGGATCTGCGGCAGGCAGAGCCGCTTCTCCCCGCCGACCACGAAGCAGGAGATGGTCTCCCCCTCCAGGACCGTCTCGCACCTCTCCGTGGAGCGGTCCGACGGGATGAAGAGCGGGCCGGGCATGACGGGCGGCGGCAGGTGCTGCAGGACCGGTTCGGGCTCCTTGCCGTCCTTCTTGAAGAGGAGCTCATGCTGCCACCGGGCGGAGAAGGCCGCCGGTCCGCCCAGGGAGCTCATGGAGCTGAGGTGGAACTGCTTCAGGGTCTGTTGCAGTCCCGGGTGAGGCTGGAAGCGGCTCACAGCCTCCATGTTTTTCCTCCAACTTTGGAAATCCTGCGTCTCACTGAGCGAATCTCAGCGCGGCGAATCCACGGCGTCCCAGGAGTGACAAAAAGTGCGAAACGCGTCATCAAACATCCATTAAATTCGGGATTAAGGAGTCCCGGACCCGAAGTTCGGTCGCGGTCCTTCACTTCGAACCGAGTGGACGCCGACCAGCAGGAATGTCCATATCCGAGACAAGTAGAGTAGAGTAGAGGGGGTGCTGTCCGAACTCCGGAGCGGCGAAAAGTTCCGAGCGGGACACGAAAAGTTCCGAGCGGGACCGAACGAGGCGACGAACAAGTGGTTCGCGAGTCCGGAAAAAAGTCCTGGTTTTCGGGTTGTTTCGCTCCGCAGCGACCCGGTCCGTCTTCCCCCGCGGTTCGGTCTGACTGAGAGGCTGCTGGCGCGCGCTCCCTCCTCCCTCTCTCTCTCTCTCTCTCTCTGCCTCGCGCGCTCGCTCTCTCGCCCCTCCCCCCGCTGTGTTTGTCTGGCTCAGTCAGTGAATCCAGCCAGGAATGCGAGTGACTCTGCAGGCCGGGCTCTTCCAGGAACGAGCCGTCACCCCCTCCCCTCAGCAGCGGTACGCGCCTGCGCACACGCGCACCAGCCGAGGGCGGAAAGAGAGAAGAGTGTTGCGTTCAAGTGCAGTGGGAAAAAAGTTACACTCTGATTTTTTTCTTTCAAATGATCGTATTCCTATCAAATTATTCAATGTATATTTTGTGATATTTTAATTATATATAT
>JAOXNZ010000210.1:28377363-28396167 GCA_028566095.1 Kryptolebias brasiliensis | reverse complement strand
CTCGCACAGTGACTGCTGGAGATAGGCACCGGCTCCCCGCGACCCGGAATGGAGAAGCAGGTAAAGAAAATGGATGAATGGATTTTAAAAAGTCTAAAAGTCACAGCAGCCACCAGCTGAATGAGCCGAATGTTTTGATGGATGAACGGCTAAAACAGCTGAAGTTTGATGCTGAAATCCGTACGTTCATGAATCCTCAAACAGCTGAACGTTTAAAGTTATTTTTATATAACTGGATGTTTTATTATTTATTCTTGTTCTGAAGCACAGATTTTGTTTACATCACTTTGAGTTTAGCTGTTTGTTCTGACTGGAGCCTAAAAACTCAAATCTATGAATTCACCTGAGAAAACTTAATAATAATAATAATAATAATAATAATAAGCAGAAGGAATGCAGACCGGGTTCTTCCTCCAGAACCGGAACCACCTGGGAGGACCGCAGATCCGGCTGCGTTTAATCAAACCATGAGAAAAAAAGAAATCTAATCAAATCTGTGGCTTTTGGGCTCCTTCGGCTGTTTCCCAACCGCACTTGTTGGTAATCCTCCTGATCCAAGGGGGTCAGACGTAATCCTCCAGAACCCGGCCCGCTCCGAGCTCAAGTCATTAACAGATTAGTCAATTAAGAGAAACCCAGCTGGCAGCGGGTCGACCTGTGGTACCGACGGCTCAGATTTACACGTTTCTTCATTTCTGAGTCTGATTTTCTTTACTTAGAAGAGAGAAAAAAAACTAAACTCCACAAATAATTAGATTTAAGTTTTTTCAGGAATAAAAAAGGACGATTCTTACTTAATAAGGACTTAATTTGCTGAAACTAATCAGATTTTAGGATTACTGAAAGATCCAGAATAAACAGCTGGTTACACCTCAGGAGGAAGAGATAAAAATAAAACAAAGCAGCATAAAAAAAAGAAATAAAAGAAATAAAGACATAAGGTTAAAGGCCGACTTTGTAAACAGTCTCAGAGCTTCTTATGGGGACAACTCTCAGCTACTACCAAAACAAACTTTAGCTCCACATCTGTAGAGTTTACTGAGTTGGGACAGTCTTTGTGTTTGCTGATGTCGATTAGCTGCGGCGGCCATCTTTAACTGAGTTGACTCCAAATGGTAACGAGTCGTAGATGTACAGACAGGAGATATTTTGCTAACAGACAGACAGTGTGGCCTCTAATGGTTAACGCCACCGTGTTAGCGCTCAGAGTTTGTGTTGCGGATGACTCTCAGCTACCACCACACCAGATTTTGGCTCAATATCTGTGAAACTGACTGAGTTTTGGCCATTTTTGTGTTTTGAAGGTTAGTTAGTTATGACAGCCATCTTGAGTTGGGTCAACTCCCAGGTTCATCCCGACAGATTCATCAAACTCCATCCAGTGTTTCATGAGATATTTTGCTAACAGACAGACAGTGAGTTCAGCGTTTGTGTTGCGGATGACTCTCAGCTACCACCGCACCAGATTTTGGCTCAATATCTGTGAAACTGACTGCATTATGGACAATTTTTGTGTTGGCTAAAGTCGATTAGCTGTGGCGGCCATATTGAATTGGGTTGACTCCCAAAGTTAATCCAGTTCCTGAGAGTTTCATTAATATCTGTCCTTTGGTTCACAAGATATTTTGTAGAGGCGGCTCCGCCGTCGCCGCGGCAACAGAGAACAACACAGCCTCGCTTGCGGAGCGTGACGTGATGTTTCCTTCCTGGAGCCCGGCCCGCTGGCGTTACGCAACAGCGTCCCGGGTTCAGCGGGCCCGTCTTCACAGCGTCAGAGCAACAAAGGAACAAAAAGCAACTGTTTCCAGGTTCAGAGCTGCAGGTTTTAGATCTCTCTCCGTTCGTTGTGTTCTTTCCCTTCGCTTCAGTCCAGCTCTCCCGGCTCTTTCTTTCCGCTCTGCGTTGGTCCGTCTCCTCGGGCCAAGTCCCGCCGACACCATGACTCCAAGTTTCCGCGTGTCCCTGCAGAGGGAACTGAGCAGCACCAGAACCGTCCACGTTCTCCTGTGACGTAACCTCCTCTGAGTAGAAATCCTTCTGCCCTCAGGTTCAGGATCCAACTGTGGAGCAGAGAAAACTGCTGGTCGAATTAATGATGCAGAGTTTGTTTTTTACGCGCTGGTTCTGGATCTGAGTCCACTTCAGATCCAGAACTGTAGCAGAACTTCTCTCCTTTCTTTCTGCAGATGCTGAGCTGCAACTTGCTGGAGACATAAAATCCCTCAGAGTCTCACTGATTTGGTTTAACGACTCATTTGTGGACGTTGCAACGTTCTTGTGAGCAACGAGCAATTTATTTGATTTTTTTTGCGATTTAGTCCCAAAGCATCTTAATTATGTCTCAGTTTGATCACAATTCATTGTCTCGCTGCAGAAGGGGAAGGGTAATAATGTTTTGCTTGTGTCTGTGTGTTTCATTTGTCTGTAGCATCGTTAGATGAACGTCTACAACCGATCAACCTTTGGAGTCAACTTGATTCAAAATGGTCGCCACAGCTTACTGATCTCACTAAACACCAAAAAGGCTGTAACTCGGGGACATTTACAGATATCAAGCTAAAATTTGGGGTGGTAGTAGCTGAGAGTTATCCTCAACACATACTTTATTTTTTGTCCTGTTATGGCATCTCAGGCATACCATATAGAGAAGATGGCGGCCTACGTGTGCCGGAACAGATTTGCTCTACAAATGTATATATGTATATACATATACATATAAATATACATATATATACACACATATACATCAAAAATAATAATAAAAAATAAAACAATAATAAAAAAAATATGTAAAAAGTGTGTTCATGTTATGTGGGTGTATATGTGCTAGTATGCCACCTGGAGATGCACGGTAGAAGGCCCGCCATCTACAGCAGCCAGGATCAGAGAGGACAGGTGGATCCAGCAGCAGCTCCAGGTAAACAGACACCAGGCACCACCCCAAGGCACAGAGGTAGGTCGCCAGCGAAGCACAGGGTCAGCAGCCCCCAGGACACAGAGGTACGGGGAGAGACACAGGGCACCAGCCCCCCCAACCCAGCCACGCCACCACCTCCCTTCGTGCAGGCTAAGCCCGGGACCCGACCCACCAAAGGCCTGGCGCCCACACCAGCCCCCGGCAGAGAAACTGCTCAGCACCAAGCAGGAGAGGCCCCCCCAGAGCCCCCAAAACACCAGACTTGTGCCAGTCCACCACAGCAGTCGGAACCCAGAAAGACCAAGGTGAAAGGGCAAAAAGCCATCCCCCTTGTTGAGCCAACCCCCTGAGAGGTCTAGAGGAAGGGGACGCCCACCAGAACCCAGCACAGCCCCCGGGACCCCAGCCAAGCTGACATCCCCAGGAGCCATAGACCACCCAGCAGGAGCCCACCACTCCGGGACGTGTCCCACCCACACGAACAACCCCACACCAAGGGGGCAGCAACCAGCAGGCAGCCCCCCAATGACGCCATCAGAGACCCCCAGCCCCTGCCGAACCAGCACAGGACGGAAAAAAAAGGGGGAACAGCACCCCCCAAGCCCAGTCCAGGCCCTCCCCCGTGGTGTTTGTATGTGTGTCTATGGTAGTGTGAAATGTTGCAGCTGTGTAAGTCTAAGGTGCCTTAAAATGGGGTCAGCGAGGCCCCCCAGCTCACAGACAGCAGGACCCTCCCCAACCCTGAAACCCAAAGTGTCTCTAATGCATTAAAGAAGAGGTGCACAGGGCCCCGCCCTGCACCTACTCTGAGCGTTAATTAATCGCACCAGATCTGCTTTTAAAACTTTGCTCTCGGAGTCAACTGTATCTGTCTGTTAGCAAAATATCTTATGAACCACAGGATGGATTTTCATGAAACGTCCAGGAAGTAATATTTGGACGTACATCTTCAACTGATTAAGTTTTGGACTCAACTCAATTCAAGATGGTCGCCAAAACTAAGCGACCTTAACACACACAAAGACGGCTCTAACTCGGTCAGTTTTACAGATTTTAAGCTAACATTTGGTGTGGTAGAAGCTGAAAGTAATTTACAAAAACTAATCGTGAGACCTTTGTTTAAAACTTTTATGGTTTCAATATTTGTGTATTTTGTGAATGTCCAGTTCAAATCTCAAGTCTGTGAGGAAATGGTTGACTGTACGATTTTAAAAAAAGTATTTAAAAAAATCTTCAAAAATAGCTTCTTAAATTATGTTTTAAAATGAATTATTTTTTCAGGAATATTAATAAAACAACAAAGAACGACTGGACTCCTCCTGACTGTCAATCACTTCGGTGCTTTCACCTGATTGGACAGACCAGTTCGAGGCAGACCCAGCGGTCGCTTCTGATTGGACATCCTCTATGACGTCACGCGTCGAGACCCGGAAGTCCCACTCTTTCTTAACGCTAGCGGGAAAACTTGAACGGAAATGGCTGAAAGTTACTCAAAATCCAAACTTAAA
This sequence comes from Kryptolebias brasiliensis, assembly GCA_028566095.1. NCBI lineage: Eukaryota > Metazoa > Chordata > Actinopteri > Cyprinodontiformes > Rivulidae > Kryptolebias > Kryptolebias brasiliensis. The sequence continues at coordinate 28,391,742 of JAOXNZ010000210.1, read as the reverse complement.
CGTAAAAAATCTTCTTTAGAGGAGTTTGGGTCTGAGAAATGTTCCCGGGAAGCGAAGAGGAGCAGTTCCACATCTTCATCCGGGGACGGAGGAGCAAAAACCGACGGGTGAGGAAGGAAAAACAACCGTATTTAGGCTAATTATTTGTTTTAAATAATAAACCGAGACCATTTAGCTGCTTTGATTTCATCCAGTCTTTGCTAGGTGAGAGGAAAAAACGTATTTCAATATTTTACATCAACTAAATAAAACAAAAACAGCCGGAACAGACGTGTTTGTTTTATTTTAAGTTAGGTTTTGGGTTTAAATTTGGGATTATTTGTGTTTAGACTGATTCTGGACACAGACTGGATGTTTTATGGCTCTTTTATGGATATGTTGAAGTGTTGCATGATGAATTATCAAACATTTCTAAAATGTAAAAACACACAGCATTCACTGCATGTTGTCAGGGTTTGGATCCAGAAAAAATAAAATATTTATTTTATTTAAACACCTGAACTGTCCTGATGAAGTCAGATGTTTACGTCTCTTTATATTATTACAAGAATCTCTAAACAAATCTTTTTATTTTGTCCAGTTTTGACGAAATCCAACATAACTCCAGAACCTTTTCTCTGGAGATGAATTTAGGAGTTTAACTCCACTTTTTTCTCTTTTACAGGTTTTTTTATTCATTTTAGGTTTTATAAAGATGCCTAAACTATTAAAGAGGCCCGACATTATCTAGCCTGATTGTTTACAACAGGACATAAAGGCTTTTCAAATAATTCTGGCAACTTTTTTTAGGCGAATCGCCCAGAAAACCAACTTTTTTGAGGGTTGAGAACCGATTGGAACCGGGACAAACGATCCAATTATCCCGGAATCGTTAAAATTTCAATATCTGGAAGAAGAATTTGTGTCAAAAGTCCAGACTTCAACCTTCAAGCTAGTTTTTAAATTGTGTCGATAGGCCGAGGAAAACCAGAGTTATGATAAATAATTCACACCGCATCTTTTTCTGAAAGTCATCGTCATATTTGAAGCGTTAGAGCGAGAGGCGGCAGCGAAGACGGAGCGTCTCGGGGAGAAAACATTCCCGACCTCCATCCGATCTCACCCCCAGCCCCGCCGGATGAAGAGACACACCCCCCTCTCCAACCTGACGGAGGCCCAAAGTTGTCCAGCACCAAGAAAACAGCGAGCGCGGGAGTGAGTCATGAGATTTGTGTGTTAAGTTTAGTCAGTTTTAGTGCGTTTGAGTCAAACTAATGAGCTGATTTTTGAACGTGGAGGTTCAGACCCAGAGATGACGCACCGCTCTGCAGTCAGAATCAGGTCAGTAAAACTATAAAATACGTCTCATACCAGGGGTGTCCAATCCTGGTCCTCAGGGCCACTTATCCTGCAGGTTTTACTTGTTTCTCTGCTCCAACACACCTGATTCAATGATTAAATCACCTCTTCATGTTCTGCAGAAGCCTGTGAATCACCCATTGATTCAAATCAGGTGTGTTGGAGCAGAGAAACAAGTAAAACCTGCAGGATAAGTGGCCCTGAGGACCAGGCTTGGACACCTCTGTCTTATACCAACAAGTTACACTCGACGTTAAACGGCGGCTCAGCTCAGCTAACGTTAGCCAGGCAGGTGACCAGACTCCATGATGTGCTGCTCCGTTCCCCACAGCGTGAAAGGGGAAAGATGTCGGTGCAACAAACTGAAGACGCCACAGAAAGGTCACAGCTTATGTTGCCTCTTAGAAGAATCAAAATTGAGAATCGTTAGGAACCAAAATCGTTCAAATTCAGACGATGCTCAACCCTAACTGTCAGATTTTTTTTTTATTATCTGCAGGGAAACGTCTACGTTTGTCTGTTAAACACGGAGCACCGGATCAGAGGAACCTCATGAATAATTTCCCTGATTTAAAATGCATAAAAAAAGCAACAGATTAAAAGGTTTAAATGTTTTCGATAAGCTTCTGAAATCTGAAGTGTTCAGAACTGGGTTTGGTGAAGGCAGGAGGGTCCTGATGATGATGATGATGATGATGTTTTCAGGTCTCTGCCCCCCCCGGCGGCAGCGCCGTGGTGGAGAACCGTGCAGCCCCCCGCTGTGGAGAGCCTGTGGGCGTTCACGCTGATGTCTGCTCTGAAGAACCCGCAGAACCAGCTCTGGGACCCGGTTCCTGATCTCCCTCTTCCTCCCGCTGCGGTACGTCACGTTCCGCCGCTCCTGTGGAGAAAACAGACGAGCATCAAAGAGACCCGACGTGTTCGAAGCTGTTCAGAGACGTTTCTCTGTTTCTGCGGGAAAAGTTTTAAGGATTTCTTTTTTATTTTACGTTGCTGTTGTTTGGTTCCTGACAGATTCTTAATCTGAGCCGTATTATTTATTATTTTACAGCAAACACAAAGAATAAATAAGCTCCTGTTGAGGCAGGGATCTCTGCGAGTTCCAGCTGTTTTATTTATGTGAGGAAAATCCACGCTGTGAGTTTATTTTATTAATGACCTTATAAATGTGGTTGTTTAGAAGAAAACCTTTCAAAGTGTTTCTGATGTTCCTGTGAGATGTTAAACAACAGAGATCAGCAGGGAAAGTTTTATCAGAGACTGATTTCTTTAAAACTCTGCTCATTTTGGATCCTAATCTGATAATAAAAAGATCAGAGATCCCAACAAGTAAGACAAGAACTTATTTATTCATGATAAAGAATCAACAATTAAACTGGAGCTTTCAGAACATTTGATTTAATAAGTCATCAAAGGGAAATGTTTCTTGTTTTTTTGTTTTCCTTCTAAAAACATAATTAAACAGATAAAATACATTTTATTAAACTCGATCCATCCAACGTCTTCCTCTCCAGCTCCTCCTGGGGGATCCCAAGGTGTTCCCACTTCTGAATGCTGCCGTCTCCTCAGCTAAACTTTTCCAAGAGCGTCCAGCTGCGGGACACCCGTCCCCTCCACCAGGAGGAAGTTGCAGTTTCTTGTTTTTGTTTTGGCGATTAATATTTGCTAAAAGAAAATGGAGGAGAGGAGTTTAGATCAGATACTGGATTTTATTTTCAAAATACAGAAAAGATATTTCTGGTGGCTTGAGCTTAGTTGTTTCCAGGGTTGGAGCTTCCAGAAAACCTCAGCTGACTCCTTTCCACGAGGAGGAGCAGCGGCTCGTCGCTGAGCCCAGCCGTCCTACAGAGGAGGCTTATTTCAGCTACTTCTTTCAGTCCTGATCCAGAACTCCGGACCACAGCAGACAGTTGGAACGTGGACGGACCAGGAAATCCAGAACTTTGCCTTTCAGCTCCTTCAACAGACCGGAGGTCACAGTCTGTCCTCCGGGAGACATTAACTCCTCATTCCACCCTTTTCTGGTGGAGAACTGTGACCTCAGACTGAGAGGAGCTGACTTCCATCCCGGCAGCTGAAGGTGAAGAGGCCAACAGAACCACATCGGCTGCAAGAAACCGATTAGAACCTGTTGTTCCCAAACCAGACCCCCTCCTCTCCATGAGCACCACAGACAGAACCAGAAACCAGGAGTAGCCCTGGTGGAGTCCAACCTGCTGGACTTTGTCCTGAAGCTGTGGACACAGCTCTCACTTTGGTTCTACAGGGACCAGATGGACCTGAGGAGTGATTCCTGCTCCCCTTCAGCTGTGTGACGAACAGATTGTTTGATTGAATCACTTTTCCTTCTCTGCAGAAACCCACGGCACCAAATCCAGATGAACAGCGGTGGGGTGACCTCGGCTGTGAGGTCGATCCCTTCCCAGAATGCTCTCTGCTCTGTCGGAGGACTCCGTCGAGCCCAGATCCTTTGAGCCGAGCCTCCCCCCAGCAGGACCTCCCGGTCCAGACCGAACCTGCGCCGAACCCACCTGACCGGAGTCCAGACCGGCTCAGCAGGAGGCAGCAGCTGAGCGTCCAGCAGGGGGAGGAGGCAGCATCCTCATCCTCAGCGGGACAACGAAGGCTGGGACCAGAAGGGACCGAACCGTCGAGCCCGGAGCTGAAGGTTTCTGCTGATGAAGAGCTGCAGAGCTGCCCCATGTGTTTACAGGCTTTCCCTGCTGGGTGAGAGTTTCTCTTTTTACTGAAACAAAGTGAGAATTTTTGTCTTTTAGCAAAATATCATGAACCAGAGGAGGGATTAAAATATGATATTAATGAAACTCAGGGAAAAAAAAAATCATCTACAACAGATTAATTTTTGGACTTCAGGATGGCCGCCGCAGCTAACTGATCTTAGAAAACACAAAAATGGCTGCAACTCAGTCAGTTTTACAGATATTAGGCTAAAATGTGGCGTGGTAGTAGCTGGGAGTCACCCCCAACGTGTGCTCTGAGAGCTAACTTCACTCATGAAGAGCAGCGGGCGATATGCATTCCCACAGCTCCGCCTGTGGCGGAGGACGATCATGAACCCAAAGACGGAAGGAATGCATGTCACCCACCGAGTTTTAAATCAGTCCTTGGTGTGTTAGAGCTCAGAGTACACGTTGGGGATGACTCTCAGGTACTTCAGCTTACATCTGTAAAACTGACTCCGTTTTAGCTGTTTCTGTGTTTCTAAGGTCCTGGTCTTGTTGGTTGTTTGACTCTGACTCTCTGCTGGTTCTCCAGGTCCACGCAGATGGACCGGGACGGCCACCTGGCCCAGTGTCTCTCTGACATGAATGTGGACGTGACGTGGTGAGGGGACAGGAAGCCGGCTGCCGTCCAGGAGCTGCAGACGGTCCGGATGTCCCTCAGATGGACAAGGAAACGTCCCGGTTGTTATTTGAGCTGCTTATAGAGACTTCACACAGAGAAACCAGTTATTGAAGTTAAACTCAGATAAAAAAAAACCCTGAAAGTTGCGTGTGCGAATATATTCACCCCCTTAGCTTTGAAGCTCCAAATCGCCCACAGGTGGAGCTTATTTAAGTGTGAAATGATCTTTGTATATATGTGCATACCTGTTAGCAGGAAGGTCTACCACCAGGCAAGAGACATCATGAAAACCAAATAACTTTCCAGACATAGATCTAGAGGTTATAAATACCTCAGAACCCTGAACAGCCCACAGAGCTCCATTAAATCCATCATTAGAAGTGAAAAGATGATTTGAAGCTGTTCTGATTTTTTTTATATAGGAAATGTTTTGTTGTTTACAGTCTGTACCGTCTGTCCATCCATTATCTGCAGCTTATTCCAGAGTCGAGTCACGAAGGCAGCAGATTCAGCAGGGAAGCCCAGACTTCTCTCTCCACAGCCTCGTCTTCCAGCTCCTCCCAGGCCAGCCGAGAGACACAGTCTCTCCAGCGTGTCCTGGGTCTTCAACGGGGTCTCCTCCCAGTTGGACACACATTTCTAGGGAGGCGTCCAGGGAGCATTCTTACCAGATTCCTGAACCACCTCAACTGGCTCCTCTGGATGTGGAGGAGCAGCAGTTCTACTCCGAGTCCCTCCTGATAACTGATCTTCTCATCCTGTCTCTAAAGGAGGAGAAAACTCATTTTAACTGCCTGCATCTCAGATCATGTTCTTTTGGTCACTACCCAAAGTTCATGATCATAGGTGAGGGCAGGAACGTAGACCAACCGGTAAACAGATCTTTGTCCTACAGCTCAGCTCCTTCTTCACCACATCAGTCCGGTACAGAGTACTCAGTACTGCAGAAGCTGAAACGATCCGTCTGTTGATCTCACGCTCCATTCTTCCTTCACTCAGAGATCCTTAAACTCCTCCACCTGAGGAGCGCCTCACTCCCAACCCGGAGAGATCAGTCCACCCCTTTCAGACTGAGGACCGTGGCCTCAGATCTGGAGGTGCTGATCTTCATCCCAGCTGTGAACCGCTCCAGATCACAGCACAATGAAGCCAACAGAACCCTGAGGCCACCAAACCGGACCCCCTCCACCCCCCTGGCTGCACCGAGAAATTCTGTCCATAAAAGTCATGAATCGTGCCAACGGGAAGCTCTGGAGAAGTCCAACTCTCACCCTGAAGAGGTCCGACTTACTGCCGGCAATACAAACAAGACTCTGAACGACCCATAGCAACGGACCCCCAATGCCATCCTCACAGAGCGCCCCCCACAGGCTACCCCGAGGACCACGGTTGAGTCTGTACCGTACATGTTTATTCTTAGACTTCCAAAATGGCCTGAAAATTAATTAAGAAATCTTCAACATGGAGTCTGGAAAAGATGTAGAAACCCTGACATCCCCACAGCGAAGCATGGTGGTGGCAGCATCATGCTGTGGGGACAGGGAAACTGAGGGGAGTTTAAAGAAAATACAGAGAAATTCTTGAGAGACTCGAGGCTCGGGACGGAGGTCCACGAAGCGTCTGGACCAGGTGAAGGTTCTGGAACGGTCCAATCAAAGCCCAGACCGTAATCCAACTCAGAACCTCCTGAGTTACTTTGAGTTGTAGCAGTTTGTTCAAGAGGAATGGGCTAAACGTCGAGCCGCTCATGGAGACGGACCTGTACTGATCCAACATGTCTGTAAAATATAATCCAGATTAGATTATTTGAGGGAGATCTCGTTCCTGTTTGTCTGCAGTTCAACTAGTTCATTATAAGAAATCCTGGACAAAGTTTTTCCAAAATCTGCTTCCATTAAAATGCAAATTTGTGCAGCAGGACAGAATTTGATCAGATCTGAAGTGAAGAAAGAAGCTCTGCTGGGTTTTCATCTCAACTCGTTGAGTTGGCAGGAAAAAAAAGGAAGCAGTTTACTGTTAATCAAGTTAATTATCTGAGTAATTAGTCGGGGCTTTTACACTGACATGTTTGTGTTCGCAGGCGACGTACTTCACCTTGAACTTGTTGTTTGAAGTGTTTGTTTCAGTGATCGCTCATCAGCTCGTCTCTGCGAGGAGCTTTAAAAGCTAATCAGATCATCCGCCTCGTACAGAGCTGCTGCTGGGAATCGTTCCCGACATGAAAAACAGGAGAAAACCGCAAAGACGAGTCCTTTACCTGGGCCTTCTGGAGCGGTGGGGGGGGGACATACCGCCTGAACGTAATGGTGGCCCCAGCTGGTCTGATCCCTCACCTTCATCATCATCCTCACACCAAGAACAGTGGTTATTTTATATTCCTTCCATTCCTGATTAACGGCGCCAACGGTTGTCAAACCAAAACTCTTCCCTGTCGGTCTTTGAGTCCAGTCCAGCCTCGTGCAGATCCTCCGTCTGGTCCCTGAAGCTGGAATGGAGGAAACTGATTCGTTGAGCTCGGGAGTGTCTGATTGGTAATCCTCATGATGAATTTATCCGAGCCAGAATTCTGTCTCGGATGTCAGGGATTAAATGACTGTTCTGATGCACAGAGAGCTCGTGGAAGCAGGCGTTTCCATGATGACCATACGTGGAGCAGCAGCTTGTTGCACAAATAAATCAGAAGATCAATCTAAATGAAGCTCACTGGAACTGTAAAACGTAAAGCAGGTGATAAATATTGTTATACCTCCATGTTAGTGGAAACAAAGTGCTGCAGATCGTGAAGATTTGTTGGCGAACTGGTTTTAATTCAACTGACGCAATTATCTGGAGCTGCAGATTTATTAATATTCTAGTAAACAGTTGGAAGTTTATTTTCTTCGAATCAAAGAAACGGAGAAAATTAGTGGATGATCATGAGTTAATTACCTTCTCCGCTCGCTGTGTGATCGGGTGAAGAGGCCGGAAGCTGCGAGGAAACGCGCTTCAAAACAAAACAAAACAAAAAAAAGATATTTCCCTGCTATTGTCCTGGAAAGGGAAAAGAAAGGATAGGCTCAGTTCACGGAGAAACAGTTTAATTTTTTTTTAATAATTACACATATTTACAAAAAATGAAGCAAAGTTAAGCAGATCTGACCAGTTAAAGCAAAACAAAAAGACCTTGTTGGTTTTGTTTCATTCGGGGTTTTTTTAAATTATCATTCTTAAAAATGTTTGAACGTCCTTCAGTTCTCTGCAGTTTGGATTCAAGGTTTCAGTTCAGTTATTCATTCAGTCAGGAAAAAAAATATAATCTGAAAAAAGGTCAAATAAAATTAGACGACAGGCAGCAGCAGGAAAGACGGAGTTTTCCTTTAAAGTTTCAACCAGATGTTTTGTCTTTTTGTTTCAGTTAAACTATTTTAATTCATCTAAAACTCGCCCTACGCTGCAGATTATTAAGATCTTTTAACTCGAACCAGTCGCATTTTATCTCATATTTCTGAGATAAAACCGTTTCCACGTTTGAACAGATTTCAGCAGCACATGCAGGTAAACCTGGGATCAGTTTAAGGATTTATGAACTCAGGCCAGCAGGTGGTGGAGGACCGGATCTGTCACGACTTGGGGAAAAAAATGTCTCCAAATGAAGTTCTGGACCGTTGGACCCGGCTTAAAACATCATCCGGGAGAGACAAAAAGTCAATCTGAGATGGTAGAAACGCTCAAAGTGGACGTTCCTAAGAGTTTATTCTGATAAAACTAAATCTGTGGCATTTAGATTATTAAACACAGATTTATAAACTGGAAAAAAAGAGCAAAACCAAACTATAGTTGCAATTTAACTGCAGGTGAAGAAAACTTGACTGCGTTTTTACTGCTGGAACTAAAATAACTCAGATTATAACATTAATTTACTTTCACCCATAAGGAAACGGGTTCTGTCCGACCAGATGTAGTAGAACTAGAGAGACGATCGGGAAGCGGAAGTTGAAGCTGTCATGGAGGAGCGCCCCCTAGTGGCTGGCTGCAGTGTAGTTCATAAGCCCCGCCCCCTCCATGTAAACCAATGGGACATTTTCCTAAAACATAAAAATACATTTTTTTTGAGCTGTTGATTTTGGCTGCTTTATGTTTGTTACCTCCTCTGTCTGTCTGTCTGTCTGCCTGCCTGCCTGCCTGTCTGTTTGGCTGTCTGCCTGCCTGCCTGTCTGTCTGTCTGTCTGCCTGCCTGCCTGTCTGTCTGTCTGTCTGTCTGCCTGCCTGCCTGTCTGTCTGTTTGGCTGTCTGCCTGCCTGTCTGTTTGGCTGTCTGCCTGCCTGCCTGCCTGTCTGTTTGGCTGTCTGCCCGTCTGTCTGTCTGTCTCTGCCTGTTTGGCTGCCTGCCTGTCTGCCTGCATGTCTGTCTGCCCGTCTGTCTGTCTGTCTCTGCCTGCCTATCTGTCTGTCTGTCTGCGGACAAGATTACTCTAAGTTATGAACAGATGTTCATGGAACAAGGGACTCAAATTTAGTGGTGATCTGGTCAAAGTTCACGGTTACAGATCAGCTCGTTTTCTGACTCTACAGCTGGACACATGAGTCAAGGGTGATCCCCATTGATTTCAAACTCATGAGGTCAAAGGTCAACATCACAGCTGACCTAGTGCTCTAACTCTGCAGCAGTGTGATGTAGGAATGTCAAACTGCACAGCTGGACACCTCATGGGTCAAAGATGATGCCTGTTGATTTCAAGGTTCATGGGGTCAAAGGTCACAGGTAACCTCTTTGTTAAAAACTCATCTCTGCTCCAACATGTGACCCTTTAGTTTCCGGTTGTGTTGGTTTGTCTGTCAGCAAAGATCAGGTAAAAACTAAAGAACAGATTTTGGATGAAATGTTCAGGAAATGTTGGGGTTGAAACAAAAAACAACGGATTAAATTCTGGTTCTGATCCAGATCATGATCCGGATCGTAGTGTTCTTTAATCTGAGGCCTTGCTGGAGGTTTGAGCTCTGAGGGCTTCCAGTTCAAATATGCATTTTAAAAACACGTTTAGTTTCAGTCAGTTTTTGAGGCTTAGAAGTGTCGTATTACGCTGTGATTGACAGCCTGTTGGCGAGTGGAGACGGCGTAGAGGCGGGACCTTCGTGTCATCCCTACTGCACAGTTACAACATGGTGGAACCCACAAAAACAGACATTTAGGCTTCAGTTTTGTCAGTGGTAGCACCTCACTTGCCTGCGACTGTTGGGAGTGAATTTGATTCACTCTGAACACGTTTGCACACATTTCCCCCCCCTCCCTTGTTTCACCAAAATCAAACTGTTTATGGGGAAATAAACAAAGCAAACATCACAGCACACTCTTCCTAATGGAGCTGAGCGATGAAGGAACAAACGTGACGGAAACCAAACACAACAGTGGTTAAGGTGCTTTAATGCTGATGAACTGAACACCTCAAGAGCCCCGCCTGTTTCCTGTCCGGACCCCTGCTTTATAACCCGCTGGATGAAACGGCTTCAGGTTAAGGCCAGTCTTAGTTCAGAGACGGAGACTCTGAATCGTATCGCCTCGAGCTCGGCGAGCAAAGACTGCAGGAACAAAATCCAACGGACTGCTCTGTTTTTTTTTAATCTGTCTACAAGTAAATTGAGAAATCTGGGGGATTATCTGTCATCATTCTATTTACCAAACCGGCATTTTAACCTTTCTCCTTTTCTGCCTCCGGTTTTTCTGCTGCTGCTCAGGCGAATTTGTGGACAACAATCATCAATGATCTGAAAACAAAAGGAGACGTGATTAGAGGCTGATGAAGGATACTTCCAATTCTTCCAGAAACTGTTCCTTTTCATCACATCTGGGCCTTAGTTTGATCAGTTTAACCTTCTGACAAATGTCCAATCAGTGCAATCAGATAATTAATTTGATCTTTGAGGCACTTCTTAAATAAAATCCATCTCTCAGTTTGCATTTCCCCCCACGTTTTGTTTGTGAAAGTCATAAAAGAGAATAAAAAGAGAACTTCACCAATGAAAATGTGCCACTTGCATCAATAAAAAGGCATCGTTGATTTTAGATTCACTACCTACATTATATTACACAATAACTTATTACTTTTTTCTTTTGTTTGTACATTCTTGCTTCGTCTGAGGCGTCGCTCTTTCTACAAGACTTTTAAAAAAACAAACAAATGGAAAAAACCAAAAAAAGGGCAGATTAAAACCATTTTAGGTTCTTCAGCAGAACTCCGATGGACGTGAGACGGGTTGAAATGTTGTCATGACGGCAGGCACAGAATGAGACATTTCTGTTTGGACATGAAGGTGGACGCTCCGCAGGGGGACATGTAAATAATCAGAGGGAGAGAAAGAAAAGAAACTAGAAAAGCAGGGAATGTTCTTGCAGTCCAGTGTTTCTGTTTTCCTCCTTCACACCAAGAAAGGAGAGTTTGAACTGTTCAGGGAGGAAACTCTTCATCGCCTTCCTGACCGGTGCAGTTCGTCCTCCTCGTCTTCTACAGTTGGCTTCTGTTTTGTTTATTTTTGGCTAAAACGGGCAGCTTGGACAGACAGAAGGTGAAAGAGGAAGCTGGTATCTCCTTCATACGGACTCCTCTGTGGACAGCAGCAGAGGGTTGATGTATTCAAACCCCTCAAACTCCGACTGGTCTATTCTCTTGATGATGTCCCTGAGGAGGAGAGGAAGAGGAGAAAGAAACGTTAGAGGAGTTCTTCATGACCCGACCCATGGTTGGAAGTACTGTCCTGCAGATTTCAATACTTTTACTCAAAACAGACAAAAAGATGAAAACAGCTGGTTAGTGATCGACAATCCAACCAACATCTTTGGTGATTTCAGAACTTAAACTTGTTTTAATTTACCAATAAATGACATGTTGGTGACGTGCTGTGACTGCTAAAGGGATTAAATAATTGTTTTGGAATACAAGATGGTCAAAGAGAAGATGGGAGACAAAATGCAACCAGAAACCAAACGCAGGACTAATTCCCCAACACTGAAGCATCTCTGCTCACATTTCTGCAATTTACAAACTTATGTTTTTGGACCAACTGGATGCTAATGTTTTAATGTCAAGTTGCACAAAGATGTGATTATATGCAGTCAAACATCTCTTTTTAGCCCAAATATTAAAATAAATTAAAAGTAATCTTCACTTGAAGGAGTACATACTGTCTGCCACATTGCATGGCAACGTTTTAAAGAAGGTGTCCGGTGATAAGTTAGCGCTCAGAGTATATGTTGGAGATGACTCTCAGTTACTACCACACCAAATTTTAGCTCAGGGTTAGAGACATTTTGTCCCATTTGTGGGACAGTCTTACACGTTGGCTTTCTCTTGGTTGTGTTGGTGCTGCTGCTAGTTCAGTACTTTTGTTTCTCAATAAAAATGGCAGAAAGTCAAAGATCTCTTTGCTAAAATAATCCGTTATTAATAATTTTATGGAGTTTTCCATTCAGACAGTGTTTGCTTAGAACCACTTTGTTTTGTTTTGACCACCAAAGCACCGACTCTTTGCTGCTCCAGAGCTAAGAACTGCTTTTTATCAGGGACCGGAGGCGAGGTTATGACGACCGATGACCAATAAAACGTCGCGAGGATCAAGTTTAAAACTTCTAGTTGTGGCAGAATCCAGTCGACAGAAATATAAAAACACGGAAGTTTCAACAGAGACGTGAAGTCGAGGCAGCAGGAAGAAGACGAGCTCCTCGTTTCATCTTCCTGTTTGTTTCAACAAAAGGTTAGAGAAATAAGCTGCATTCACCATTTTCAGCTGAATTTATAAACAGGTTGAAACTCAGTTTATAAACAAAGTCATGAATGTTAATTTAGCAAAATGTCTCATGAACCACTGGACAAATTTTAATAAAACTCCCAGAAATGAATCACTGGATGCAGATCGACTGATTGCTGCCAACTGACCTTCGAAAACACAATAATGGCTGTAAGTCATTTCTTTAGATACTGAGCTTAAATTTGGTGTGGTAGTATCTGAGAGTCATCCCTAACACATACCCCGAGTCCTAACAGATCACGCAAGATCTTTGTTTAAAACTCTGTCATGAAAGGCAGCGGGCGATATAAATTCCTTACTTACTTTAATTATTTTTAATGTTTCCTGCCTTTTATACGTAAATCAGCTCCTCTCAGTTTGTGCTAACTTTTAACCGATTGGCGTTCGATCTGTCTGCAGCATCTTCAAAGATTTGTGGTTGAATTCCCACAATCCTCCACTGTTCGGAGGTCCAACTGTGTCCCCGGCGTCAGGAAAATATACTCCACGTAGACATGAGCAGAAGAAGTGAGTTTACACGTCTGTTGTCAAACAGGTAAAGATGTTCTGCCTTCTTTTATTTCTCTGCGTGGCGCCTTTTTTTTAGCAGCGTGAAACAAAAAGCGTGCGGTTAAAAGAGTTCTGTTCCTGCAGCTGATTGGTTCCCACTTGATGAGCCGATTCTTCGTCTCTCCGGAATGAAAGTGATTGAAACAGGATCTCCTTCATGAGGTCGTCGGACGGGGGTGGAGGGGGAAGAGATGCGGCGCAGGCCAACGGTGGAACTCAAACTGATTTTGCTTTTGTTTTCCTGAATGCTCCTCTTTATTAACAAAAGAATAATCACAGGTAAATGAAGTGGAACCTCATAAATACTGGCTGGGTAAATATAAATGGACTCCCATAGCAACACTGCTGCTTTCTTCTTCTGCAGCAACAGGCTGTTTACTCATCTGTGTGTGTGTGAGGTGGCGAAATGAAGCCCAAAAAGGAGGCCCTCTCGCTGGGAAAGGCTTTCTCCCCGCAGACACCGAGCAGGGGGCTTTGAAGCTAAAACAAAAGGTAAAACAAAAGGTGCGTTCACTGGTCAACCAGGTGGGTGGGAGTCTCACTTTCGGGGCCACCGGCGGTGTCCAACAGGTTGCCGATCCCACCCACACGGAGCACCGGGACAAGTGAATAAAGCGCAACAGTGTCTTTCTCCTCGAGTGAGCTGACTGGAATATTGATGAAGCAAATATTTTTCTTCCGTCTGATCTCATGTGAAGTACTCTCGCTGTAGGAGGAGGTCAACCAGCAAGACAACAATTAGATTTAGAGCAGTTGTGTTTTTTTTTTTTTTATTCTGGAGTTTCTGAGAGGAGAGGAGAAAAGACGGCAGAGAGGGACTCACAAAGGAGAGGGGAGAAGCTTTGGTGGATGACCAAAACAAACAGCGAGCACAACCAATGCTGCCTCTTTTCTTTCCAGGCTTGGATGACTTGAAAGCGTTACCAGATGCAGAGAAACGAGGAACGGACAGAGGAGGGAGGGCGGTTAGCAGGAGAGTGTCAGAGTTTTACCTCTGGGTTTTAGAAATCAAAACTTTAAAAATTTTTAGTGACAGCACAGTTACAGTTGCTTCACTTTTGCTTTTAATAAATACCTTCCAACAGACGAACCGCTAACACTTCATTCCAGGCCCCTCGCCTGATGCTTCAGTATTTTCCCATAACAACCTGTATAATGTCAGCAACTGTTAACATCTTGGGCAGTCTCACTGTAAAATAAGGTTCAACTATGTTGCTCCAAAGACCAAAAGATTCAAAATCGGTCAATTGAAAACACATCCATCCATTTTCTTTAGCCGCTTCTCCATTCCGGGTCACGGGGAGCCGGTGCCTATCTCCAGCAGTCACTGTGCGAGAGGCGGGGGACA
>JAOXNZ010000210.1:28331259-28345932 GCA_028566095.1 Kryptolebias brasiliensis | reverse complement strand
TGGCTGGATGGATGGATGGATGGATGGATGGATGGATGGATGGCTGGATGGATGGATGGATGGATGGATGGATGGATAAAATATTGGTTTATGAGATTTGCTAATCATTACATTGTGTTTTTAATTTACATTTTACACAACATCCCAACTATTTTGGAATTGGGGTTATAAAAGCAGCAGTTGGTTTTTACTTAATTGAACAAATCGCACAGCTATGACTACAGTCTAATGCTCTTCTGCTAAGATTAATGTGCTGGTTGATGCCTGGGTTGATGGGTCAATGCCTGGTACAGACATGACGAAGAACTCACCATAAGCCTTTGGCAGGTCTGAGGGAGGAGTCTGTGACAGCGCTTATGGACCAGCAGTTTGCAGTTGATACACTTGTAGCCCTGCCCGCCCAGCCCCCATATCCTTTCACTACAGTGGCCACAGTAGGCTTTCTGCAAGACACAAACACAAGAAACATAAAGAAAACAACGGCCAAGATAACTAAATATGATAAATGGGAAGTGAAAAGCTACCATTTCCAGGCTGATTTCCTTCACATTTTGATATTAAAATCGGGTTATATTATCTTTTTTAAATATATTTCAGTGTTTAAAGACTTTGCCTTCAATAATGTCACTAAAACAACCTGCAAACATGAATGAAAAATGCTAAATAAAATGGCCAAGTATTAAATTTACAGCTGTGATTAAAAACAGTGGCACCCGGACAGTATTCAACTTGCAAAATAATGTATTAATAATTTATTGAACACATTTTGGCCCAGCTCAGAAAGGTTTAATAACAACAAATCTTTATCTTGGTGAGTGAAGCCTGGTAAATGTCCCAAACTGATGCCAGAGAGGTGTACTTTCATCGAGCTGCAGCTCATTTCTGCTGCAGGTGACAGATTTGTGGTCCGTCAAATTAAAAGACTAAATCTCTGCTCGGCTCATCGATGCTGAGGTTTTTTATACCTTTAGCCGTCATTTGAACATGCTAGCTTAGCCAAACCACTACTGGGCACAGCTAGTTGATCTTCGCAAACAGAAAAAGGGCTCTAACTCAGTCATTTTTACAGATATTGAGCTGAAATTTGGAGTGGTAGTAGATGAGAGTCATCCCGATCACATACTCTGAGCGCAAACAGATCATGAAATATCTTAGTTTAAAACTTTAGCATGCAAGGTGGTGGGGATATGCATTTCTTCAAGGTATGCTAGCTCGTTTTTGAATAGATTTTGAGAAATTTAAAGCAGCTATTCGCTAGATTTTTAGTGTTTTTGTCTGTTTTCTTAAAAAACAGGATAGAAACCTGGATGAACCACATTAAAACTTAAGATTTGAGTTAAAATGACTTGTTTTCACTTCATCTTTCTTATTATTTGATACTATAACTTGTCTGCTGTCAGTTATAGCCTCCAGTGCGGAGTTCAGACTGCTCTTTTTTTTTCTACATCTACTACAAACTGAAACATTTTTAAGATCACTCTGTTACACAACATGTTCTCCTGAGAGGAGAGTTTGCTCTTTTTTTGTGCTTTTTTTTAAGCTCCTGTCTATATTAGTACCACAGGATGTTTCGTTTGCACCTCATTGTCCCCGACATCCATAAATCTGTCAGCAAAATGCCTCCAAAGCATCAAACACTTAGGAGTCAGCCGACGTCTCTGGCTGTATCAGTAACGTTCATTCACAGAGTGTGTGTGTGTGTGTGTGTGTGTGTGTGCGTGCGTGCACGACAACAAAGGCTCCCAGTCTCTGATCCGTTTCTGTGGAAAGGTTTCAACAAGACTTCAAAGGTTTCTTTCAAACCCAACTCTGCACTGAGGAGCACATTTACACGTTAATCCCACAGTTTTATCAGCATTTTGGTTCTTGTCTTTATGCTGCAACAAATAATCTGAGGGTATTTCTCAGTTTATTGTAAAAAAAAAAAAAAAAAACTAACTACGTCAGACTTTGGAGCAGTAAGAGAAGTATTGCTAGAGGGGGGAAATAATTATCTGATTTCTTGATCTCACTTACAAAGAAATAAACAGTTTCTAATTTTATTGTAGTTATGTTTTAATGAAGAGAGACAGAATATCAAATAAAAATCCAGAAAAAACAACACACTACATCAAGCTATAAACTGATTTACAAGTCACTGAGTGAAACGTTTGTCTTCCAGATTGATTTTGTGCCAAATTTGTGACCAACAGTCAATAAATCAATTAATTACAGACACTCTAAACACACTAAACTCAGCTCGTTGTGGGTATAAATTCGTCCACAGAATCAGTTTCTTTGACGCATAACTCTTCACCACCAAGGACAAGATCAAGGGTCGAAGGTGTCAGGGACCAGATCGTAGATCTGTACAAGGCTGGAACGGACTACAAGACCGTCAGCAAGAAGCTTGGTGAGAAGGTTCAACTGTTGGTGCCATTATTCAGAACCTGAAAATCATCCTTAGTCTGGAGCTCCAAGCAAGAGCTTTCCTCATAGAGTGAGGATGATGAGGAGAAAGGTGAGGGATCAGCTCAGGAAACAACTGGGACCAAGAACACCACTGGTACCACACTGGATCCTGCAGCACCCACAAGGGGCTCCTGCTGAAGAAAGCCCACTTATCTGTTTATCTCTACCACTTATCTGTGGTCGGGTCGTGGAGGCAACAGATCCAGGAGAGAAACCCAGACTTCCCTCTTCCCAGAGACCCTCACCAGCTCCTCCTGGAGGATCCCAAGGCATTCCCAGACCAGAGAGGATCCAGAATCCCTCCTGAGAGTTCTGGGTCTGCCCCGAGGTCTCTTCCCAGTGAGACATGCTCGAAAAACCTCCAAAGGGAGGCATCCTAATCAGATGAACCACCTCAGCTGACTCCTTTCGATGAGGAGGAGCAGCGGCTCTACTCCGAGCTCCTCCCCTCCTCTCTAAGGCTGAGCCCGGCCGCCCTACGGAGGAAGCTCATTTCAGCTGCTTGGATCCAGGATCTCATTCTTTCAGTCATGATCCAAACCTCATGACAGGTGAGGGTTGGAACGTAGATGGAGCCATAAATCCAGAGCTTCGCCTTTCGACTCGACTCTTTCTTCACCACGATCGATCGAAGTAACGCCCTCATTACCGTGGAATGTTATGAACAATCTCATGAAATAATTGCAAGATCTGTTAGTGCTCTGAGCATGTGTTGTGAATGACTCTCAGCTACTACATCACCAAGTCTTGGCTCAATATCTGTAAAACTGACAACTTGTGTTTAATTCTTTAGAATTAGATGAAGGTGTGGAGACTGAGGCGGAGAGAGATAAAGTGAGAGAAGAGAGGAGAAATCTGACCTACTTCTCTTTCACTGTTTGATATGCAGAGGATGAAACCAGAAGCCTTGAAGCTGGCAGAGCAACAACAGTCAGAAACATCCCAGAGGCTAAAACAACTGGGTAGCAAGTCAACTTTTAAGTTTTTTATATATCTGAGTTTAATTTAGGAAACACAGAGCTCAAATTACAAATCAGCGCTTCTTTATTAGCAAGCCTGACCGGTTAGGAGAAAATACGTCGACCAAAACATGGAAAGAAATTCAACAGTTCTAGTTTGAAACAATCACTTCAGCAGCTTCCGAAAGGTTTTTCTGTCAAGTTTAAATCATCGTTTCTGCACTTAAAATAAAAAAACTAAAAGGTTTTGGGTAGTTTGAACAGACACGATGAGCAAAAGTTAAGAAATAAAAGTTAAATACAAGAAAACAAAACAGCAAAAACTGAAAAAACGTACAATTTAAGGCCTAGCACTCCTTGAAGGAATGCATATCACCCGCCAGAGTTTTAATCTAAGATCATCTAATGCTAAAAAATGATGGATGTGTTGGGGATGACTCTCAGCTACTACCACACCAAATTTTAGCTCAACATCTGTTATAGACGTTTCTGTGTTTTCTATGGTCAGTTGGCTGTGGCGGCCATCTTGAATCGGGTTGACTCCAAAGGTTAATCAGTTGCAGACGTACATCCAACGATTTATTTATGCAAGTTTCATTAAAATCCGTCCAGTGGTTCGTGAAATATTTTGCTAACAGGCAGACACACAAACACAAGCACACGCCTGCGTTTGCTTGTGTTTGCAGCGGGGGATAGAAGCAAAATAATCCAACAGAAGATAATGTAGACAAAAGTATTTGGTAAATCTAAAAGCAGATGGGTTCCACGGACGTAGTTTAAAACAACGAAGAAAGTGATGCGTTAAATCGGACTCTGAGGGTCTCCAGACTTGCAGCTCCGATGTCTGATTTCATTTCTCTGCTCTAATTTCTGACAACAGTTACACGTTTCATTGAATAAGTCGTTCCTACAGAGTTAAAAACCACAACCAGGAGAAGTGCTGAGTCAGCGTGACGTCGGAGCGCTCAGCTTCTGCATTTCCCGATCCAGGTTTTAAGACTAAAACCATGACTCACTTGAGCTGTCCTTCATCACCAAAGTGAAAACAACCTCAGCCGGGTGCCACCGTCTGACTGGAACGCCTTTAAATTAAACACAACAGCAGTTTATCTGACAGAAAAAGCTAATGCAGCTAATAAAACCAACAACACCAAGACGAGGCCGGGGTCCAGCAGGAGTAGAACCTGATCTCCTTCCTTCAGAGAAATCACATTAAGGCCTGACGGCACTTTAATGTGTTCTGGAGGGGAGTAAAAACACTTAAACTCTGCTTGATGGGAAGAAGGAGCGCGTTAACATCTTGGCAGGGAAATGATTAAAGCCTTCTCTCAGGTACGGAGACGAGGCAGCAGCTAAACAAGCCACAACCAGGACACCGTGAATTATTTATTAATGTGCTTGATTACGTGTGATTTATTATTTAACTGCTGTAAATTCATGACTTGCTGTACGGCAGACTCAACACTGAAAACAGGAAGACATTCAGCACAGATTTAGACACATGAGAAACATCAGTTTTGAACAGAACTGTGGAGCGTCATTACAGGTTTTTATTTTTATTTTTTAGTGGGCGTAGAAGTTGCAAATGAATCTAATGTTTAGAGCAGGGGTCCCCAATCCTGGTCCTCGTGGGCCACTGTCCTGCATGTTTTAGTTGTTTCCCTGCTCTTGATTCACAGTCATCAACCTTTGGCAAACGACTCAGAATACTGAACATTTTCTATCCACTTTTTGGTGTGTTTGGTACAATTATTGACCTTATTGGTACTGTTTAGGAGCCTGGTTCTGCTGATCAAATTGAATAAAGTAAATATGTCTTTTAGAACAGCTTCCAGTGACTCCATATAAGACATAAATCCCAGAAAAAGACAAATTTAGAGGCTTTACTGCATGTTTTCCTCAGCTGGGAGTGAATATGACTGAGGTGTGACGACACTCACCCTGTTAAAGCGTTTGGCCTGGAAGAGGTGTCCGTTGGCTCGGTAGAGTTTCCTCCATCGTCTGGCCCCGCGGCGGTAGATTGATTCTAGGAGAGACATGAAACAGTTGTAGAGCAGCAGCATGGTGGGGGTCTAATGAGGAGGGGGGACGGAAATGTGCCTCGTAGGAGAGGAGACAGATGGAACGACGGGAACGAGCGAGAAGATGACGTAAAGAGCCCCAAGCTCTGAGTTTGTGTGGAGTTCAAATGAGGAGACAACTGTACGGTTTCTCTGCAGGGTGCGCACACACACACACACACACACAGACACACACACACCCACACAGACACACACACACACACACACATATATATATCGTATATCCTGTCTCCATGCCCGCTGCCTCCTTTCTTTGTCTTGATTCTTCACTTCCTCAAAGCCTCCACTCCTATTTTTATTACTCTTAAGTGATGAACAGACTTCTCAGCTCTCCTTAATGCCTTTTATTCAGACGAGACCATAAAGAAACCATCTTATTAAGTATTAATATAACGTGGGGCTTTAATATTTGACTACAAACACAGAGTAATTCTGTCATCCTATTAAACAAAACACTAAAACTATTAAAAATCTGATTCCGCAGCAGTTTGCTGGGATTCATCAGTGCTTTAACATCTGAAACTTTATCAGACACATAATGAAATTATATTAATTGACTAACTATGAATAGAAACAGATGTTCTTTGATCTAAACATAATTAGTCCAGATCAAAGACACGACAGAACTGAAGACGAGATGTTCCTGAAATGTTCGCTGCCAAGATTTATTCACAAGTGGAAACATTTAAGACAGCTGTCAATCTGCCCAGGAGTGGACATCCCAGCAGATTCACCCCAAAGGTCAGACCGTGCAATGCTCAGAGAAATGAGCCCCATCTCAGACTCTACAGGCCTCAGTCAGAGGGTTAAAGGTTAAAGGTCATGACAGGACGATTAGAAACAGACTGAAGTGTGGCTTGTTCAGTCATGTTGCAGCAGAAAGCCTCTTCTGCTTGAAAACAACATGGCGGCACGACTTAGTTTCATCATGACTTCTGGAAGAAAAGCAGACCAAAGTGGAGATGGTTACTCAGAATGCACAGGGAAATTTAAGGATCTAGTAAATGTGTCTCTTTACAAATTTTATGCAGGAGAGATGGTAAAATGGCTCTTCCAGTTGCCAAGATTGCCGACCTGATTTATGGGAAACATGGACAACTTCACCCAGGACGATCCAAGAACTGGGGCAATGGCTGGACAATCAGGACTATCCTGGGCCACAATCCTGCATGTTTTAGGTGTTTCTCTGCTTTGACACCTGATCTGAATGACTGAGTGATTAACAGGCTTCTCCAGAACTTGAAGAGCAG
Source organism: Kryptolebias brasiliensis (assembly GCA_028566095.1). Lineage (NCBI taxonomy): Eukaryota > Metazoa > Chordata > Actinopteri > Cyprinodontiformes > Rivulidae > Kryptolebias > Kryptolebias brasiliensis. Next base: position 28,339,191 of record JAOXNZ010000210.1, on the reverse strand, counting down.
AGAAACATCTAAAACCTGCAGGAGATTGGCCCTCCAGGACCAGGATTGGACACCACTGTATTGGCGCCTTCCTGAAGAACTTAGTAAAACTATACTTGTATTTATTTTTGCATATATAGTGAAGATAAACTATGAGTGAAAAACACAGGATTGTTTTTGGAGATGTGTGCAGTGGTACTTTATGTACAAAGCCGCTGCTGTATAAATAAATCATATCTGACACAGTTTACACGTTGGACCTAAAATCACCAGTTGGTTGCAACCCATCAGTTGATGCCCTCCGGACTCCCAGTAATTATTCATCAGCTGCTCTCCCAGTTCCACTCCCAGTCCGTTCTGGTTTCCCGGTCGGTTTGGCTGCTCCGTTGATGGGTGTGGTCGTGATAACCTCCTCCACTCACTCATCTTTTGCCTCTGTTGCTATGGCAGCACCGCCGTACACTCCACCATCTATTATTAGTTAGCTGTGAGGATGTCAGGATGACACCGCCTTCTAATCAAAGTGCATCAAGTCTGCCGTTCCCAACCTGGAAAAACTGATTTGGTGCAGAACGAGGAAGAACGAGATGCACATAATGCCCTCGAGGTGAACTCCAAAAGGTTTATATGACCTTTGGCTTTTGTCTCCATGTGAAACACTGGCATTTTTAAAACCAAACAACAATGTTTATTGCACTTTTTGGCCAGATATATTGATTTTGAATCTTAAATTTTTGCCACAACCAAACCTTATTTTCCAATTTCAGTCAAAAAGACAAGAATTTAAACAGTCAGACTGTTAATATGACCTGCAGAGGGAAATTTAGAGTCAATATTGTAGAACTCTGTCAGATTGTATAATGACATTATTAATTGTCTGTGTGTTTGTTTGTTCAAGTCAATTCAATTCAAGATGGACGCAGAAGCCAACCTATTTTAGGAAACACAAAAATGGCTATAACTTGTCAATTTTACAGTTATTGAGCTGAAATCTAGTAGTAATCCAGACTAATCCCCAACATGTAATCTGAGCGCCAACAGGTGCATGAAGTATTTGGACTCAAGTCTATCTGTTAGCAAAATATCTCATTAAAATACTGGACATACTTTATTGAATATTTCATTCAGGTACTGAACTAAAGTTTAGTGGAGAGTCATTCTCAACACATACTCCAAGCGCTAAAACATTTAACAGTATCACACGAGATTGCGCACATTATTTTCAAGGTTTGACCATTGTCTTTAGTTTGACGAATGTCTTTCTGGTCGTCTCTGACTCGGAGCTGCTGAGGACAGAGTGAAAGTGATAGTGAAGTCTGGAGGGAGGTTGGGGGGGAGGGGGACAAAAGCCCCGCTCTTCAGGGTCTGAACTTCTTTTAATCCTGTTCAGTCAAGCCCCGAAAAGAAAGAAAGTATTGCCTGACTCTCCTAATCGCTTCTGTGTTTCCATGGTTACCCCGACTGTTCTGCCCTCCCTGTGCCGGTGGGGGAGTGAGGGGGTGAGACGGTGTACAACCACCGAGGAGAGGAGTGGGATACACAAGCTCTCACATCATGTCCAGCTGCATGAGAAATACAGTGCATGTGACAAAAAACTGTAAATGTTTATCACCTGCCACCATGAAAGGCGTGTAATTTACTGCGTGAGTTCAGGTTCGTTTGTCTGTCTATTAGCAAAATATCTCATAAACCAGTGAACTAATTTTATTAAAACTATCAGAAAGCAATCATTGCACTCACAATACCTTGATTCAAGATGACTGCCACCGTAAATCAACCTTAGCAAACACAAAAATGTCTATAACTCAGTAATCTTTACAGATACTGAGCTAAGATTTGGTGTGGTAGTAGCTGAGAGTCATTACCTACACATAGTTTTAGCACTAACAGACTGTACTAGATATTTGTTTAAAACCATGGCGTGCATTGCCCCCTCTTAAACAATAGGTGTCACTACAAAGAAAAAATACCAATATGCTGCTGGAATGACAGCAGAAGAAGAAGAGTTTACAGGAAGTACGCTCCTGGTAAACAAACGTAAATGCACAATTTAAGGACCGTTTTTAAGGATGCATTCAAATTAATCCTGTTGCCATTTTTACATACTCCCGTATATCTCGTAACCACATGACCGCCCAATCAGACACTATTTTAAACAAGTGATAATTCCTATTAACTCAGGGGTCCTCAATCCTGGTCCTGGAGGGTCTCTATCCTGCATGTTTTAGTTGTTTCTCTGCTCTTCAGCAGGTCTTCAAGTTGTGCAGCAGCCTGTTAATCTCTCAGTCATTCAAATCAGGTGAGTGAAAGCAGAGAAACATCTAAAACATGCAGGACAGTGGCCCTCCAGGACCAGGATTGGGGACCTCTGTATTAACTCTAACTGAAGCCATCTGACCTGCAGGCCATGAGCCAGGGCTGTACAGTGCAACATATATGTTGCACGTGCTATGAAAAAAAACTTCTGTGCGATAAGTTAATTTTCTACGTAGCACTTGTGCGACAGCTTCGGAAGCTACTTGTTCTTTTCTACTATAGAGAAGATGTGACAGCTGAAGTCATGCAATGTCACTAAGCTACAGAGTGGTTGTAGTCTATTCTGATAAGTAAATGTTACCATATCAATGTAATTAGCCTTATATTGTACAACAATTCCCACAATTCCTTCGTGTTAGTCACCAGTCCACTGGTAGAGGACGTGCGCATGCGCTTCAGGGAAAAAAAATGAACCGATATTTCAAACCTTTAACGGAAAACAAAACCAAACGAGCCCATGAAGAAGAAACAAAAACACAAACTGCAACAAACCAAGGTACGTCTCAGAAGAAGGGGAAAGGTTATAAGTATAACAAGGAGTGGGAAAACGACTTTCCGTGGCTCATTTATGATGCTAAGGCGCAACTTCTTTTCTGTCAGTATTGTATGGAAGCACCAAAAAAGGTCAAATCAGACAACTCTTATGTTGTGGGAAACGGGATATACAAAAGGGATAATGTTAAAAAACACCAGACATTTTATGCTGGTGCTACAAAAGCTGCAACCTTTATAGCACCAGTGCTATAAGCTAAAAAAGTTACCGTACAGCCCTGTGAGCTGATCTGTGAATCACTAAGAGGTTCAGACCTGTCGTTTAAAATGGATTTTAGCTATCCAATTGGCTAATGTTGAATACAGGTCTGAACTCCCTCAGTGTGCATTGAAAATGTTTCCCTCAGATCTGGACCCCTTTAATCTGCATGTGTTTGGTAGTCTGAGCACTCACTGTCCTGAGCAGAGCTGTAGGACCTTCTATCAAACTGAAGCACACAAGCAGCAGAGTTATTACCTGGTAATTAAAATCCTTCTCAACATAAAGGTCTGATTTATCTGGATTTTATCAATATGGATTACAGGACATTGTGTGGGCACGTTTCTCTTTGGTTTAATGTTTGTTCTGGACCCGCTGTGGTCCCTGAAAGCTGTAATGTGCTGTGTCAATCAAACGACAACAATCTGAGCAGCGTCGTGTCACATTATGTTTGCCTAATTAAACACAGAGCTGATGTTTAATTCACATTATGCTGTGTGGAAAACAGCTGACAGCTGTCGGTGCACTGTGGTGGATTTCTACAGGATGAAATCTTTAGTCTTTGCTCTGACACTGAGCTCTGTGAAGTCACTAATCATTGTATACGTGCCTTTATCCCTCTTATATTTAATCTGTTAGGTAGTTAAGCTTATCAAGGGGTAACTTGAATTAAATGGCTCCGAACCACGTCAATGTCAAAATATAATATTGTGAATTACCTGTCAACAAAACAGGTAATTCACATCCAATCACAAAACATTTTGGGATACGTATTTTACCACCAAATAAGAATAGAGGCATCACGGCTGGCAGTCAAACCACCCGAAACAAATTCAGAACAGATAAATATAAAAGGTAATTGTCTAAGATGAACTCGAAGAAGAATGCTTTCAGGTAATTTCTCACTGAACTCAGAACCTGCTGTGAGTCACTGCCTCAGTATTAACTTTAAAACCCATCCAATAACCACGAGTAAAGATAAATACACCTGTGGGATTTCCTGTCTTCATTCATTCCTTTGTGTTGTTAAACAGATGATAACACCTGCCTGAACCCCCTCCAGCTGCAGCAGATGATTTTTACCACTTTCTGACTGGTTCTCCTCAGCACGAATCCCTCCCCGCCTTAAGGTGAGAAACACGTCAGAAACACCGCTGATGTGCTTTCAACACGTCATCTGAACGTGACTAGTACTCCTTCAGAGAGCTGACCCATTACAGCATCCCCCTCAGGAGAATCCAACTGTTTCATCGCCCCATTTTCCTCCACGGTGAGGACAAGAAGACGCAGACAGGAGGAGGAAAGCAGGCAAAGCACTTCTCAGAAGAACAAACAAGTTAAAATACTACACCTCCGGAGGCAAACGCCAGCGCGCACAGTCCTGCCATTTGTTCTGTTGGGTGGCATAAAGATGAGCATGCAGCCAAATGTTGGTGTTCTGTAGGTGAAGTAACGAGCCAAGCAGTGGGCCTACAGGGTGGTTCTAACAAATCTGTCAAGACAGGACATTTCCAAAGACCGGACTCACTTCCAGACATTGTTCCTCTCACTCACAGGAAAAGTAGCAGCTGCACGTTGCTGCCAACAGTACCCACCCTTTCCCCTCAAATACCTTGATTACAAAGAAAATACATTTAAAAAAAACATATGGAGAAGATTAAAGGCCGAGCATTCTTTGAAGGGATGCATATCGCCCGCCGCCTTTCATGACATAGTTTGAAAGAAGATCATCTTATGTTGAAAAATGACAGAGTTGTAGTCGTTTCTGTTAAACCTTAAAAATAACATTATGCACTATGTCGCAGGAGGTGACGGTCACAGTATGTGTTGTGAATAACTCTGAGCTATTACCACATAAAACCTTAAATCAATAAATCAATACTGCACAATTTACTGAGTTATAGACATTTCTGTTTGATAAGGATGATTTGCTGTGGTAGCCATCTTGATTTGGATTGGCTCCAAAAGGTAACTAGTTGCAGGTGTACATTCAATGATTATTTCCTGAAGGTTTCATTAAAATCCATCCACTGCTTCATGAGATATTTTGCTAACAGACAGACACACGAACACAAAGCCATGGGCAAAAACTTTATCTTTTTCCTATCAGGACATTTGAAACTTTTACAAAGTTAATTCCAGGACACGCTTCCTGCTGCTGCCAATTAATGAAGAAAGCGAGGCTATTATTGTCCAAAGAAGATATGAGGATCCATGAAAAAGCCTCGACACAATTAGAACTAAAGAATGCTGAACAGAAGCATGACAAACTTTATTAGCTGGACCATTAATTAAAGCATTTGTTCAGCTGTCCTCTAATCATAAAGTGCCAGATAAAGAAAAAGAAAACAGACACTGCAAGGAGCATGAAATCACAAAAGCCTCCCAGTTAAAAAGTTTGATCCGGATTTAGGAGTCTGTGAAGGATTTTGAGGACCGTCGGGGGGGTTCTGAAGCGGAAACTGTAGGAGGATACATGGCAGCCACAAAACCCAGTGAGTGGGATCATCTGGACCGGAGTCAGCACCGCATGCTGATGAGTCAGCCCTTGTAGGTGACACCATGGTAACAGATCTATCAGCATCACACCACCAGGAGCTGAGGTGTGCATGAGAACATCACAAAGTCTGTCACTGTCTCTGAAGTGGGCGGTGAAAGCAACAGCAGCTGATAAAAAATGTTAAAGTGAATAAATCCGTTCCGGTTTCAGCGCAAACAACTCAATGCAGCACACTGGACTGCTCATCGTTAAGGATGCTGCAGGTGCGAAGCTGTATCTGGTTGTCCCAAACCATGAAAGGGTTTCTGTTCAAGATACAGTAAAACCCCTGATTGGATCGCCAAGGGATCCAAACGGGTCCACAAGGACATCAGAACGGCAGGCCTCCAGTGATCTGAGTGGCTCAAAAAAAACTTCAGGATGTCAGGAACAAGAACCTACACCATCCCCATGGTGAAACATGGTGGTGGCAGCATCACGGCATGGAGGTGTTTTCAGCAGCAGGGACAGGTAGATGGGTCAGCGTTGAGGGAAAGCTGTATGGAACAATGTTCAGAACCTCAGTCTGGATCAAAGGTTCTCCATCCAACATGACAACGACCCAAAGCTGACAGAGAAGACACAGGAGTGGCTACACCAGAACATTTAGCTCCTTCAGGAGGTGGGTGCTATGAGCTTTGGGTTTTGTAATTATTTTTTTAATTATGTAGCTTTATTTACAAATATTTTCTGCAGAAATGTATATTTACATATCTTCCATTCCTTCTTAAACTGATACAGTAAACTAGCTTTTTTTTGAGCTTTCAGTTAGCCTTTTGCTACTTTTAGCTAGCCTTTAATCATTTTTAGCTTTTACCTAACCTTGGCTTGTAGCTAGCTTTTTTCTGCTATTAGCATATAGCTAGCTTTTTTTTAACTGCTTTTAGCTTTTAGTTATTCTATCCTTTTGCTACTTTCAGCTTCTCACTGTTCTCAACTCAACTTTGTTTTGGTACTTTCAGCTTTTAGTTAGCCTCTTTCTACATTTAGCTTCTAGTTTAGCTTTTATCTTGTGTTCTGCTGCTTTTAGCTTTAACAACTCAGTTTCTGCGTCTTCAGCAAATTTCAGCCAAGTCATCCAGCGCTCAGCATCACTCCGTATTGTTTTTAGTTTTGTTTGATCAGAATTTTTTCTTCACATGAAAACATCCTGCGTGGAAGAAACGAGCAAACCTGAACTCACCTCAGCCTCGCTGTTACCCTTCAATCCCCTGAAACTAAGCTCAGACGTTCAACACTCAGTTCACAGAATCATCCATACCTTTGACTCGAAAGTAGAAAAGCAACGTGAGCAGCATCCCTCCGGCTAAACGTGAACCGCTCCTTCATGCTCTGGATCTCATGTCGATCTCCTCCTCTTCATCGAGCTGCTTGGCTTTTCTGCCGCTCTCTCCTCCTTTATTCCACTTTAATCTCCCCAAAGCTGCTCCGCTTCAGCTTCCTGCCACACAGACCACAGCCTCACCTACGTAAATGTCCACCAGCTCTAAAATAACCTCTTTTTTTTAATCTAATCTGCACAAACCGTTCCACACTGAAGACAGAGAACCACATGACACAGTTTTTTTATAGTCTGCATGAAAGCTGCAGTTTCAGCTTCTTGTCCACAAGATGGCAAAAGTGTCTGCGAATTAAGCAGCAGCATCCTCTACACATTTAACCCAAAAATAAATAGGGCCTATTTTTAGCTGTGGTGCTGCTGGAGCACATCCTGGATGACATCGACACTTACCTAAAAAAAACAGTCTAAAGATGCAATTATCACACTTTTTTTTTCCAGAGCTGTGCGCTGCTATGCATCAACCAAACACAGCATGTGACAGGTAATGTCAGAGGTAATGTAAAATAAAAGATATTGCTGGGAACAAAAATCACAAACACTCTGGGATATGGGTCTGGAATCTGTTTTAGAGGCACTTTTAGGGAAAGCAACTGAATCAGAACAAGGACATTATTTACAAAACGGCACAAAAGACGTTTTCTGTGAATGATGACTAATGTAAAAGTCCAAAAGACAAAGGTTGGCAGATTTAGTCAGTCAATCTTGGACTATGGATCTACAGTCATGGGTAAATGAAAGTTTCTAGGTTTATGTACCACAACAAAATAAAACCGTTCAGATCTTCACCAGATTCTAAAATTATTCAAATCTGACTTTAAGTGAACAAAAATACAAAACAGATTTCACCTTTAGCAGCAATAACTTTGAGGAGAACTTTTCTGTAGGACTTTAGCAGTCCTTCACATGGTTGTGGAAGAGTTTTGGTCCACTCATTGGTTTCTGCTCAGCTCTCTGAAGTTCAGTCAGGTTGAGGTTCTGGTTCTGGACCGTTGCAGCACCTTGATT
>JAOXNZ010000210.1:28057648-28068796 GCA_028566095.1 Kryptolebias brasiliensis | reverse complement strand
AAGTTAACATGAATAGTAATTTATTGGATGATGCTATAGATATAAGAGGGATGGGTGTAAAAAATAAGTTTATACTTCGACCCACTCCTTTGAACGTGTAAATATACTTCACTATTGTTCTTCTTTCGTTTCTTTCGTTTGATTTTGTTTTGAACTTATTTTCTTTGTATATAACTTTTTTTTTTCTTTTACTACACTGAACAGAGATCATCGTACTGTGAAAAGATTTGTGTGTGATTCAGAGTCCAGACGGGTTCGTTAAATAAAGGAGGAAATTCGGAGAGCAAATGTGAAAAAGCCACTGATGAGCAGCAAACAGGTTTCTGAAGTTGGAAGAACCTCATGATGCAGGATCCATTGATCCAAGAGCCTCCATTGACCAGCACCCACAAGGAGAAGCGATGGCAGTGGGCTCAGAAATACACAAAGACTAACTTTAAAACAACTGTGTTCACCGATGAATGACGTGCTACGCTGGATGGTCCAGATGGATGGAGTTCAGGACGGTTGGTGCACGGCCGTCATGTTCCGATATGGCTGAGACATCAGCAAGGAGGTGGTGGAGTGATGGTTTGGGCTGGAATAATTGGGAGTTAATTTGGTGGCTCCCTTTAGGGTGCCTGAAGGTGCACAATATGTGGGGCTGGCCTAACGGACCATTTCCTGCCATGGTATAAAAAGAAGTAAAATCCATTTCATGCAAGACAACGGACCATCTCACGCTGGAAAGAATACCATTGAAGCCATGGCTGCATAACAGGACAGGAAATCATGAGGTGGCCACCATCGTCCCCTGACCTCAACCCTACAGAGAAGCTGTGGAGCATCTTTAAAAGGAGGATCCATGATGGTGGGCACCTCTGGGAGGCATTTCTGGCATCCTTAAAGGAAACAGAGGCTCAAACTATACACAGACTTACAGGATGAATGGATGAGAGTTGTTAAGGTGATATTAAAGAAAAGATGTAAAGATGTTTATGGTTAAAATAAAATTTGATTTAGAAATATAAAAAAATACTGTTGTTGATGTCAGCTGTAGTTTTGCTCCATAAAATCCATGTAAAATGTTAATTTGGTTGTTGAGGAATAAAACAAATTCAATGGACTGTCAATTATCTTGATGCATGCTCAATAATCCAGAGTCAGGTCCTCTTAGGTTCTTGTTAGTTGAAACTTTTCGTCTTTAATCCAAAAGACTTCTTCAGTCTGAGGAGCTGCAGGTAAACTCAAACCTTCACAGTGAACAGGATGTGAATCCTCGATAGAGAGGAACATTGGTTCAAGAGGAGTAAAGGAAGCCCCGTTTCAACAAAGAAGAACCTGTCCAGAGGACTCGACTCAACCTTGTTAGACTGTCTATTATATCGACTATTTAGAAAATAAAGAACAAAAGCAGCACATGCATAATAATTTGGAACATGGTGTAAAAACACCAGAGTTGACAGTGAATGATTTTCCATCTTTTTGCTTTTTGATCACATCTGTTTCTCTTATCTGATGTGATGTATTTCATATTTAGACCTGCTGTAACGATATTTACAGGTGTAATTATTCAGTCTGAAGGAAACTTTTGTGTAAACAGTTTGTGTTTTTCTTTACCGTATTTGACCTGAGCCATATCTCCCACCACCATGTCAGCCACGGGGATCTGGATGACGTTTCCTTTCCGCACCACAGTGAACTTCTGCTCCTGCTCGATTCGACTCTGCAGACCCCGGAACTGCTTTTCTTTGGACCAGTCGTTAAACGCCGTCACCAGGACGACGCACACGACAGACAGCAGGATGGCGGCGCCCTCGATCCAACCGGCGTCTGCCTCCCCTTCGTCCTCTGCTCCCGTGCTCACGTCCCCGCACGCTGGAGACATGAGACAGACGTCAGTCAAAGCTTTACAGATGAACCGTATATGAAGGGTGACGAAGTCAGAAGGACAGATCAAAATGAAATAGATAATTTATCAAAGTTTTAAGTTTCTTTAATGTTTGTAAATTACATCATGTGTTATTTATCATATCAACTGTCATCATGTTGTGTTTGCATTCTGCATTTTTTGCATTTCCTTCAAAAACAGTTATCTTTGTGGATCTTGCTCTATTTTTGTCTTGTGTAAATTTTAGATTTTAGCTGCTATTCTGAGACTTTTAGCTTTTATGTAGACTTTTGCTACATTAACAAGCTTTCAGCTAACCCTTTGCTACATTGAGCTTTTAGCCAGCCTTTTGCTACATTTAGCTTCTAACTAGCTTTTTGCTACATTTAGCTTGTTTGCCTATTAGTACTTTAGCTTTTAGCTAACCCTTTGCTACATTGAGCTTTTAGCCAGCCTTTTGCTATTTTTAACTTTTAGTCTTGCCTTTAGCTACTTTACCGTTTAGTTAGCCCTTTGCTACTTTGAGCTTCTAACTAGCTTTTTGCTACTTTTAGCTTGCCTTTTAGTACTTTAGCTTTTAGTTAGCCTTTTGCTAATTTTAGCTTCTAGGCAGCCTTTTGCTACTTTTAGCTGCCAGCCTTTTGATACATTTACAGTAGCTTTTAGCCAGTTTTTTGATACTTTTAACTTGTTTTTTGATACATTAGCTTTTAGCTAACCCTTTGACCTTCAGTTAGCCTGTGTGGACACTTACTTAGACGTAATGAAGTCGCTAAAGTTTGTCCTAAAAGTGTCTCAGTTCAGTTTAGTCACTTGTTACACCGCATCGCACCTCGTTTACTCACTTCCTGTCTACCAGGACACTTCATGGCCTCTTCAGGCTTTTGACTTTATTTTTAGCTTTCTTGTAATTTCCAAAAAGCTGAAGTGAACGTAAGCTTACAGGATCTGAGAGGATCCTTTTTTTCCTTTTAATTTGTTGAATCAGAACTCTAAAAGTTTCTTTTGAGGCCTAAAATCAGCATCTGATTCTGTGAAATAGTGATTATAATCTGAGATTGATCTGAAGAATATGTTTCACAGCGTGTTAAAAATTACACTTTTTACACGTTTTCACAGCAAACATCACAATGTTCATCATCAGCTCCATTAACAGGTTGTTTCTTCTGTTGTGTTGATTTTATGAGCCCCTTTTTGGTTGTTTGTTTTTGTTTTTTTTATTCCACTATCCTTGTTTTGATCCAGCCCTAATTTCTTTTAAAGGTACTCATTGCATAAATAGAGGCCGGTCTGAAAAAAAAAATCATAAAGTAAGAAATAAAATCAGGTTTGTTTCCTCATATTTCTGATATTAATACTTAATGTCCTTAAATTAAAAATTTGTAAGCAAAATTGTGGCTATATGCCAATTACCACATGTATTTGTTTACCTACGGAAACAGCCGAAGTTTGAGAAGTTCGACAATTTTGATGTCTTGGTACATCTTTTTTTTTTTTTTTGAGTAAATAATGTAAATGAAAGTGCTTTGTTTACATTACTTGTAATTCAGAATTATATATCAATGTATCTGAAAAACTACTGGAGTAAACTCAGACTGCACCGTTTGATAAAGTTCAGGTTAACTTTTTCGTTTGATTTCATAGTCTGCGATGAGAACCTTTAAAAAGCAAAAACAAAATATAAAGAAATGACTCAAAACCTTTCGCATTACTGTACAGTGCAGCTGTATTTATAAACTCCACAGTCAGCCTGTGAGGAAAATCTGTTCTGTTTATAGAATTAAAAACCAAAAAGAAAAGTTTACCTCCCAAAGTTAGCCCAACTGATTATATTTTTATGTCCATTAAGACAATTTAAAAGAATACTTTACTGCTTGTTTGTTGTAATGTTGCGCATGGCTGCCAGCGTGACACATTAAAGTTTTAAATCAGACGGAACAAAGAGGGAAAGAACGCTGGTCACATGTTCTGATAATTGTTTTGCTGAGTTGCATTAATTATTTATTGTGGAAACTGTTGCCCTATTCAAACCTCCCGATCAAAAAAAAAAACCCTACAAAGTCTCGAGCACCAGTTTCATCACCCAGGTTAAAACTGTTTAACTGTGATGATTAAACATTAAGCAAATTATCCGACCCGACTAATTAACTCTAATTAGAGGCCCAAACCCGAAGCAAACCCGCCATGTTATTTTAATTAAGCCTTTACTGCTTTTGTAAGGAAATCAGACTGACATGATAGTTTGAAAAGCTTATTTCAAAGAAAGGAAGATATACAATTTCTTGTTTATTAACTAGTCACCAAATGGATATCTTACATTAACATACAAAACGGATAGTCTAAAAAAATCAACTTTAAAGATAGGCTATTATACAGATGAACAAAAATATTTTTAGAGCAAAATTATTTGGAAAAGTATAGAACAACGCTATTTTAATTTAGACCTAAGAAAGTTGTGCAAAATGAACCTGAGTCACGCTGTCGCTGATGATGGAGCGATTTAACCCACACCCACACTACACCACAGAGTGTAGAGTGACTTCTCCCAGTTTTAGCTTTTGTTTAATACTTTCCAGCTCCATTATGTCGCTTGTTGTGGGTCAATTGCAAATCCTCAGATGTGTGATAAGAGCGAAGCAGGGCGGGCGGGGCCACGTGCGCAATTAGTTGTGCAATGCCCCAGCGCTCCTCTCTCTTTTCAGTCTGATTAACTTCTGCACTTTATTTTCTTTCTCTCCTCATCCTCAACATAGTAAACTTACTGCCTCCTCCTCTACAATAAGTAAATTAACACAATTTTATATCGTGCATTCTCTTTTAGTTTTCTTTGTGCTGTATGATTCGTAAAACCGCACCACAGAAGCCTTAGTTCGACCCGGCCCATCATTTTGGCCCGATCCGGTCCGAATTTTGGGTCGGGTTCAGGTCATAAATCGCAACTCTATCCTGAATACGTGTCTAGAGTTGGAGCACAGACATGGTGACCTTTAAATCAATAGGGATCCTCCTTGAAGAGGTGTCCAGCTGTGAAGTTTGATATTCCTACGTTAAAGGGTTGCAGAGTTAGAGCTTGGACAAGAGATTTTCCACATATGGACATATGGACACTGTAATACGTCTCCTCACTTTGTTCCAGGCCATTTTTAATGTCTACAAATATTGGAAAAAGCTACTTTAAAGTTTGTTTTGTTTGGTTTAAACTGAACGAATATCAATGACTGATGAGATTTTTCTTGCTTTTTACTTTAACAGGAAAAAAATGCTTTAGTTCCCTGAACCATCGGGTCCAAATGTCTGTGTGAGTGATGATCTTTGGGGTTTCAAAAGTGGACAAACATTTTAATAAAACACATTTACCGACTGAAGAGTCTCACATAGAGGCTCTCAAACTGCCACTGTGAATAAACAGGGACACAATGGATCTATTTTGCCACTTTGCACAGCCGCTGGCTGCTCACACTTTCTTTCCAGCTGTGTATTGCTGACTCCCATCGTCCACTCAATAACTATTAAGCATTTTCTCGGAAATTCCTGCTGCCGAAGAATTTACGATGTCAAATGTCATTCTGTGCTGCTTTCATGGGTTGTTCTCACATCTGAAAACCTTAAATAAACCTTAAAACCTTTCATATAAAAGGGGCTTTGGTCTATCCTCTAATAAATCCCTCCATCTGATTCCAACATCCCATCAAACCAACTTCACCCACCACCCTCTGCCTGCATCCTTACATTCGCTTTCCTTCCCAGGAGGCTGGTAAAAAGAGAGGCCAAGTGAAATGATGGCGGCGACCTCCAAGATGATAAGTGTGACGTCCTGTAAAGCCTCCCACACGAGTTCCAGGAAGGTCTTAGGCTTCTTCGGGGGGATAAAGTTGCAGCCAAAGGTTTGGCGTCGACGCTCCAGGTCTGCCGGGTCGCCACTGAGACCTGAAAGACCAGACAGCGAAAGTTAGTTGGGGGGAGAAAAACAAAACACACTTTCAGTCTGTCACAGATTATCAGAAAGGTTCCAGATTTGCATTATTTCCATGTGAGAAAAAATATATATACATAAAAATCCTGCAGCAGCTAATAGTTTAACTCCAGGATGCACTGTGAAAGCAGGGAGGCAAAAAAAAAACTGTCTAGATAAGATTTGGGCAACGTTCTGTTTCCAAAGAGCCTCATGAAAAAGTTCAAGTAATCAAAGCGCTGAAATGAAATGGAGTAAGTAATTGGGGGCGGCTGTGGCTCAGTGGTTAGAGCAGTCGTTCGATTCCACCAGTATGCCACTTGTCCAAGTGTCCCTGGGTAAGACACTGAACCCCTCACTGCCTCCGATGTGTCCCATCAGTGTATGAATGTGATCTAAAGCACTGTGTAGAGTCTATAGAATGATTTATTCAATGAGCTTTGTAGAGATGCAGCAGAGTGCTGTATGGATGTGTGGGTGAATGGAGAAATGAGGCACAGATTGTGTTTTAAAGAGCTTTGAGTGGCCTGGTTGGATAGAAAGGTGCTATATAAAGTACAGTCCATTTACCATTTAAAGATTTTTCAAGGCAGCTCTGTTGGAAAATACTTTCAGGACTTTGTCTTACTTTTACTTTTGCAATAAGTTTGCATCTTAACTAACACATTTGTTTCCTTAAACACAGTGAAACTTATGAGATACTGTCTGTTAACTGACAAAACATTACCTGATTGTTCAAAGATGCAACAAAAGTCTTTTTGAAGCATGCTTCTGCGAGCACAAACAGTAACCTTACTAAACTGGCAAATGATAAAAAACAGGTCTATTTTATTATTCATAAAATGTATTTTTTTTCATAGATTTATTAGAAGTTGTTTTGTTTTTCTTTGAGGACGTCGAGGGTGAGATGAACACTGCCCATGCGCAACATTTTGCTCAGTGAAATGAAAAATATTTAAAAGTTTGTTAAAAGTTTCTGTTCTCCCTCCAAAATCTGTCTGCAGCATCCTGAACCACCTCTCCCCTTCAGCCTCACCAGTTTCCATGGTGACCAGGATATCAGGTCCAGGGCTTCCGGTGTCTAACAGGTTTCTGCCCAGCAACAGGTGATGTCATTCCAGCGTGGTTTTGAGCAGAGCTTTTCTTAAATTTTTTATTTTTATTTTTTGATTGGCTGCCAGAAATGGAGGGGGGGGGATCTGCATGCTGCGGTTGGCTGAACTCGGCGTCTGTCTTTGCATCCCGGTCCAAACGTGCTTGCTGCAGGGAGTCATGTGTGGCTCGCAGTGATGCAGAGGATCAACAGGGTTCAGGCCAAGGCGAGGCAGACAGAAAACAGGTGACCTTAATGCTGAGTAATCACAGAGAGCTGTTTCCTCTTTTCATTAGCCTCCTCCCCTCTTTTCTTCCCTTCCTCCTCTTCCTCTTCCACAGCTCTCCTCATCTTTTCCTCCCTCTCTCTCAATCTCCCCTTGATGTGTCCTTGACAATGCGGCAAGCTGTTTGAGCTCTCCCTCCTCACCCCTCGGCTTTCTCTCCCCCACGAAAACATAGTCTTTCGCTCCCTCTTTCACATTTTTGTTCCTGCTCCATTCTGTCTTTTCGGTGTGGATATAATGGTCTCACACTGCAGTGCTGGAGTATCTATATGTGCTGGAGATCTCACTCTGTATTGGTTTAGACCCCATCCCGCTCTGCGTATCATATTACAGACGATGTTCAGCACCAACCGCATCATAATGTATTCACGTGTGTGCATACCCATATTTCACCATCTGATCTGCCACTTCCAGCCCTGTGATCAGTTTTATTGTGCTCACACAAAGAGCAGGCTGCAGCTTTTGTTGGCGACCGCCTCAGATCTGAAGCAGAAAATAAGTCTTGAGCTCTGACTTATGAGCAGCAAGTTTGAGCAGACAGTTTTTCGAGCACTGGGGCTCGGAGCGACTTTCTGATCTGCACTTGCTGCTTTGTCACATCACATGACACCATATGCGATTTGTGAATCAGCACTGAGCAAAAGACGACGCTCCAAGTTATCTGAGAGGAGCATTTGCGTGCGCTTGTGTGCCAACTTTGCTTCGTGCGGACATCTGCGGATGCACCAGTCTGTGTGTGTTTGTGTTGGGTTTGTTGGGACCCGCTGCATCGATTCCTGACCAGCTCACAGTATCAAATTAACAACACTCAACACAGACTTACTGTAACTCAACACCCACCACCCCTCACACTTTCCCTCCACCTCCCTCTTTGACTTACACACCTCATAAGCTTTGCTATTAGGTGAAACCTCCCTCCTTCATTTCCCTTCATTCACCCTCTCCTTTTCTCTCCATCTCACAGTTCTCAGTCATCCTTCTTTCTGAGCCAACTTCTCGCTGCTGTTGTGTTGCTAGGTTACAAACTAGTTGAAGGAGTGGGCGTAGCGTGGTACCACACCCCTGTTAGAGCGTCTCAGAGTGCACAAGTACAGTACATAAACACAGTGAAGATACTAAAAGATAACAAATTCAACCTCAATGAGTCATTGAAAATCTTTGAATGGTGTGAATCTATTAAAATGTGTGACTGATTCTTCAATGAGCCAGACGCCACGGATATGTTGTTTAACTTATGTTAGAAGTCAAAAGATCAAATACTTTAAGCTCTGCTGCTGGTAATCCATTTAACTGCTCAATAAGTTGTCATAAATCTGTGATGAGTGTATTTTTCTCTGATCAACTAGGTATGGGAAGAATTACCAATTTGTACAGATTCACGGATTGTATCGATGCCGTTAACGGTTTATTATGTCTCTGTACCAATCAAATCTGATCCGTTCAATGATAAAAAGTCAGCAGGAGGTTTGTTTCTACACACAGGCATCTCTTTATTTCTTATAGCAGACAGCTCTTCCTCTAGCTGGACTTACTGCTGTTTAACTGAACTGTTTTCTCTATAGTGACACTTACAGCTCAGGAGAAGAACTGCAGCAGCGCAGGTGTAAACAGCAACAAACACTCTGAAAATGTGCTTCAAGAAATGTCAATCAACTAAAATTCCAGGAAAAAAAAAAGGTTAATTCATGTTTTATTCTTTATAATGTAGAAAATACATTTTGCTGCTCACCGCTGAGTTACTGAGAGAGAATTAAACACATCTGCTGCTGGCAAGTTTATTAATTTTCCACTAAGCATATTTTTTTGCGCATTATTTATTAATTATGAGTCAGATTTTACAAAATGTTTTGCAGTTTAAAGACAAGACCTGTTTGTGAGCGTCCATTTCTTTATTAGGTAGTAAATAATTGGTGTCAATAACTTACACAGGACCATTCCTTTGCTTTGTTGTATTATACAGGATTAAATCTCAGTGTGTTGAATCAAATTCATATTGAATTACACCGTATCGTGATTAAAGGGTGAACGTCTTATCGGTTTTTGCTGCCCGTGTGTCTTTAATGAATCGTATCGTTGGCACTGTGTCGAGATATGTATCGTATCGGCCAGACCAGAGATGCACAACCCTACTGAAATCCCAAAGAAATGTTGTTAAAAGTGGTGTGCAGTTTCGTGAAAAAGCTTTAAAGCAGGCCTTTTTACTTACTTTGCTTCCAATAAGTCCGACTGTCTTATAATCTTTTAAAGCCATCTTTATCAACAGTTCTGAAGACTCTTCTGAAGGTCCTTCAGATTTATTTATTTTTCTTTAGGTATTAACTGCTTTTTCACTCATTTTCAGTCCATGATTATGTGTCGTGCTTAGGACATGAGGAAACTGAACAAAAAACTAAATAAACCCATCAAAGACCCGACACAGGACCTGGGAGATGCATCATCCTTCAGTTGATCTTGCAAAGTTTTCAGCCTAATAGCCTTTTTGGGAATCACCTCGTTGGTGCTAAAATCTTACTTTATGTTTGTCAAACTGTGTTAAAGATCCCATTTAAAACTACTCTGGTTCATACATTAAGTTTAAAAGCCTTTTTATGTCTGAAGGATTTATAGGCCAGAATTAAGTGGCTTAACAAACATTTCTCTGAAAATGGTCAATTACTGGACAGAAAATGGGCAGCAAGGCAGCAAATGTCCAAAGAAAAACTCTAAATGACCTTCAAAAAGCCCGGAGAAGTATTGATCAGGATCATTTTAAAAGATTATATGAAAGTCTGGCTGCTTTAGGTGATATATAAAAAAATGAGGGGTGACGGAAAACACCACTGAATACAGAAAACAAATTCTCAAGGTACCCAATTCTCAAATAAAGTAAATTCATATTTCTTATTCTTGTTACCTTTCGGGTCTTGTATGCATGAACTTACAACGCAAATATAAACATAAAAAGTCAATTACTGGAAAGAAACAGTTGGTTTCATGAACTGAGTAATTAGGTTCTTCTTTTTTCTTTAAATTAAAATCAAATTGTGGACACGGGAGTGCTGGAGCATTTGGCTTTACAGCTCAATCCATGATGTGAATGTCAATAGATGCTCACTGAAATGTGGACGGTCCAACAGAAGACATAAAGCACCAAGACAAACAGCTGGTGTCAGTAAATCTCTACACATCGGAGCTGCAGAAGAAACCAGAGGTGCAACAAGAGACATCATTAAACACTCGTTAACTATCAGTGAATCAGTCAATTTAAACTGTAAAACTGACTAGAAAAATTTGACATTACAGTCAATTTCACTGCATTTTTACACTAAAAATTAGGACAATTAGGCAAAAAGATCATCTATATAAATTGTAATCACATGATGAATATGTAAAAATAACAAACTACAGCCTCCAAAAATCCCAGTCCAGGTGAATCAAGGCCTCTTTAAAGTCCAATAAAATGACTATTTGTCTCTTCATATGCTTAACAATCTTTTTTTTTTGATAGTTATGCCAGATTTTGGTGTATAGCTGCCATATGCTGCAAGATAGACTGTATAAAACATTTAAACATGTTTAAAACTTTGAGTTAATTGAAACTTAAATTTTTTCAATAAGAATTAAACCTTGAAGAAAAGTTGATTTATTGCAGCAATGTTAGATTTCAAGACTAAATTTATCAGTAAGCAACTAAGATTGTAGAACACCAATTCCATAAAGATTGGGACAATGTGTAAAACATAAATAAAAACTAAATTAAATATTTTGCAAATCTCATATATTTTATTCACAGTGGAACAAAGTAAACATGTCAAATTTCGAAACTATAAGCTGTACCATTTTTTGAAAAAAATAAGATTATTTTGACTTTTGGCAGCAACACATCTTTAAAGTAGTTCCAGATGTTTCCCTCTGTGCAGCATCTCCTCTTCTTCTACCATCAGTCTGTAAACATCTGGGACCTGAGG
>JAOXNZ010000210.1:27987367-28000846 GCA_028566095.1 Kryptolebias brasiliensis | reverse complement strand
GTACTCCAGTTTCCTCCCACAGACCAAAAACATGCATGTTAGGTTCATTGGTAACTCTTAAATTGTCCCTAGGTGAGTGAGAGTGTGAAGGGTCTCTTTATGTCCCTGTGATGGACTTGCAGGACGTCCAGGGTGTCCCCCCGCCTCTCACACAGTGACTGCTGGAGAGAGACACCAGCTCCCCACAACCCAGAAAGGAAAAACTGGGTAAAAACAAAATGGATGTATGTAATAAAACTAGCTGTAAAAGGAAACAGCAGGTTTAACTTTCTCTGTCAGATATTTGTTTTCTCATTTTGCTCTTCAAGTCACTCCAGTGTTTTTGTTTTTTCCCAAATGGCAGAAAATTTTGTTACAAATGTGTAATTTATCGACAAAACCTTCCCGCATTACGGTCACGTCAGATCCAACGGTGCTTTTCTGTAAGCCTCTGCAACAATAATCTGACTTGGTGATACTAACAAACATGAGCAGAATCATGTGACTCGAGCCTGAACTCCTGCAGACACATGACTGGACCGAAACAAGCGGCAACGGTGAGTTAAAGCAACTCACATGGCACATGGTTAGCTCGCCACACCGGCTTAGAGGAGTTTAAACCAGAAGAACTTCAGCTTATACGTTTCCTCATATAAACTGCTCACCTTTGGTCATTCCACAGCATTTTTCTTGGATTTCGGTCAGGAGTTTGACTTTAATAATGCATTGGAGCGTGGTTCAACTGAAGGATGAGCATTTTATGTGATGATGCCAGGAAAGGCAGAATAACCGAGCCGCCATGTTTCACTTTTTATGCACGATTGTGCTTGAACCTCAACCTTTGAAATGAACAGCTGATGGACGTGTGTCACTGCTTAAGTCTTCTCTCTTCGACTTTGTGTTTAACACATCTGTTAATGCAGACTCACCATCATGTACGGATCTTCAACCAGAGGGTAAAAGAAGTCAGTGGTTTGGACCAGAGACAGCCCTCCATGTCTTAAGGGGATTACACAACTGTCCAACCCAATACCTAAACAAAAACAAAACAAAAATATGGTTTATGTGCTTAAAAGTGCAATACTTGCAGGATGGATTGCATTATCTTAGTGGAACTACTATTTTGTGGCCACTTCATGTGGTAATTAGGTTCCTGCAATGACGATAAAGAACAGACAGAAAGTGATAAACTTTGTACCCGCAGAAAATGAGCAATATTCTGCTGAATCATGACACTGTTGTATAATTTAACAGCTCACTAAACATCTGTCCTATATATTTTTTTTCTGTTTGTGTTACCATGCATTCATGATGTGGCTGAAAGAGTTAAATGTTAACAAATTTAACAGTCAAACCAGTTTTCCCTGCCTGTTAGCCGTCCTTCTGCCAAACGAGCAGCCGTTAAATTAACAAGCTAACAGGTTAGCAACAGTTCGTTAGCTAGCCGAGGTTAGCTAAGAGAACAAAGGTTCGAGCTAAAAAAAAAACATTATTTCTTTCCTTACCGAGCCGCGGGCCGGACAACTGTTCAACGAACTCTGAAGCTTGGTCTTCGGCCTTCCCCGAGCCGTCGGCTCGGTCCGGCTCCAGTCCCGACAGGAGTTTGAGCAGAGCCTCCTGCGGGACCTTACATCCTCATCCCTTTAGGTCCGAGAAGGCTGTGAGACGGAACCCGCGATCCAGGCCATGCTCTTCGGGGTTAAAAGGTTTGTATCCGGGGGGGAAACACCCCGCAGATCCCACAGCCTCCTCTGAGGGGGGTGGGGGACTGGAGTTTGACATGCCTGCCCCAAGACCGGTTCTAGCGCACAATGCAGGACACGGGTCTGGGTCTAAAAACACGCGCTGAGCTGCGTCCCGGATAGGAGCGCTGCGTGGACAGAAGATAAAACTTACCTAAATAAAACAAAATCAACGTCCTAATGGAAAGCGTACACGTCCGTACGCAAGATGTGAAAATATCGGACAATATATTTGCAACAATATTTATGAAGTAAAGTTGAATTATCATGATCCTGGACAAAAATATCCCCAATAAAGGGAGACATGTGCATTATTTTGAAATTCCTGGCAGGTTTCCGGCTCTACTTAAAATTTAAATTGACGAAGCGCGAGCTCCTTAGTGAACTGGACAGTTGGACTGTACCATCTACCTGCTGTCGCGATTAAAATTAGCCTTCTTTATTTTTTTCTTGTTTTTTCCCACTCTTATCTCCATATACCGACAGTTAAAATTAACAATTGTTAAACTTTCTTCGGCAATACTACTATGAAACAAACAAAACAAAAACACTATTCCCCACAGTCGCTCTATTTGGTTTCTTCTCCGTACGTAGCGCTACACCGCAGGGTACGTAGGTCAAAAATGGGTTCGCTAACTGTCCTTTAAAATCGTCTTATTTGAAACTTAAAAGACTAATTCCTTATTAAGCTCATGAACTAACTTTGTTCTTTATTTTTAAGAGCCAGAGCAAATATTGTTATAGATCTGGAGAGGCAGAAACAGTTGTTAAAGCTAAAAGGAGCAGAACACTTGCTAAAAGTAAAAAAAAAAAAAAATCAAAATGCTAGGTAAAAGTTAAATGTAGCACAAGGCTAGCTAAAACCTTAAAAGAGCAAAGGTTAGCTGAACATTAAAAGTAGAAAGCCTAACTAAAGTTATAAGTAGCACAACGCTATAATAACAAAGCTAAAATTTAGCTAAAGGAAAACACAAGCTAAAAGATAAAAGTTGCAAAATGCTAGCTAAAGGCTAAATGGAGCTGAAGAAAAGTAAAAAAAAAAAGCAAAGGCTAGGTGAGAGCTAAAAGTAGTAAAAGGCTAGCTATAAAGAACAAAACACTAAGAACTAAAAGTAGCAAAACAGTAGCTAAATGTAACTACAGGCTAACTGAAAGCTAAAATTAGTAAAAGACTAGCTAGAAAGGACAAAACTCTAAAAACTAAAGTAGGAAAGCAGTAGCTAAAGGCTAAATGCACCAACAAGTTATCTAAAAGCTAAATGTAGTAAAAAGCAAGATAAGTTAAAATTAGCAAAGGTTAAGAGTAAAACAGTAAGAGCTAAAGGAATTAAAACACTAGGTAAAAGTAGCAAAACTAAAAGCAAAAGAAAAGCTAAAAACAGCAAAGGCTTGCTGAAAGCTAAAAGTAATAAAAGGCTAGCTAGAAAAAATTAAAAGTAGCAAAAGGAAAGCGAAAATTAGTAAAAGGCTAGCTTGAAAGAACAAAACACTAAAAACTAAAAGTAGCAAAACAGTAGCTAAAGGCTAATATAACAAAAAGTTAACCCAAAGCTAAATGTAGCAAAAATTTTGTAAGGCTAGCTACATGGAGCAAAACACTAAAAGCTAAACGGATTAAAATGCTAGGTAGAAGCAAAACTGTAGCTAAAAGTAGCAAAATACTATCTGAAAGCTTAATGTAGCAAAAAAGCCAGCTAAAAGCTAAACTTAGCAAAAGGTTTGGTAAAAGTTAAACGTAACGAAGGCAAAACACTAGCTAACAGTAGCATAACTGACTGATTCTTGTTATTTTTAGCTCTTTTAACACGAGCCCGTCTTTTTTTGGTAAATCTTCAGTTTCCTCGATGACATCACTCTTATAAAAAACGGCGTCTCACAGCTAAATATCTAGATAAAAGAAAAAAACTCCCTCTCTCGGCGCCACCCTGTCCAGTCAGAGTTCCTTGTTTTAATTTGTGAAAGTTAGCGACCCTAATATAGGACACCAGCACAATTTAATAACTAATTTATTTTTGCAAATTCCCAACAGTTTGAATATTTGCAACAAAATGACTCTTAATTACAAACAACATCACAATCTGCGGAGGAACCTCGATGTGTTTACATTCATATAGATAAATAGCAGGCGTTACAGGTAAAGGTAAGACAGAATAAAGGGCACAACAAGCTCTGCGGTGGGTTAAGGGTCAGGCTCAGCGTCAGAGTTTAAGCAGCGGCACAATCAAAACACAGGCACAGAACAGAGAAGAGCTACTTTTTTTCAACAAGAGTAAATCCATCTCTAATACATGTTTTGAGGTAATGCAAAATGCTACATTTGCAACCATGACGTACTCAAATTTCCTTTATTTAAAGCTGATTAGGTAATTTACATGCGTTCTTTTCCTCTTTTTTTTGTGGAAACAAAACAAAACAAAATAAATCACTCTTCTGATTTATCACATTTTTATTAGGTCCAATAAATACTGATATGTTGGATGAAAGATGCAGTTGAAGAATACACATTTACTCCATGGCATGTGGTTTACTCCTCATTTGCACTAGAAAGAAAGACTATTGAAAAGAGCTAGAATCGTGTACAAAAACAGGGAGCTTTCTCAGAGGCAACGCGGGAGTGGGGGGGGGGAGTATTAGGAAATAAAAGGCCAGGTGTTAGGATGAAAAATACGATGATCCGAAAAGGATGAGTGACGGAAAAGATACAATCGAAGATGAATCAATGAAGCCATAGAGTGAAAATGTGATGTTATCTTCTCTTTCTCTTTATTAGAAGGCCCTCTGATTGCCTTGACATGCCTTCTTTTTGATTTTGAGTAAGGTGCAACGACCAAACTGGTTATTTGTTGTTTTTTTTTCCCCCCAGTCTGTTGCCAGAGCTGGATGCAAATACACAGAATGCAAATATATACTACAAACTTGTGTTTCCTGGTGTCCCCTGCTGGTGTTACTGTATACAGTCCATGACGTGTATCTGCAGCGTGTCCATATCTGGAGCCAAGTAATGACACTTTGGACAACATAAATCAGGCAGGTCCTCTGTTCCCGCTGCTCCTCGATCGTTGACCGGTACCAAACCCTGGTTCCGGAAAGATTGGGCTGGGGGGACCGTGTTGAAGGCTCCTCCAGTAGACACTCCCACTGCAAGAACAGAAAGCATCTTAACACAAATTAAACATATTTATACATTCGTTTCCAGTGCATGTGGGATCTGACGGTTCTGCTGTTTACTTTCTTAAATAAAGATGATCCTAAATTTTGAATTTCCTGAATGAAACAAAAGAAATTCTAGTTGTAAAAGTTAAATCTACAGACCAAAGCACAAAGCAGCGAAACATGACTTTCTTGAAATCATTTAAAGCGATTTTAAGACATCTAAAAGCTACAAACAGGACTGACGGCCATCTTCTCTACTTAGAAGGAAATGAGAAATTTTACTCAACGCTGTTAAACTTCCTGGGATCTGATCTGCAGCTGACGATGGCCCCGTAAAGCCAAGCAGCAGCAAAACAATTCATATTTCTGTGTTAGTGCGCACGCGTTCAGTTGCAACAGGTGGCGCCTCCAGAATGTTTTTTTTTAAAGAAATGGCTGAATGGTACCAAAAGCAAACACAGAAGGTGGCGCCCTTGGTGAGCAAAATATTTCATGAACCAGTGGATGGATTTTAATGAAACTCTCAAAGAAATCATTGGATGTACGTCTACGACTGACTAACTTTTGGATTTAACCCAATTCAAGATGGCTGTCACAGCTAATTGACCTTCCTTTAGGCTATGCTAGGTCTTTATTAAAGTCATTCTGGACTACACAGAACAGAAAACTGTTTATTACAATCTGCCACACAACATAATTTGTCTTCTAATAAATTAAACTGTCATCACATTAACTAGTAACGAATAATAATAATAAAAAAAAAAAGAAGACAAGGTGGTGACAGATGAGATTTTACGTAAAAAAATGTTCTCCATTTTGCAGTAACAGAACTTTCTTTCACTGGTCTTTAAATGCTTTTTAATTAATTACACATTTGTAAGTGTTCTGTTTTTTGAATGCAACCCGTCGTGCAGGTTTGCGTGACGGTGTGAGGTACCTTGCGGGGGGAGACCATAAACGGATCGCTGGGAGAATTCTTTCAAGTGTCTCATCTTCATTTGCTCAATACGGTCGCTGAAACAGACAAGAATATTTCAGGTTGTTTAAAAGTGTCGGATTGCTCCTTTATAAAACAGTTTGATACGTATGAAGATACACTGGAGTTCAGTTGGATTTGACCCACTCTTCATCCAACTTTAGATTTTTTGTTAAAAACACGGATTTTACACTGTAAATAAAAACAAACCTTCTGAAAGGGTTAGCTTCCTCTGAACCAGGAAAACAAAGGTATTTTTATACTTATAGCCCCAGAAACAAGAGTACCGCCACAATCCAAACCATGAATTCCCTCACACAACAATCCTGAATACATGTGTCTAGAGATGGAGCACAAACAAGGCTTTCACTTCACCTGCGACCTTGAAATCAATAGGGATCATCCCTGACCCATGAGGTGTCCAGATGCACAGTTTGACATTCCTGCGTTACACGGTTGCAGAGTTAGAGCATGGACAAGGCTTTCACAAGGTCACCTGTGGCCTTGACCTTTGACCCTGTGACCTTGAAATCAATAGGGATCATCCCTGACCCATGAGGTGTCCAGATGCGCAGTTTGACATTCCTGCGTTACACGGTTGCAGAGTTAGAGCATGGACAAGGCTTTCACAAGGTCACCTGTGGCCTTGACCTTTGACCCTGTGACCTTGAAATCAATAGGGATCATCCCTGACCCATGAGGTGTCCAGATGCGCAGTTTGACATTCCTGCGTTACACGGTTGCAGAGTTAGAGCATGCACAAGGCTTTCACAAGGAGGTCACATGTGACCTTGACCTTTGACCCTGTGACCTTGAAATCAATAGGGATCATACCTGTACCATGTGGTGTCCAGCTGTGCAGTTTGACATTTTTAGGTGCAAGGGTTAGGTTTGGCACACAATTGTTGATTAGTCAGTAATATTATTATGAATCTAATGTAAAATATGGTGCAAAAGTTATAAAACTATTCTTAAATTTACATTTTTTGCTTCCAACAACAGATTGTCTTGCAGTCTTTTAAAAGTAGTAATAATTCTTTAAAAATCCTTCAGTTTTTCTTTGGTCTTCAGGAGCTTTTTCTACCAGTTTTGAGCATAATCAGGTCTAAAATAAATATCTAGATCAGATGAAAGTCTGAAAGTCATTCTTTCAAGAATCAGGACAAAAACAGCAAATATCTTTAAAAATAGTTTTACTGTATGTCAAGTTTTCAGCTTCTTGGTGCCAAAATCTTATTTTCTCTGTCAAACTGATATATTTGGTGTTTTTAATAGATTCAACGAAGAAATGCAAACATATTATATCTTTGTGACCAGCTGCTGGTAACAAACAGCCTAAAGATCCTATTTTAAATTGATTTTAGTATTTTTTTATGTTATTAGTTTATGTTTTGACACAAGCCTGGTTCATCTCTTGAGTTTAGGAGCCTTTTTATCCCTGAATGATTCAAAGGTCAGAGTTTACTGGTTTTAACCCAAAGAGGTCAGGAACAAGGACTGAAACCTTTAGAAAACCTAGAGAAGAATTGATGAAGACCTCTTTAAAAGATTACAATAAATTCAGGCTGATTTTTGCGCAGTCCTGTATGTATCACATCTCCAAGGTTGTTACGGTTTAACCATGATGTGAGTTTGTAAATTCTTACAATAAACCAGGCGACAGAAACTGTAAAGTCATGAGAACACAACAAACTACTAATGCAGCAAAATCTAATGTTTCACTCTGACATAGATGCTTAAATCTAACTGCCCGTCTTGACTGAGGTTTTCCTGCAGATCTCGGACCTTGATTGAAGGTGGGTCTCATCTGACTTTTACCTTCTGGTTTCTATCAGTATTATCATAAAGGACAAATGCAGATCCAGCTGACTTTGCTTTTGATGACATCTGCAGTAAAGCTAAAGAAGCTGATTCAGCATTTGATTAGCAATGGAGATGAAGAGCAAACATGTCTCCTTGAATCCAAAGTGACCCAAACGAAGATTTGAGCTCCGGTTAGGACTGACCGGCCCACATTCACTGAGCAGAAGACTATCGTTTCATAAACTCTGTTCAGTTTTCATTTTACCGTGATAAGGCCTCCTGCTTGAGCCTGTCGATCTCATCCACGGCCTGATTGAGTTGTTCCTGCAGCTCCTCTTTCTTCTGGTTCAGCTTCTCTCTTGCTTCTCGCTCTGCGAGGAAATCTGCCTTGTAGATCTCAGCCTGAGAAAACGCAAAACAAGTCTGGGTTGTTATACTGAATTAAATATACTGATACTGAACTAAAGCAAACAGGAAACAGGCTAAAATGAACACAATCTGTTGAAAAATGACATCATCAGTTAAGAAAATAATAAACTTATTTACCTGTATACTTTTATACACGTATACTATTTAAAACTTCATACAAACTTCTCTCTGCGTGTAGGTTTAGGGGAATTGACAATATTAATTATTAATAATTATTATCACCTGCCACATCAAAAAGCAGGTGATAATGTAATTGCCTGTATTTATGTTTGTTTATCTTTCTGTTAGCAAAATATTAATTTTACAGATATTATGCTAAAGTTTGGTATTGGAGTAGCTGAGACTGATCCTCTGAGCGCTCACTTTAATCTCAGATTCCTGTTGCTGTTTGCTGGATTACAGTTTTCACTCAGTTTTGATCCAATTAAGATCTGAACGCACGCAGCAGAACTCCTGCTTGTATTTTAAATCCTCCATTTGGTCTACAGCACACCACCCAGAACGTTCCCCCAACACCGTCTGATTTCCAAGTTTCAGTTTTATGGCCGCTCACTTCTTATTTAGATATTCTGTCTCCCAAAACAGCTCTATTCTGCTTTTATAGCAGCTCTGTATAAAGAAAAACACTGCTGGACAAGAGATTTGATTCTTCTGGTGAGAAATCAAGGTTAAAAATCAACCGTTGATCGATGCTGCTGAAAACATTTCTTTTAAAAGAACATTTTATACACATCTACTGTTGACTTTACTATTGGCGAAGTCAATATGTGTCTCAAAGCTGTAGTTCAAGGTACAACTCTGCCACCTTCTGACGTAAATTAATACATAAAATCTGGGAACTAAAGAAGTTATAGTCATTTCAGGCTCCAAGTGAAGAAGGCAGCCTATCAACTCCATATATTATTCTTCTGCTTTTAAAACATATTAGTGATCCAAATACATATTTTAGGGATAATAACAAACCATGATTGGAAACTTTAAAGCTAACAGATCAAAATATGTTGGGTCAGGAGGACGTTTTTGTTAAAAAGCGATTTAAAATGAAGAAACAACTGACCACCTCTGAACAGGTGTGTGAGTATACCTGCGCAGTCAGGACGGGGACGGTCTCCAGCGAGCCTTTCTGTTGCTCCACCTCCTCCTTCAGTTTGTCGATGTGGTCCTGCTTCAGGGCGAGCGCTCGCTCTGCCTCCTCCAGGCGGCTGCTCAGATCTCCTTCCTGCAGCAACACCAGGAAAGGAACATTAATACAACGGCGGCACCAAGATAAGAATAAAAGTGCGTCTGAATCTGTTTTTAACCTCATTCTTCAGTTTGGAATCGTAGTCTCTAAACAGACATGTGTAGGCATGCTGCAGCTGTGTCAGTTTTTTCCTTGGAAAAAGAAAAGCAGAAAAGCAGGATTTTATCATTCTTGTCCTTATATTTCTGTAAATATCGTGAAGAATTGCTGTTATCTAAGAGTGTGAACCCACTTCTCCTCTGTGACGGTATGCCTCTCGGTCTTCAGGGCCTGCTCCAGGCCCTGGACCTGCAGCAGCAGCTTGTCCATGGCCACGTTATGCTGCGTCTTCTGCTGCTCCAGCTCCCGCTCTGCAGCCTGCAGCGCCTTCGCCTTACTGATCACCCTGCAGTCAAAGACGAACACAGCTCAGGAGAACAGAGAAGACTCCACACATGCAGTTATGCTGATGCGACGTGACAGCTTACTTCTCCTCCAGTCCCGTGAGCTCGTACTCGCTTTTCTTCAGGCAGCTCTGACTCTCATTCAGTTCTCCTAACAGGGAAGTCGCCTGAGCTTTCAGGGCCTCACAGTCTTTGGCAAGCTGCAAAAAACGTGCAGAGCTTTAACAAACCACAGCCTGCACAGAGCAGTCATTTAAAAGCTTTGCATCTACAGCAGATGGTAGATTTGACAGATTGTGGTTCTGGGATCAGAACTTTGAGCAGGTCGTTTGTCACACCTGAGCGCAGTCCTTGTCCTTCTGTTTGAGCAGAGCTTCTGTCCTGTCGCGCTGAGCTGAGCTCTTCTGCAGGTAATCCAGCTTCTCCTCCAACTCCCGATACCTACAGAGAAAACTCATCTGTCAACTGAAGAAGCATGACTAAAAATCCCACGTCACATCGTACAGTAATGTGCAAACTTCTTGCGTTCTCTCATTTATTTGTTTTGCATCCATGAACCCAGATTTTATTGTAATCTTTCACACAAACAAAGC
The DNA here is from genome assembly GCA_028566095.1 of Kryptolebias brasiliensis. Taxonomy (NCBI): domain Eukaryota; kingdom Metazoa; phylum Chordata; class Actinopteri; order Cyprinodontiformes; family Rivulidae; genus Kryptolebias; species Kryptolebias brasiliensis. The sequence goes on along the minus strand of JAOXNZ010000210.1, from coordinate 27,990,545 downwards.
GATTTCTAAAAGATTGGAAGGATGATGCATCTTTTAGGTCGTTTGTTAGGTCTTTGCTGGATTTTTTTCCCAGGAAGATCTGTCATCTATTTTTTTTATCCAATTCTCTCAACTGTTTTAAGTACAAACTCCACATTGTGCCAAGATATGTGAAGTCTTTATCCTTTAGGACCAAACTGAAAACAAGTAAAGTTTGTCATTGTATGACATATCTAATTTTAGGAGAATTAATCAGAATAGTTAACTCTTGTTAAAGAGTTAACCTGGTAAATTTCTGCATTATTTGCCATAAGTATGGTTTCTGTAATATTAACTGAAAAGAAACAACTTGAAGATAGAAGCACCATATTTTTTATGAAATTATTCCAAAATACTGTAGCAAAGAGAAAATTTTGTCCTGTAACAAGTCAAATAAAATACAAATATTAAACATCAAAACAGGCAGCTTAATCCAGAATAGTATGCTGTGAATTTGGTAGCAGTACGTCGCAGAAAGTAGACAAAATGTGCACCATAAATAAACATTGAGATCAATGGGACTTTTAGTGAAACAAGAGAAAACCCTTGTTTCTTTAAATGCAAAGAGTCCAACTTTAAGGATATTGTAATGGTAAAAAATAGGACAAATCTGACGCGGACGGACAATAATCTTTGACATTTCTGGTCTACGAGCAAAAACACAAAACGCACAGGAGGCAAAAATGAGCTGAGAGTTGAGAGAGAGGCGGGCAGAGAAACAGAAAACCACACAGAGCTGTGGGCTCACCTGCCCTGTGTGGCCTGAAGCTGCTCTGTGAGTTTAGTCAGGCCAAAACTGGAAAAGGGAACAAAAAGAGCGAGGAGGAAGAGGAAGGAGAGGAAGAAAAGGGACATTTCAAAGGTTTTTGTTAAGCAGAAGAAATAAAGATAAATTAGGCATGCTAATGGTCTTATGCACAGAGGAGAATTATCTGAAGATACAACACAAGGTTGTTATTTAAGAGAATTTAGTCAAAGTTTAGCAGTTGCTGTTAGTTTCAGGACTCTGGAGGTTGTGTTGGTGTGGAAATGTGTCGTACCAGTCGGAGGGATGCTGCGCCTCAGAGCGAAGCTGAACAACCTCTTCAGAGCCGCCGCTTGCCTGGAAAACATTTACACAGGTCTCAAACAAGAAGAGGTGCTTTCTTGTGTGTAAAATCTCTGGAAACACCTTTCTCAAGGCAGAAATGTAAAGGTGTTTAAAAACAGTTGCTCTCCACTTAGGGCTGGTCTCAGCATAGGACTAAATAAAGTCCAAATAAATGCTAATCTGTTTTACTCCATTTACTCAACAATAAAGTTTAAGTACTCAGGAAAACAAATGGTTCGGTTTGTGGTGAATTGAAGAATTATCTTTCAATTTCATTCAAAGACTATTTTACGGCAGAGTGATTGCTCCCTTCTGTCCGTCAGGTTCAGGATGTCAGGTGCAGTTTGAGCACGCTCAGATCGATGCGTTTACCTGCGACTGTAGCAGCTTGGTTCGAAGCTGCTCGATGCAACGACGCATTCGATCTTTCTCTTCCTCTCCCTCTTCCATCTTCTTCTCAAGCTCTTCAGTTTTCCTCTCCAGCTCTTCGTTTTTCCTCCTGAGTTCCCTCGTTCCTTCCTTCATTTCCTCTTTGTGGCTCTTCAGCAGCTGCAGGAACTCGTTTGCGCCCTCCACTGGCTGCAGAGAGAAAGACGGAGACGGACAGAGATGGGTGGACGGACAGAGAAGACAGAAAAGGTTCTGGATCATTGTGAACTAGAGACATATGTGTGTTAACTCTTAAAAGCATCCAATCCTTCATTGAGGTAAAAACAACAAACAAACAAGTAACCTCAAGATTTACAACATGAAATTAGAAAGATCACACAAAACCTCAGCAGGTGTAATCTGGGAACATTAATCAGTTTCCCTAATTTAACCTCCTTTCACTCCCAGTGTCCCCTTTCACATCCATTTAGTTCTAACCATTCAGCCTTTTTGTCCCGTTTTACGGTCGGGTGTCCCAGAGTTTCAGCAGGAGGGGAAAATTCATTGTCACAGGAAAAGTTTACTTTTAGACCTAATTTCATGCATTCAGGTTGTTTGTCTATGCATGTAAATAACAAGAAATATATAAAACAACACTTAACTGAGTGCTGTTTGTATCAGCTGTTTTAATAGAAATAATAACCAACGATAATGTGGCTAATTACAGCTGCGTGTGCTTTCAGTTTGTCGTGCTCAATAGAAACTGGTCCGCCAGCATTACCAGGCGTTGAAGACATCTTTGTGGTCTCACATTTCTGTTTCGCTGCCAGCAACTGGAAACAGATGCCAACAGACCTTGTGACAAAGATCACAACACCTGAGGCAAAAATCTGTCATGTTTTGTTTAAGAAACAAGGAGTCGGAGACAACCGCTGCCCCATCAGCGTCTCTCGGTTTGTATAAATACTTCAACTACTGCCTCTTGTGACTTAAAATTAAACATCAAAAGGTCACAAAACCTATGGAGGAACAAATTTAAAGATCTTCCTGTGAATTTTAAGGCCTCTCATGAGTCTATCTATTGTTTTAGTGCCTGAACGTAAACTGAGATCCTCGGGTTGAAGACTTTCTTTGTTTCAGAGACACAACATCAAACTGCACGAAAAGCCACCAACAAAAATCAGTTTTGCAGAGTCAGTGGCTTTTTTAAATCTCAATTTAAAATACGTTTCTAATGAAGAGTTTCTGCTGTTAAATCTGACTTTATTTTAATTTTTACTAGTTTGAGAACAATGATCAACAGATTTATAATACTTTATAATGAGGTGTTTGTTTAAATCTGATTTTATAACTTTATCTGTCGCTGTGTGAAGCACGTTGTAACATAAAAAGTGCTTTATGAGTAAAGTTTAATGTTGTTTTTATTATTTTAAGGCCATTTGTTCATATTATTCAGAAAAGGAGGTTGGGATTTCCAAACAGAGATAAACTAAGGTGAGGGCAGAAACAGGATCAACAAGCTGACAAACTTCTTACCAAGCTGCGAAGCGGCGTGGTTTGGGTTTGTTGTTCAGCGTCTTCAACTCTTTTCCTCTCCCACTGATCCAGAGTCTAAAAGACAAAACATAAATGATGCGTACTATTGTGTGAGTCAGCATTCACACAACTGTGTTCCTGTTTTTATATTTTTACAATCATTTC
>JAOXNZ010000210.1:27738182-27753104 GCA_028566095.1 Kryptolebias brasiliensis | reverse complement strand
AAATTTGAGGTTATTTTTTTGTTTTTTTAAAGGTAAATTTATTGCTGCAGCTCTTTGCAGTGAAGCCAGAAATCCTGATGAGAAATAAAACAAACAAATACAAAAAAAGAAGCAGCTAAAAGGGATAAAAACACAACAAAATAAGGTTTTCTGTGATTAAATTAAAGCTTTAAGATCTTTGAAGTCAGAATGAGAAGAGTTTGAAGAGGTGCTGTTAGATTTATTTACTATTTCTTTTATTAAAAGTTAATTTTTAGCAGTTGGGAAATTCCCTCAGCGTGTTTAAGAGCAGAAACTGAGCTTCCAGATCCCGTCTTCTGATTCCCGTTCCCTGAGTCATCGGAGCGCGTTCCGTTTCCTGTTTGGCGTCGGATAAACTGCCAGAAATGTGCGTTTCTGATCATCCGCTCTGCCGTGTTTATCTGCTGCCGTGCGAAGCCTCGGATGGGAGAGTTGTGGCGCGCCGGCGGGTTGAGGTTGACTCAGCGCAGAGTCACGCGCCTTCCTGCCGGCACGGGAACATCTGCAGCGTGGACGCGCCGCGCCACGCTCGGCTCGGCTCCGTGTGGGGATTTGTGAGTCAGCGATCGGGGATGAAACACGACCCGTGCGGTCAGAAACTCACACACTCCCCCCCCGCCGCCGCCTCCCTCGTCTCTCACACACTCAGCTACAGTTGCAACAGATTAACTGATTCATACCCAGCATCAGGTGGAAGTCAGACGGTGGTCAGGTGACACGTCCCGCTTCCTTCCTTTAAGAACGCCGTCCTGCTCGCTAAACAAAACCTGCAGCTCTCTGAAGAGCCGCAGCTTCACATGATGCTTGGATGGCAGCGGAGACAGGAAGACGCGCGGGACGCGTCCGTATGGAGTCGCTTCACTGTTACTGTCTGGCTTTGGTGGTTAAATAAGAAGCGAGACTCTTTAATTGGTTGATAAATGGCGCCGCAGCAGCGCCGCAGTGAAAATAAGTGGAGAATTCAGATGTTTTGGGTCTAAAATGCTCAAAGAAGCTCTGCTGACATGAAGAGGAAATATATCTGTGTTTCCCTTCAGATGGGATGATTTGAAGCTTGAATCGAGACATTTGGACTCTGATTTAATCTGATTTGTTCGTGTTTTGTTGTTCCCACCCACCGCTGAGCGTTTGTCTGATGTGTTAGCGAAATATCTCGTGAATCCACAGGATGGATTTTACTGAAACTCCCAGAGACTTATCACTGCTTCTGGAGTCTGCCTAATTCAAGATGGCCGCCGAAGCCAAGCGACCTCACAGACAGTTTTACAGGTACTGAGCTCAAATATGGAGTGGTAGTAGCTGAGAGTCGTCCCCAACTTTTAGAGAGCCAACTGTCTGTTAGCAAAATATCTCCTCAACCGCTGGCTGTGTTGATGGATGTCAGCAACTTTGATTCAAGATGGCCGCCACGGCTCGTTGACCTCAGCAGGCGCAGAAATGTCTGTAACTCGGGTCAGTTTTGCAGGCGTGGTAGTAGCTGAGAGTCGTCTCCAACAGATTTCGGTGGAAAATGCTGGCGGGTGACATGCATTCTTCTTCATGTTCTCTGTGATCTTCATCACCTGCGAGCTGCTCTTCCTCCCTTTTCTGCGGCTCTTCTTGCTGTTGCCAGCTCCCCCCCCCGCTCCCCTCCGTGCCTCCCTCCCTCGTTATGTTGAAGTGCACTCCTCTGTCACTCTCCCCTCTGAGCTTTGAGTTTCCTCCCTCCCTCCCTCCTCCCCCTCACCCACCGGGTTTAACCCCTCACCCACTTCGATGCATTCCACCAGCTTCATAAACACACACGTGGTACCGAACACGAAGCTTCCTCGGCTCTCCTCGCACATCTCCATCTGCCTCCCCCCCCTCCCTCAGTCCTCTCTCCCTCTCAGTGAAAACGACAACAACAAGTTGGAAAAATGAAAGTGGGGTGACAACTGCGAGTCCCCTTTCTGCGTCCCCTCCAGGGCCAGTGTGAAGTTTTGGGTTTGATTGAAGGCCTCTTTTCTGTGGTGTGCAGTGTGAAAGCTGTCCTAATTGAATGATAAAGTGCCCCGAGATGGAGTCCAGTGAATAGCCAACAATGGCCGGCCTGTGTGTGGTAGAGGGATTTTGGTTCACATCCAGCCTCTGCCTCTCTGCTCCGAGAGGGGGCCTATTATAACGCTCTCTGCTGGACCCGGTCACGTGATGTTGGTCCCCCCTTCTCCCGGTTCATCCCATCGACTCCCGGGTCAGCCAATCCGCTCGCATCATCAGCTCCTCTTCGCCGTGCCGGTCCGGTTGGACGCTCTCGTTCAGCCCCGGACTCGCCTGCTGTTTGTCTTCAGCCGAAACCTCAGAATATTCAGACTTTTGTTAAAGTTAAGTTTAATAAGCTGAGTTTTTAAATTTTTTTTTAAGGTGTTAGTTTTACCTGCGACCCACTGAGATGTTTGCACCTCTGATCTACATGCAAACAATGTTTTTGGAGGAAAAAACGCTTTAAATATGTGGTTTTTTTCGTGTATTAAAGGCACTCGTTGCAAAGTATGAAATCAAACATATTAAAGGTTATCCTGAGCTCGATGAAACAAGTGAAGAGTTCACTTCAGTAGTTTTACAGATACGTTGATGTGCAAGTCTGAAATGCGGGTACGCGCTCAACGTAAACGAAGCACTCGGCTGAATCCTCGGAAACCAGGTGGAAGCTCGAGTCACGTGATCGCCGTAGTCTGCGGAGGTAAACCGATCAGACAGCCGGAGAATCGAGACGTTTAGGTGGAAAATAAAAACACGGATCTGCTGCGAGACTCAAAAAAAACGCGAACAAATCAGAATAAAAGTTGTGGCTCAAGCTCCACGAACACACCGTTCAGTTAAACAGTTAAAAACTTATTTGCATACTTTAATACTCCGTGGACGTCTGTTTTCAGTCACTTCGGCTGTTTTCGTAGGTAAACAAACACAACAGCCGAATCATAAATAAAGACAAAACCAACTCGAGGGCTGTCCTTTAACTCGAGGGCTGTGCTCACTCTTGCGGCGCCGTTGGCACCACGTGGAAATTAAATCTGATCGCTGATCAGCGACGGCTAAAGGTAGCAAAAGGTTAGCTAAGAGCTAAAAGCAGCTAAAACAGGCTGTTTGCTGAAGCAGATTTCAAAGAGAAGAATGTTTTTGAAGGAACTGGAGAGACTGGAATGTATATTTTTTATAGTGAAATATTTGCAAATAAGGTAAAATATTTTGAAAAGTATAAAAGTTACAAAACCAGAAGTCCCAGCAGCTGAATGAGATGAAGGTTTTAACGCATGAACGGCTGAATCAGCCGTGACTTTTAGGAGCTGTATGTTCATTTTACCTGGATATTATCGGCTCGTACGAAATGTTTTCTAAAGAAGTCTTTAACCTTTTGGTTTTGTTTGGTCTCATATCTCATTTTTCTGGTGGCTCAGTGGCTTCATGTGGTGTCATGGTTCCCAGACGGGTTTAAGTCTGAAGAAGAGTCGTAGATCTCCTCTCTGTCTCGGCAACATGGCCGCCAGATTCTGATCAATAAATTGAACTACCTGACGTTTAGTTTTACAGCTGTTTGCGTTTCTTTTTTTCTGTTCTTTTGGGTCCAGAGCTCGGAGAAGCAGCCGTACGGATGCTGGACAATCTGTTAACTATTTCACCCTCTTACTGAAACTTAAACCTTTCCTAGAGAAGGACGGAGCTTCAAACACTTACATCCCCCCACCCATTTTCACTGCACACACACACACACACACACACACAGTTTAAAGTGTCGGAGGGGTATTGAGGTGGAAGACCCCCCTCTGGCATCCCAGTCATTCAAATGAGTTTGTGTTTTTATCTCTGGGGGCTGAAAGAAAGAAGGAAAGTTCTGCGTTTGAAACATGTTAATGAATAACTTCTGAACCGGCTACTCTTTCTTTCTTCGGCTGCATCAGGTGTCGGGAAGCAGACTCGGCTGCTCGTCTTTTACTCACGCAGGGCGAATTAACTTAACCCAACAAACGGTTTAAAAGCAGGGAAAGCATCTGAACGAGCGCTAATCCCACCAGCCGCTTTATGGTTTAGGACCGTCGTCCGTTTCATGATTTTGTTTAAAAATGGCCGCTCTGACTTGCTGTGATTTGAAGTTTCCTGCAGCTGAAACGAAGCTTCAGGTAGAGACGTTAGCTGCTGCTAACCCCCGCTAGCTAGCTTCATATTCCTTCATTTTCACCGGAAGATGAGGGGTTAAAGCCGAGCTTACCCGTGACCACGGCTTCCACTTTACAGTCCTTTCAAAATAAATGATGGGATCCTGGGGATGCTCAGAGTTGTTTTTCCTTTGGGTGGGTGGAGAGGTGGTTGTGAAAAAAGCACAACAACTAGAAAAGCTGCTTTGGGAAACAACTTGGTGCCAGTGTTAAAAAATAAAAAATAAAAATAAGCAAAGGGAGGGTCCTGAGGGTCCTGAGGGTCCTGAGGGTCCTGAGGGTCCTGAGGGTTCATCCCTGATTAGGTCGTATAGATAAACTCCAGAAGACGGTATTTAACTGAACAACTTATTAGTTTTCATAAGAATTCATGAAGGTTTGATGCTGCAGAAAAACACCAGATTAAAGCCAGTTTCCTCAATGGCCGAACGAGGGAGTTTCCAAAATGTTTCGACTCGCTCGCGGACGTTCTCCGCGTCCCCGACGTCGTGTTGCAGGCATTTCAACACGTTTGACCAACACGGCGTCTCAAACCCGTCTCCATTTAGATCCTGTGATTTTTAGAGCTCTGGAGCTGTTTTTTGTTTTAATCTGTGTGAATTCCTCGCAAACTTTGGCCCAAACGTTTTGACTGGAAGTAGAAATGTTGGTATTTTATCGCCATTTTGTGTCTCCGACAGCCGCTGCCCGGCGAGATTTGACCCTGACCTGATTTTGAAGTTTATTCTGGACGTGAAGGTGATGCTCGATGTGTTGAATGTTGAAGTTTTTTAAGGCTAATAAAGTGACACAACTTACAAACTGTCGCGTTGTTGAGGTTTGCAGTAAACTCTGATTCACGTCCCGTCTTCACTTTTCCAGATTTTAATTTTTTTTTTTAATGAGTAGTATTATACTTCGTTCACACGCTTCTAACACTAAACACTGAAATATCCACTGGGTGCTGCAGGGTAACAGATTGCACGATGCTGCAGTTTTGTGTTCGGTTGCACGTTATTTTGACCAGAAAACTTTGTTATGAAAGGCAGCAGGTGAACATATGGCGGTTGTGGCCTTAAATTATTAATCGTGAAGGTTTTTGTCTTATAGTAGCTTGGATTGCAGGCATCTCAACATTTGTGTTTTAAGTGACATCATTGGTGATGCAGCCCCGCCTCCAACATGTCTGACAGATGTCATCCGTTTACTTTCCTCTTTAATCTCTTGGTGTTTTTGATCCTGTTGTTGGATGTCTGTCACCGTTCGGGTCAGTACACCCGCCATTTTGCAAAAACTATCGTCTGATGCACCTGAAGTCCTGAAGAACAGTTGATCCTTGTGTCGCTCCAACCAGAAACGACTACATTTTTTGCTGCTGCTGTCAAAATGCAGTAAATTTTACAGACATTCAACTCAAACTTGGCGTGGTAGTAGCTGAGCGTCATCACCGGTACGTGCTCAAAGCGCTAACAGATCACGCCACATGGCGGGCGATCTGCATTCGTTGAAGTAAAGCCGGTTGCGTTTCTTCAGTCCTGTTCCTGTCGTCGTTCCTGCAGCTCCAATTTTCTGAACCGGATCAAGTTTCTAAAGATATTTCAGGAATGCGAGCTGCCCACTGCCCATTTTTGAGAGCCCTGTTTATGCAAGAATGTATTTATTATTTTTTTTTTTTACAAGTCTCTACTTTTTACACACTCCTCTTCTGAACATCCTGATAAAAACTCGCAGTGGGCGGATAAAGAGGTCGTTGTGAAGAGGAAAGTCGGTCGTGGGGGTAAGAGAGGCAAGGAAAGATTAAAAAAGTGAAAACGGTTTCGGCGCCACTGAAACCTGTAGATATCTGGAAACAAAAGCGGCTCCAACAATGCCTGTTGTTTCAGGCTGAGCTGACGTTGCCAAACTTAGAGATTGTTTGTTGCTGACCCCATCTAAATCAGAGAGAGGCGGCCGCAGCGCCGGGGAACAAAAGTGAAGCGACCCGGCGGACCGGATCCGACCACGAGCTGCATGTGTCACAGGGTGGGTTCAGAACCAGGCGCCTCAAACGGGCTTTCGGCTGCTTTTGGAGGAAAAATGACCGCAGCGTTTATCTCAGATGAAGCTAAAACTGATCGTGTTTCCGAACGTCTCCGTGGTTCTGAAACCCACAGGATGGGTTCTAATGAAACGTTCAGAAAGTGATCAGTGGAGCTAAATTTACAGCCGATGGTGTAAACGCTGAGTCAGCGTTTTCCTCTTTCTGCTTTCTGCTGTGCGTTCCTTTGGACCGCCAACCTTCAGCTCGTTACAGATGTGACTTTTGGTGTTTATACCTTTTTATAATTTTTGAAATACTTAACTTTATTTACATTTTTTCCCCCATTGAAATTATTTGATCATAGCTTTTAGCTACTGTTCTGCTAGTCTTAGCTTGTAGCTACTGTTTTGCTGATTTTAGCTTTTTTTTTTTAACTCCGTTTCAGCTGATTTCAGTGAAGTCACTCGGCGCTCAGCGTTCACTCTGTGTTTTCCGATTTCTCTTGTAAACTTTTTAAAGTTTTTTCTAAATCAAGATGGCCGCCACAGCTAACTCTGTCAGATTGTTTCTCCTCAGGAGATGATCTCAGTGGGTGATAGGCATTCCTTTAGGAAGGACTCAGAGACTCCTTTAGAAGCTAAAGTTGTGTTTTTAGCTGCTCTTCTGCAGATGTTTTACATCAGAGCTCGTTGGTTTGTGTATTTTGTGTATCGGTGCAGTGGAAGGATTTCTTTGTGTTTTGATTTGTTTTATTTATTTATAATTTTTTGCGTCTTTAAACGTGACGGAGCGAGAAAGAGAAAGTTGGAGTAAAGTTGAGGGCGACTGGCGAGGCGCCGGCTGGCGCCGGGCCCACCTCTCCAGCTGCTCCACGACCAGAACTCCCCGCCAGAAGGGCTTTCCCCACATGTACACACACAGACACACACCCACAGACACACACACAGACACACACCCACAGACACACACCCACAGACACACACAGACACACACCCACAGACACACACACAGACACACACACAGACGCACACCCACAGACACACACCCACAGACACACACACACAGACACACACAGACACACACACAAGTATTCAGCGATAACATGTTGATAAAGCAAACTGAACTCTTTTCCAAATGACTCTGGATTGTTTTCTTCCTGGTAACAATAAAAACAAGAAGCCCTCAGAGCCAAACCTCCACCGAGGCCTCAGATTAAAGAACACTACGATCCGGATCATAATCTGGATCAGAACCAGAATTTAATCCGTTGTTTTCTGTAACAACCGGAACATTTCCTGAACATTTCATCCAAATCTGTTCATCAGTTTTTACCTGATCTTTGCTGACAGACAAACAAACCAACGAACACAACCGGAAACTAAAGGGTCACATGTTGGAGCATAGGGGTTACCTGTGACTTTTGACCTTTGACCCCATCACCTTGAAATCAACAGGCATCATCTTTGACCCATGAGGTGTCCAGCTGTGCAGTTTGATGTTCCTGTTGGAGAGTTAGAGCACTGGGTCAACTGTGATGTTGACCTTTGACCCTGTGGCCTTAAAATCAACGGTGATCACCACGAGGTGACCCTGAACTGATTCGAGCCCCCCCCCCGTGTCAGCTGCAGAACAGAACCGAGCCTCCTCCGTGCTCCACTGTAGGAACAAGGTTCTGTTCTTTGAACCACAGAATCAATTTCATTAAAACTCCCAGAAAGTAACCTTTACATGTACCTCAACTTAAGATGGCCGCCACAGCTAATCAAGCTGAAAATAGCTGTCACTCTGTCAGTTTTAGATACATTAATCCAAACTTTGAGGTGGTAGTAGCTGGGAGTCATCCCCACTCTGGTCTGAAAGGCAGCGGGTGATATGCATTCCTTTGAGAAACACTTTATTCTCAGTTGAGGTCATAGTTTGGTTTTAAATGAAATTATTTACTTTAAAATTTAATTTTTTTTGTCTGTTTTCTCACCATCAGATTCTCCTTTAAACACTTTCTGATCAAGATTTTGTTGTTATTTTTATTTTTAATTTATTTTGAGGTGGAAAAAAAGCTTCTTAATCATAAATTGAAGCAGAAATCCCCGGCCTGCGAGTCACGGACGCACGCCGAGGCGATCGTCTTTCAGGAAATGCCCGAGTGGAGGTGTTGATGGCGGTAGGTGGTCGGCCGGAGCGATCCCGCCTCCTTCCTCCAAACCCAAATGTTTTCTTAGATAATTAGTGCTGAGAGAGAAGAAAAATGTTCTAGTTTCTGGAGCCGGTTTGTCCTCCGATCGGTCTCAGTCCTGGTTGGAGGACGAGTGTTGTCCAGGTGTGAAGCTCAAACGCCGTCACGTCTGAGACGATGGTGGTGATGGTGGTGATGGTGGTGATGGTGGTGATGGTGGTGATGGTGGTGATGGTGGTGATGGTGGTTTGGATCTTTGTTAACATGGGTGTCAGCAGGAGGATGAGGAGGGAGATGAAGATTAGATCAAACTCCACCTGAACCAAAGCTTCCTGCTGAAATGTTGTTGGTGTGAAATGAGGTCAACTGTGATGTTGACCGTTGACCCCGTGACATTGAAATCAACGGTGATCACCCTTGACCCATGAGGTGTCCAGCTGCAGAGTCAGAGCACGGGCTGATCTGTGACCTTTGACCTTTGACCGGATCACCACCCAAATCTAATCCCTTGTTTCATGTTTGACGTTTCTTAAAAATTTCATGAAAATCTGTTCATTGATTTTTGAGTAATCTTGTCCGCAGGCAGGCAGACAGATAAACAGACAGGCAGGCAGACAGATAAACAGACAGGCAGGCAGGCAGACAGACAGGCAGACAGACAGGCAGACAGACAGGCAGACAGACAGGCAGGCAGACAGACAGACAGACAGACCGACAGACAGACAGGCAGACAGGACGACAGACAGGCTGACAGGCAGGCAGACAGACAGACCGGCAGACTGACAGACAGACAGGCAGACAGACAGACAGACAGACAGACCGGCAGACAGACAGATAAACAGACAGGCAGGCAGACAGACAGACAGACAGGCAGACAGACAGACAGGCAGACAGACAGACAGGCAGACAGACAGACAGACAGGCAGACAGACAGACAGGACGACAGGCAGACAGACAGGCTGACAGGCAGGCAGACAGGCTGACAGGCAGGCAGACAGACAGACAGGCAGACCGACAGGCAGACAGACAGGCTGACAGACAGGCAGACAGACAGGCAGACAGACAGACAGGCAGACCGACAGACAGACAGGCTGACAGACAGACAGGCAGACAGACAGGACGACAGGCAGACAGACAGGCTGACAGGCAGGCAGACAGACAGACCGGCAGACCGACAGACAGACAGGCAGACAGACAGACAGGACCACAGGACGACAGGCAGACAGACAGAACCTCCTTAATCAAAGATCGTGTGTGATCTTTTAGAGCTTGAAGGATGTGATGCGTATGACTCTCAGCTACTACCACTCCAAGTTTTAGCTCAGTATTTGTAAAGTTCACTGACTTATAGACACTGTTGTGTTGGCTGAGGTCGATTAGCTGTGGCGGCCATCTTGAATCAGGTCAACTTCAGCAGTTAATCAGTTGTAGATGTTCATCCAGTGATCACTTTCTGAGAAGTTCATAAAAATCCGTCCGGTGGTTCATGGGATGTTTATCAAACGCACACTTTTAGACAAGCAGTTACATGATTGCCCGCCTTTTAAGGTGGCAGGCAGTAAATATGCCTGTGACGTCAGTAACAGACAAGGACACTTTGTGGATCGTCATTAAAAAGAAGCTCTGAACTTCGGCTCAGCTCCTCTGTGTAGCGAGGCGAAGGCCTCCATGTTTCCAGCGTCGGCTCCGGGTCACATGACCCATGGCTTAGCGCTGTGAATCTGGAGGAGAGAAAAAGAGAGAAGTAACCGAGCTGTATGAGTAATACAGTAAGAATCACATCTGTCCTGATGAGTGACTTGGTTTGGGTCCGATCGTGAGGAAAGACGAGCTTCCTGGAGTTTGACCTGTGATCCCACCAACACACGCTACCAGCATCAGATAAGCCGGGCGGGCTCGGTGTCGGCTTCAACGACCCGACTGACCCCGGAGTCCCCCTTGCCGGCTCAAATATAAACACAAATATAGCACACACACACCAGTTAAAGGTCAAACAGTGATGTCGGTTAAACGTCTTGTGACTAAATTTATGCTTCTAGAGTTTTACAGGATGAACCAGTAACACCTCAGCTGAAGACGTGAACATTATTCTCTTCTGTGTCAACGAGGATTGAATTTATTCTGTGTCTGTTAGCAAAATACCTCATGAAGCAGCGAGCACACTTTAATAAAACTCTCAGAAAGTGATCATTGAATCTCCATCTGCCACCACTGAGAGTTAGCCCGATTCAAGATGGCTGCCACAGCTAACCAATATCAGCCAACGCAGGAATGGCGACAACTCAGATACGGAGATCAAACTGCGGCGTGGTAGTAGCTGATCCTCCAACACGCAAACTGGGACTGTTGGCGACTCAAACGGCATTCTCGAGGGAGTCTCTGGAACGTCTCGAAGCGTTTGCGAGGGATTCTCAGGTTCCTGCTGGAGTTGCAGTTTTAAATGTTTCTGTCAAAATCGTCAGAGTTGTTGCAGGCGTCTGAAACTCATCTGAAACTCGTCTCAAACTCACCTGAAACTCGTCTGAAACTCATCTGAAACTCGTCTCAAACTCACCTGAAACTCGTCTCAAACTCACCTGAAACTCGTCTCAAACTCACCTGAAACTCGTCTTAAACATGTCTCAAACTCACCTGAAACTCATCTGAAACTCGTCCCAAACTCGTCTCAAACTCACCTGAAACTCATCTGAAACTCGTCCCAAACTCACCTGAAACTCATCTGAAACTCGTCCCAAACTCACCTGAAACTCGTCTTAAACTCACCTGAAACTCGTCTTAAACTCGTCCGAAACTGGTCCCAGAGTCGTCTCAAACTCACCTGAAACTTGTCTTAAACTCGTCCGAAACTGGTCCCAGAGTCGTCTCAAACTCACCTGAAACTTGTCTTAAACTTGTCTGAAACTCACCTGAAACTCGTCTTAAACTCGTCTCAAACTCACCTGAAACTCGTCCCAGACTCGTCTCAAACTCGTCCCAGACTCGTCTCAAACTCACCTGAAACTCGTCTCAAACTCACCTGAAACTCGTCTTAAACTTGTCTCAAACTCACCTGAAACTCGTCTTAAACTCGTCTCAAACTCACCTGAAACTCGTCTTAAACTCGTCTCAAACTCACCTGAAACTCGTCTTAAACTTGTCTCAAACTCACCTGAAACTCGTCTTAAACTTGTCTCAAACTCACCTGAAACATGTCTTAAACTCGTCTCAAACTCACCTGAAACTCGTCTTAAACTTGTCTCAAACTCACCTGAAACTCGTCTCAAACTCACCTGAAACTCGTCTTAAACTCGTCTCAAACTCACCTGAAACTCGTCTTAAACTTGTCTCAAACTCACCTGAAACTCGTCCCAAACTTGTCTCAAACTTGTCTCAAACTCGTCTCAGTTTAGTTTCTGTAAATTCTGAAGCTGTTTTTCAAACCTGCGCAGGAGCTCCTCAGGTTTTACTCATTTCATCCATGGTTTTGCTAAGTTTCGTTTTCAGCTACGACTTTGCCGATTTTAGCTTTTAGCAACTGTTTGCTAACGTTGCTTGTGGTTTTGCTGATTGTAGCTACATTTTTGATAAGTTTGGTTTATAGTTTTGCTAATTTTACCTACAGTTTTGCACATTTTAGCTAATATTATGTTAAGTTTAGGTTTGGTTTTCTTAATTTTAGCTTTCAGCTATGGGTTTGCTAAGTACAGATTTTATCAACTTTTCTATGCTTTTGCCAGATAAGCTTTTAGCTATGGTTTTGCTAAGTTTAGCTTCTGTTCTGCTGGTTTAGTCCAACATTTCGGTTCGTTGGGCCTCAGCTTCACTTTTCTCTCGTCATTAAATGTGAGCAGAATCAGTTAAAGGAGGGTCAGGTTTTTCTTTGGCGCTGAGCTGAAGCTGAAGCTGTTTCTTGGTGACAGTTGGGTCTCCCTCCCCCACCTCCTCCTCCTCCCACCTCCTCCCCCACCTCCCATCCTGACCACAGCTATCTTTAGCCGGGACGCCGGTGCAGCGCTGCTGGGTTCACGGCCACATCCCGGCTCGATGCGGCCCGGTCTAACTGCTGGGTCGGGTGAGGAGCGTTTGGCCCAGCAGAGAGTCTCACACCAGCCTCCCCCAGCCTCCCCCCAGCCTCCCCCAGCCTCCCGCTGCATGAAGCTCCTCGCTTCAGCCAGGAGAGGAAATGAAACCGGAGGAGGAGGAGGAGGAGGAGGAGGAGGAAGGATGGAGAGAGAAACAGATGATGGTTGAGTGGCTTCATGTCTGCTGCTCCAGAATCAGATGACAACCTGTTGTCCTTTTTACTAAACTTCCAAAGTTTAACATTAATAAATAACTTTAATCCAAACAAATCTCCAGCTTTTATTTGCTATAGCCGTTTTGCTAAAATTTGCTTGGCTGTGGCGGCCATCTTGAATTGGATTGACTCCAAAAGTCAGCCGGTTGTAGACAAACATCCGATGATTACTTCATTAAAATCCAGCAGGTTTGTGAGATATTTTACTAACAAACGAACAAAACTTTACCTGAGGAGAGCTTTTTCTCCAGATGAAGTATCTGTGGAATAAAATTAAGATTAAAAAGGTGAACCATTCATTTTATGACATACAGAGTTCTGGGTTCACTTGGTTGCAATCTGCAACGTCACCACTAGGTGTCGCTGTTTTCTGCATATTAGATCTCTGATGCTAATTATTGGTTTTTTTGGAGCCTTGTGGTGTAAATATAGCAAACGGAGATCCGTCATGGAGCTGAGAGCTAATTAAAAATGAACTGGATGCAGTTTTAACGATTTATTTAATTAAATGTTGATTTAAATCAGGAAATGGCTCCAAAATAAAGTCACATCTGGAAACGCTGCAGCTGTCGCTTGGCAGAAAACAGGAAAAAAACACATTTTCAAGCTTCTTCTGTTAATTGGTTTTTTTCTAATCGTTTTTTTAAACGAATCGGACCAGATTTCAGCCGACGGTAGCCGGGGTGCCCTCGCTAACCCGAAGCTTCCTTTGCTTCTCGTCCAGGTCAATGCGGTTAGTAAAGCGTGACCTTTCGGCCCCGCCCCCCCGCCCTTCTCCCCGTCTGGAGTCACTTGACTGGCGCAGAGACCCCCGACCCAAACGACTCCGGTTTTCCCTCCCGTTCTTCGTCTCCCTGCCTCGTTTGTCTCACGCAGACAGAAAACAATTTACCACAGAATTATTAAATGTTACTAACCAAAAAAACAAACTAAATGTATAAATTACTAATAAAAACGTTGTAAAATAACCTTTCTTGACTGAAATCATCTTAAATTGTGGAATGTTGCAGCTGTTTGAGTCAAACCTTCTGTTAAATCTCTCAGCTACAACAACAACTTGTAAAACTGTGTTGGTTAATGTTGACTAGCTGTGGCGGCCATCTTGAATTGAGCTGGCTCCAAAGCTGATCGGTTGTAAGATTATTTCTTGAACGTGTCTTTAAAATCCTTCCGGTGCTTCGTGAGGTAAAAGTTTTAGCTCATTTGGTGCTTTAAGCCAAAGTTTTTGCTCAGTATCTGTAAAACCTGCTGATTTGGAGCCATTTTAGTGCTAAATCTGATTAGCTCTGGTCACCATTTTGAACTTTCCTAAAGTTTCATTAGATTCTGTTCAGTGATTTATGTCATATTTTGCTAATGAACGCAGCTGATAAAGGATTTCTTTATATTAAATGTGATTTAAAGTGAATAAAAAGCTCTCTGCTTCGCAGCACATGTGGCTGAAGGAATGTTTTAAATCGAAGCATGTTTTGTGCTTCAAACACCTCGTAAAACTCGTTTTTTTCTTCCAGCCCAGCTTGACCTTTTCTCTGGTCACCAATAATTATTTCCTAATTTTCAGCCGAGCCCTTCGTCCCCCCCGCTCCTCCTCTTCCTCATCAGCGCGCTCCAGACGCTCGGCTCACTTTCTATATTTAGTTCGGTTCTGTGGGGGGGGGGGAGCTCCGGGTCCGGCCCGGTCCGGAACCCGGCATCCACCCCAAGCTTCTGCTCGTAGCTCCGACGTGGCGGAGGCGGGCGGCGAAGGGGTTAATACCAGTCACTCAGCGTGCGGCGCAGAGGCTGACCTCTGACCCCGCAGGAAAGGAATGTGGAAGCTCTTTCATCCCGGACAGAAACCAAAGACACCCAGGCGGTTGGAAAGTGGCGGTTCATTTCTGCTTTCAGCGTTTCTGATTAGAGGAAGTAAGCAGAAGGCTCGGCGCTCCGTGCCGCTCCGTGTTTGTGGTCGAGGTTTCTGCCATTTTGGAGTGAAGCTCCAACCTGCAGGAGTTCAGTTGTTGTTCTGTGACCTTTCTGCACGTCTCTGTAGTTAAAAAAACAAAGAAATTGACTGTTTTTTATTACAAACCACATCGTTAATTCCTCTCTTTTTAATTATTTATTTGAGTGAAACTGTATTTTTTACCCAAACGCTGAAATCTGCTGAGTTTAAACAAGCAGAACAAAAGCTAAAAGGACTGTTGATAAAAGCTAAAAGCAGACGTAGACCGACGTGTTTTCTGTTTTTTTCTGACCAATGCCAAGTTTTAGAAATCAGGGCAGCCAAATGGCCGATTTT
>JAOXNZ010000210.1:27715289-27729516 GCA_028566095.1 Kryptolebias brasiliensis | reverse complement strand
CCTGTTACTCTGTGAAGTTGGAGATGAGTGTCTGAATGTCTTATGAAACCTATTTCTAAATTCTCAGTTTCAAAGCTAATTTAGAACTTTTACTTTGTTTTTGAATAAGATTTTATTTTCAAAAGAAATAGCAGCCGTTCCACTGTCAGCCAAGCGTTTGCATTAGAAGTGTTACATGTAATGACTGAAGCGTTTGAGTGACTTTTTTTTTTTTTCAAAGCCTATATATTTATTTTCTTGTGGTTGTACTTTACCTTTTTTCAGAACAGCTCAAAAAGAACAATAAAAATCTTTGTAAAACCCAAACTTGGTGTCATCTGTTCCCCCCACTGGCCTTCAGTGCATCAGTAAACACGGAGAAGGAGGGAAGAAGCTGAAGGCTGCTGTGAACCACTGAGTCACTCTTCATGTCCCAGACAATGTTTATCCATGAGGGCAGAGTATCCTCAGTTGACCCACACTCAGTAACGCTGCTGAACTGTGAGGACATGATGACACCTAGTGATGTTACAGGTACAGTACAGCTGGCACACACATAATATGTTGGAAGAGAGTGGTGCTGAAAAGGAAACGGAGAAAACCTGCACATGCAAACTCCACACAGAAAGGTGTAAACCTGCAGCTTTCTTGCTATGAAGCAACAGTTCTAACCACTACTATGGTCTTATTTATGTATTTATTTATGATGCTCTCAATATTTATTTTGCTATTTGCCATGTGAAAAAATAATAGAAACTAGAAACAGTTAGCTACTCCTATATACAGAGAATA
This sequence comes from Kryptolebias brasiliensis, assembly GCA_028566095.1. Taxonomy (NCBI): domain Eukaryota; kingdom Metazoa; phylum Chordata; class Actinopteri; order Cyprinodontiformes; family Rivulidae; genus Kryptolebias; species Kryptolebias brasiliensis. Next base: position 27,728,745 of record JAOXNZ010000210.1, on the reverse strand, counting down.
ATTCAGGTCAGTAATAGGCACAGCTGAGTGTTTATTTTGTAGGAATTTAGCAACAAATAAAAAAAGATGACAATAGTTTTATAGACAGGGCCTGTTTTTTTGTCTTGTTTACTACAATGACCACCTAATCTGTATTGCTGTTCAGTAACTGCAGATTTCATTTTTTTCTGAATATTTTGATGATACAGAATTTTTTTTTCTGAATTCTTTTTTTTTATTATTAAACAGTTAATATTATGATGCGAAATCTTTAATCTAAGTGTTCTCAGATCTGACCACTAGAGGGCAATCAAATCTCACATAAAGAAATGTAACACTTCTACGCTTTTCTTTTTCCTTATGGCACAATAATCCTTTTGCTTTTTTTTTAATGTCTACAATGTTTTTTAGAAGACTAATTTTAATAGCGATGACATCCCATATTCCACCCCTTTACACGCTTACTCATCCCTTTTTGAAAAGACGTTTAAGATTTGTTAAACTAGGCCACATTCTAGTAGGAAAAAAATCCCATTTCTTCACAACGTGATATTTATCACCATCAACCTCGTCTCCTCCTACTCATGCTTAAAGCTGATTCACCCCCCTCCCCCCCACCCCAAAATAGTGCTATTAGTAGCCTAGAATGTGGGTTCGGTGTTCCCCTTGTCTCCAAAGTGTCTTTTATCTCGGCTCCCTCCGGTCTCTTTTTCCTCAGTAAGCTGGAGTCAGTTGAGTAAAAGACACTGTGGGGAAAGCAGAAAAAGTGAGTGGAAATTTCCCCCCTGCTGCCGCTCATATAAAATGCCCCCAAACTGCAGCCAATGGTCAGTGCAAGTTATTATTAATCGTCAGGGGGGGGATGAGGGGTACAGAGAGGAAAGCAGGTGGGGGAGTCTGAGTCTGAGAGGGTCTATAGGACGAATGAATGGATGCACTGTAGTCTCCTCAAGCAGCCTTTACAAGCAGACCCTCGCTGTTTTAATGGTCTTATCTCTGCACAGTGATGCCTCTGTAGACACACATCTGTATGGATGGGATGTTGTGTAAACTACAAGGCAATTTAGAGCACTATTACACTGAATCCTGGCTGGACAGACGCTTGTTTAGCAGACGAAGGCTTTTTTTTTTTCAAATCTATTGCCTCCCTTTTGTGAGGCTATACAGCAATAAAAGTGACCCACCCATATAAAGAGAGAGAACTGAGGAGACAGTTAAAGTTCTGTCGTCTTTATCCAGCTGTGCTGCTTGAATATGCAAAGCTGAAGGCGTGGATCTGTGCTTGTGTCAGACGCTTTAATCCAGCTTACGCACCCTGAGCCACAGTGCATCACGGTGATGGGTACAGGCATGAGTTAAAGGCACAGGATCTGATAATACCTTTCAATGCAAGTCAAAGAACAGTCAATACACCCAAAACGTCTTTCTCTATAAGTCTGAACTCTTAAGTCTCCCCTGACTGTACTTGAGTTTAGCATAAAGATGACAAATGCAACCATTTTCCTCTACCTTTTTTTTTTTTGTCTGATCCTATCCAGATAAGAGCTAAAGCTGTTTATGAGATTTAGAGAAGAAAAGAGAGAAAGACTAAAAAAAAAAACCTGAGAATAAGAGAGGATTAAAAAAGATTTAGAGAAGGAGTCGGATATATTCCTAGCCCTAACAGGCAGCGTGGAACAATATAATCCAAGATTTTTTTATTTTATTTATTATTTTTGTATGTGCGTTGTTTTTTCCTGAAAGGCTTTTTGGATTTTGAGCGGATGTTGCGTTATAAGTCCTGTATCTCACTGTTTTCAGCAGATTGTAAACGTGTCCCTGTTGTCATGCTGCTCATGTGAGTGGTGCTGAGTGGGCAAGATACCATATATATATAAGACAAGCATTCTTGCTTAAAAATAAATTGTTGGCTGCATCTTTGGCTTCAACTCTTGGTAATCATGTGGTATGAACAGACATGGCTGATATCTGATTAATTAGTCTGCTGCTAAGTAGCAAAAGGCTACGTAAAAGTAGCAAAATGCTGGTAAAAAGCAGCAAATGCTAGTAAAATAATAGCAAAAAGCCAGCTAAAAGCATAACTGAACATAAAGCAGGAAGGTAGGAACAAAATTTAACACCTGGAAAACAATATTTGAGGTATACTTTGTAGTTTTTAGTCCAAAAAGTGTCCCGTTTGTTTACATGGAGGGGCGGGGCTTAAAACTTGTACTGAGCCGGCCACTAGAAGGCGCTCGTTCTTTGTGGCTTCAGCTTCTGGTTTCCTGTCCCGTCTCTAGTTTTCATATATGTGACCCCTTCTGGCAAAATGAATTTTTTGTCGTTCGGTTTTTATCGTTTTGAAATTCTTCGTCTCAGAAGCTTCAAAAATGATCCGTAGTTTGTTGAAATTTGCTAATTTATCACCTGGCAACAAGCTGGTTTAAAAACTCTATTTTTATTTTTTTTTTGGGGTGGTGTAGAATAATGATGTCAGGAAAGCCAGTTATACGAAGGGATTTCCTGCTTCTACGGCAGCCGGCAGAGAAAAACTTCCAGATTAACGACATCGAAATACAGAGGAAGAACATTCTTACCTTGGCTAAAGATTCGAGTTTCCTCTCAGTTATTAAACATTTCAGGACACAGTCAGCTGTTTGCGTCCAGCTTCCATCGTGTGCCGGAAAGGTTCAAAGCTGACAGAAAATTGTCGACGAAGAACTTTTAGCCGAGCTAAGAAGGCCCTCTCCGTGTGTTCGGACGTGTCGTTAATACGGATGTTGGTTTTGTTCAGTTTTCTCTTAAAGGCAGAACAAATGAATCTGTTTAAACAGTTAAAACAGGAAGTATTGTAGATTAAGTTGAGACTTGATGTGGTGGATTATTCAAAAGTGGAATAAAAGTGGACTTTTCATTCTTATCTACATAAAATAAAGCTGCACAATTTATGGAAAAGTTATGAATATTGCGATATTAATTTGCACATTAAAAATACTGAAAAACATCAAAAAAAGGTCATTTAATTCGTCCTCACGGCTCTAAAGGCCAACAACTCACGTTATCCTCACAATGTTCAACATTAATATTAGAATTACTTATTTTTCTTTTACTGTTCAGCTTTAATGTGGAAAATAAAAGTTTTAGAGCAATTTTTGAATATTTAGATGTTCAACTTTGAAAATAAATGAGCAGATAAAGTCTGGAAATAAAATAATTTCCCGCTCATTCAGATCTGGAAGATCAGACTTGAGGAACGCTGACGTGCACGCACCGGAAATAAATGGAATTAAAAAAATGACACATGACTGTCATGGCCGCATGCCTGTGGCTGCACAAGTCTGCACCTGTATTCCTACAAAAATGAATAGAAGAATCACCTGTGGAACCCCTCCGAGCACATTCCAAAGATTTGCCGTCTTTCCGAAGTTATTGACCTTTCACACAGAAAAGATGGCGGCGCGTTTATGTTTGTGCAACCTCCAACACACGCCCGCTTGTGTTTCTGTGCAGCCGGGGGCCGATGCTGGGCTGGTATCAGGATCGGCGTCCCGTCTCCTCAACCTTGGACTTACCTGGAAGGGTAGGGGGGTCACTCAGGTTGCTGAGGGTAAACAAGGTTTTTCCCATGTTTTCCCAAGGATTACAGGAGTCTTATCCTGTTTCATAACAAGTACATACATGTGCACACGCACACACGAAGCTGGCTTTGTGAGCGGATCTGTCATCTGCAGACACACGAGGACGTGTTTGCTCTTCATCTTAACATGTTTGGTTACCGATGACTGAGAATGTTTTTTATTTATTTATTTTATTTGTCAGATTTTCCGTTCAGCTCCCTCTGGTGACCTCAGAGCGTTTTCAGATCGCTTCATTCAACTGAAGCGGACGCGATTCGAGACTCTGACGCCGTGAATTTATGGCAAAAATGCCACGATTTCACCGTATTTCAGTGTTCCAGATACGCATTACCTGATCTGTGGGATTTATTTAAAGACTCGAATATTACGATTAGTTTTAGAGCCAATAATTAGAATGAAATATTAATAAGGAAACCAGGATTCCTTGAAGGAACCAAAGTTTTAAACTAAGATCTCACAATCTGTTACCACTCGGAGTGGAGAGACCGAATATTCAGCTGAATGAGTTTCATCGGCTGATATTGGCCAAAAAATTGACAGTAATAAGTAATCATTTGTCAATTAGGAAAATGATGACACAGCAGCAGCTGCTACAGCCAGCTTCTATAGCTCATAATTTAGTTTTTTAAATAAGAACGCTCATCTGTAGATTAGTTTTAAGCTCTTCAAAAGGTTGTGAAATATGTTTATTTAGGTTGATTAATAATTGTTTTATTCTGGGCTGCGGTAGCTGGGTGGTCAGTCCTGCGCTCCTGTAATCCTGAGGCTGCAGGTTCGAGCCCAGGTCGCCACAGGAAGTGCATTCGGCGTAAAAAAACGATTGCCAAATTGTTGCTGTGAGTTTGCTCGCTGTGGCAACCCCTGAAGACGGGAGCAGCCGAAAGAACAACAACAATAATTGTTATATTCTGCTAAAGGAAAAATGCATATTGGTCAAAATTTTTTAAATTGGTGCCGCCGGCTGCCCTGATTTGTAAACATCAGCCATAAATAAAACTCATATGTAGCTTTGAGTATGTGAGGGGATGACCCTCAGCTACTACCACACCAAATATTAGCTCAATTTCTGTAAAATGTTTATAATTTTTGTGTTTGCTAAGGTTGCTTAGCTGTGGCCGTGGCTGCATAAAACCCGTGAGACGCCCTAAAACAGGCAGTTCCCTAAAGCCTCATGCAGTCATTAACTGTGTTTGCTCTCGTTTTGCAGGACAGTAAAGATGCTGAACAGTATTTCCGACTCACCGCCAACCGTAGCTGTTGGGACAGGGTGAGGAGGACAAAACGTAACGGGGACGAGCGACGGGCTTCAAACACGCAAGGAGTTCGAACCAGAAGGTAAAGTTACAGAGTTTCTGCAAAGATTGTCAGTTAACACTTCCCGTCTGAATTTTCCTGATTTATATGTTAATTTTCAGGCTGTTTCTGACACCTAAATTTACACAGAGGCCGGATGTTTTAGGAAATAAAATTGGAAATTAGGTTTGGAAGTCAGTTTTTTCATACTTATCCAAATATGAAAGGTTTTACATACAAATCTGACACGTTTTCATACATTTCAAGACTATTTTTTTGACAAGCCTGTCTGTCTGTTAGCAAAATATCTCCATTTTATTGAAACGTTTAGGAAATAATCCTTGGATATGTACGTCTCCAGCTGATTAACTTCTGAAGTCTGATTCCAGATGGCCGCCACAGCTAACTGACCTTAGCAAACTCAAAAAAACTGCCATTTTTCCAGATATTGAGCTAAAATTCGGTGTGGTAGTAGCTGAGAGTCATCCCCAGCACGTCCTCCAGGCGCTTAAAAATTTTTGTTTAAAACTTGGCATGCAAGGAGGCAGGTGATATGCATCCTGCTTCAGGATCATAACTTGTCATTTTCATCCCACCACAGATTTCGGCCTACCTCCATGCTTCCACTGGATCGTTGGTCTTACCTTTGAGCTTCCGGTCACCTCCTTTTCTAACAACTCCCGCGCCCAGACTCCCACTTTGAGCCTGCGAGGCAGGGGAACCACAGGTAAACTTTCATGGCAGCGGCTCTCTAGGGCTGCCATGGCAGCTGCTGCCGCCGATGCCTCACACTGTATTACCGCACTGACACCGGAGGAAGAGGGACGACGCACTGCCGCCAAGCTGTTCCGGAGCGCCGCCCCGCTGCCACGGACAGAGAAAGAGAGGGAAGAGGAAGGAGAGGAAGCAGGAAGAGTGAGCGGGAACGAGTGTCTGGTGTGCGGGGCTCTGTTCGCCTCACAGGAGAAGCTCCGGCTTCATACCTCGAGTCACACAGGAGAGAAACCTTTTCACTGCTCACAGCCTCACTGTCCCAAGGCCTTCAGCTCCAAGTACAAACTCTTCAGGTATTTAGCACACCAGTCACTTCACATTCATTCATCTGTGGTTTGATAAAAACCTCATCTACACTACTCCAGAAAATACTTCCTTCCTGACTAAAGCCAGAAATTCCAACAAATATGGTGACATCCATTTGGTGCCAGTAGGTCGACATCATCAATGCATTAAAATATGAAGAAGCACGTTCTGAGCTTCAAGTTCCCCCCAACAGTTGTGGCTCAGAGTTTTCTTGCTATTTTATCTCATTCATTAATCTTTTCTACACACAGCTGAAGCTTACAGCCCCATGTGACCAAAAAATCTGTCCGTGCAAATTTACATCACAAAGTTTGAAACTTTTCAACTTAATCTGATGTTTTTAATCTGGTAAAGCACCACGATTGTTTACCTGAGAGAATTCATGTCTCACTTGACCTGTCCTTCCAGGCATATGGCCACACACTCTCCACAGAAGACCCATCAGTGCTCGTTCTGTGAGAAAATGTTCCACCGCAAAGACCACCTGAAGAACCACCTGCAAACGCATGACCCCAACAAAGAGGCCTTCAAGTGTGAGGAGTGTGGGAAGCACTACAACACCAAGCTGGGATACAAACGCCATGTGGCCATGCACTCTGCAACTGCTGGGGATTTAACTTGTAAAGTGTGCATGCAGAGTTACGAGAGCACGCCTGTTCTCCTGGAGCACCTCAAGAGCCACTCAGGGAAGTCCTCGGGTGGTACCAAGGAGAAAAAACATCCATGTGATCACTGTGACCGACGTTTCTACACGCGGAAAGATGTGAGACGGCACATGGTGGTCCACACAGGACGAAAGGACTTCTTGTGCCAGTACTGTGCCCAGCGCTTCGGCAGAAAAGACCATCTGACGCGTCACGTGAAAAAGAGCCACTCGCAGGAGCTGCTGAAGATCAAGACGGAACCTCCAGATATGTTGGGTCTTTTAGCAACGGGTTCTCCGCCGTGCTCAGTCAAGGAGGAGCTCAGCCCCATGATGTGCAGCCTGGGACCCAACAAAGACCCCATGATGAGCAAACCGTTCTCCGGTGGGGCACCTTTTCCCATGAACATGTATAACCCCCACCACCTCCAGGCCATGTCTAACTCTGGGGTGGGTCACCCACACCCGTCCCTGATGCCCAGTTCCTTGTCTGCAGCTATGGGCATGGGCTGCCACATGGAGTCCCCTGCCTCTATTCACCCACACTCCCATCACCACCACCATCACCACCACCATCATCATCATCACCATTCCCCTCCACCACCCCCACATCACCAGCCTGCAGCTCCCCAGCAGCAGCACCATCCCCAGTCTGTGCCCAAATACCAGCTGGGATCTACCTCATACCTGCTGGACAAGCCCTTGAAAGTGGAAATGGAGAGTTTCCTCATGGATCTGCAGAGTGGCCTGCCAGGCCCAATTCCATCTGCAGAACCTCATGCTGCTGCCTCGCCTCCCAAGGATGGACTGGAGCCCACCTCAGGGCTGGCAGATGAACTTTGCGGGGATTCCCTCTTGTCCAAGAGCCCTGCGGTGATTGCTGAGTCTTTGTGTGCTGCTAACATGGACTTCTCCCACCTGCTGGGGTTCCTGCCCCTAAACCTTCCTCCATACAGTGCCCCCATGAGCACAGGAGGTCTAGTCATGGGATACACCTCATCTGCGACCTCCTCCGCACCTTCCTCTTCCGCCTCAACTCTGCACGCTGCCGAGCCCCATGCCGCAACAGTTGCCGCGGCAGCCGCCGCCGTCGCCACGGCACCTCTTACCTCTTTGCAACCACAACCTCAGGAGCAGCAGAGCTCCAGTGGGGGTCTGGGCCTTGGATCCCTGCACCCGCTTCCACCAGTGTTCAGCTCCAGCCTTAGTACCACCACACTGCCTCGTTTCCACCAGGCCTTCCAGTGACAGAGGCAGCTGCTGCCCAGCCAAGATGGCCTCCACATCAGCCCAGCCCGAGCTCAGCTTGGACATTTTGGGCTGTCGATCTTTGCTAGGCCTGATCAAAAAGTTGGAGAATTAGAATTAAAAATAAGTACAAAAATGAACACTTAGAAGCCTTAAATGAAAGTGCGCACAAAAGCTTTTGATTGAGCCTTAAAAGGAAGTTGAACCTCTTTGAGCAAAAAGGAAAACATGAGAAAAGAAGTTGAAGCAGCTTTTATTTGGGCTTTTTCCCTTATTTTATAGATATAACAATGTATTAACCCATGTTTTTTTTAGTTTCCATTTACTTCTTTTATCTCCCCTTCCTTCCCCATTTTTAGTAGTTATAGAGGGCAGGATCAGTAGGCCAAAAGGCGTGGTACTGCATACTTTCTAAAGTAATAATATAAAAAAAAAAATCAAAGATAAATTTTAGTGGAGATTATCTGTCTTGTTGTGACCCAGAAAAATATAGTTTGAAGTGAATCTTTTGTTTTACTTTATTCTTCTTTTCCAAATGTAAGAACATGGTAGACCGTGTCTTGAGTTTCAAACCACCCATGCTAAAAACCCGAACCGTCACGATGGATACGATAAGAGGGAGATTAACGAGGAAAGTAAGAAACGCAGATGAACCTTTAATTTTATCCTCAACATGGCTGAGTCATAGCCACAAAAACGACCTCGGACTCCCAAATAAGTGCTCTTCAGACAACACAAAGCTAAATTAAAGTCGCTCTTATTGAGCTACTCTTAGAGTTAAGTCATTTCGGATCAGGTCAATATAGATTCTTGTAATATTGATGATGCAAATCTAAGAAAAATAGGAAAGTTTGAACTCGATAACTGCTTTTTTTAACTGTTCCTCAAGAGAAGCACTTTTAAAACTTTTATTTTATTTGTTTGCGGAAGGCACTTCACTTTTTGTTTCCGCCCTCCTCCTACTTTTGTTCGAAACCCGGCCAGCTAAGAAAATAACAAATCTCTCTGATAACTCACTCTGTTTACGTTTTTGTAAATTTGTGCTCTTATGGTTGCACCAAACCAAGAAGTTCCCTAACCGAGTGCATGGATTACAAATCCACGTGTTTGGTTTACAAAAGATTTCTTCGACCCGTTTTTTATTTCCACACCTAGCTGGATCCGTACTTATGTAGGTTTTACTGCTTGAAAGTAGGATGTGGACTGCTTTTTCTCCCGAGAATTACCTTTAAAAGTTCCCCTAATCATGATATTTGCAGCAGTTTCTCAACTGCCTGACATCTATTAAAAATAAATATAAATATATACACAGCTATATATTTGAGATATACTCCAAACTCATCTTTAGGCAGTCTTTTTAAAAGATGCACCATCGTGGTAATGGTGAACCCTGAGATATGTGAATGGCTATAAATAAAAAAAAAATTAAAAAAGCATAGGAGTTACAGCGACAGATGAGTAAAAATGTGTTTAAGAATGTTATTGCAGTGTACGAAATATCTCATAAATGAATATTATTATTGCTTATCTCTATAAAGGTGTATTTTAGGTAGATGTATTAAAACTAAGTGATGTTTTTGATGTCTGGCAGGTTTACATTTGTGTGTATCTTGCATTTTTTATTTTTTTTGATCAAGAAAAGGATGAAGTATTAACTTTTTCCCTTAAGCTTTCTGTCATACCTGATCTCTACTTTTACATGTACTTGAGTTAGTTTAGAGGAATCAGAACTGTGGATGGGAAATATTTATAGAAGGCTGTTAGTGGCTTAGTGACCAGTTAGGAATTGAGTTAGAGGTAGATTGTGATGTAGGGATGCTGACATGAATGACCTATAGGTGTTTCAAACTATAGGTCTTGGAGTTCTAACTTTTCACCAAGAGCCTCTAAAAAAAAAAAAACAACTCTCACCCCAAAGTTAACCTTAAGCCTCAAAATCAAATAGGTGCTCCCTATTTTAAAGGGATTATTCAGATTTATTTACACGTGCTGTATTTCCCTATTAATGTGGTTACTGTGTCTATTAGTGCTGGCTTTTATGCTTTATTATTAATATTATCAGTAATATGATTTAACAGCAGTAAAATTTCTCATGTTATTGCAGCGTTTTCTTACCGTACGGTGGTTTTAGTCACTGTACAGTGGTTAAAAGAGTTGTATGTTAACTCTGGAGCCAATTAGAAAAAACTGTTATAGTCTTAACTGTACAGAACAAAGCTTTTCTTTACCTAACAGTAACTAAAGTAAAAGCTCTGTATGGTAACTAAAAAGAACAATAAATAAATCTATTATATTCAAAGTCATCACTGTCCCATTCAGAGCTTTTAATTACTGTATGGTAAGTAAAAGCATTGTAGGAAAACTGCAAAGCCTATAAAATAAACCTGTAAGTATTTGCTCATCTCTGTACCGTACAGCACTTTTAGTTACAATGGTAAATTAAATTTTTGTACGGTAAAAAATAAACCTATTATATGCATGGTCATAGCTGCACCGTACGGAGGTTTTAGTAATTGTACGTTAATGAAAAGCTTTGTAAAGTAACTGCAGAGCCCGTTAAATAGATCTATTATATGCGTTTTCATCACCGTACCATACGGATCTTTTTGCGACTGTATGATAACTTCAAACTTGTACGGTAACAACCAAGCCTAAAACACAAATTGCTTATATTCAAGGTCATCACTGTACGTTCCAGAGCATTTAGTTACACAGAAATTAAAATCTTTGATTGGTAACGTTAAGGTCTATTAAATAAAGCTATATTCGTGGTCATCACTGTACCGTACAGAGGTGTTAGTTACCGTACGGTTAAAAAATCTATTAATATAACTTATTCGCACGGTCATAACCGTAATGTCCGGAGCTTTTAGTTTCTAAACAGTAACTAAAATCTTTGTACAGTAACTACAAAATTTATTAAATATAGCTATGGCCATAACCATTTTGTACAGAGCTTTTAGTTACTGTACAATAAGTAAAACCTCTGTATGGTAACTGCAAAACCTAGTAAATAAAGTTAAATGCATGGTCATTGCTGTACCGTACGGGGCTTTTAGTTACCGGACAGTAAATAAAATCTCTGTTAGGTTAATAATAAATAAACCTTTTATATGCATGGTCATTGCTGTACCGTATGGAGGCTTTAGGTTTTTTTTTTTTACAGTAAGTAAAAGTTCTGTATGGTAACTACAAAGCCTAATGAATGCCTATGAACTGCCTATAAAAGCTTGATGCATGGACACTACAGTACCGTACAGAACCTTTAGTTACCGGACAGTATGCTGATTACCATGAGTGAAACAACTTTATTTTACTAAACAAACAGGCAGGTGAGGAAAAAGCTGCTAAATCCAAGTAATTATAGCGTTTCTAGCTAATTTTAATTTGTAACACTTGTCCCTGGAAGAGCTTTCGTAAGACTTAAAGTTAAAAAAATAAAATAATTAAAATGAAAGGAAAATCAAATATTAAAAAAAAATATTAAATCTGGTTTAATGATATATACTATATTGACAAAGGTATTCACTCACCTCCCTTCACATGCATATGAACTTTAGTGACATACCATTCTTAATCAATAGGGTTTAATCTGATATTGGCCCACCCTCTGCAGATATAACAGCTTCAGCTATTCTGGGAATTCTTTCCACAGGTTTAGGAGAGTTTATGGGAATTTTGGACCATTCTTTCAGAAGCTCATTTGTGAGGTCAGACACTGATGTTGGACAGAAGGCCTGGCTCACAGTCTCTGCTCCAGTTCATCCCAGAGGTGTTCTGTTGGGTTGAGGTCAGAACTCTGTGCAGGCCAGTCAAGTTCTTCCTCACCAAACTTCCTCATCTATGTCTTTATGGACCTTGCTTTGTGCTCTGGTGCTCAGCCATGTTGGAACAGGAAGAAGCCGTGTCCAAAGTGTTCCCACAAAATTGAGAGCATGAAACTGTCTAAAATGTCTGTGTGCTGAAGCATTGAGTTCCTTTCACTGGAACTAAGCGGCCAAGCCCAACTCCTGACAAACAACCCCACACCATAATCCTCCCTCCACCAAACTTTACTCTTGGCACAATGCAGTCAGACAAGTGCCGTTCTCCTGGCAGCAGCTAAACCCAGACTCGTCCAGAGAAGTGCGATTGGTCCCTCCACTGCTTTAGAGTCCAGTGGCGGCGGTCTTTTCTCCACTGCATCCAACGCTTTGCTCTTGGTGATGGAAGACTTGGACGCAGCTCCATGGAAACCCATTCCATGAAGCTCCCTCCACTCTGTTCCTGAGCTGATCTGAAGACCACATGAAGTCTGGAGGTCTGTAGCTGTTGACTCTGCAGACCGTTGGTGACCTTGGTGCTCCTCAGCATCCTCTGAGCCCACTCTGGTTTTATATAGCTGACCACTTTATGGCTGAGTTGCTGTCATTTCCACTGACACTGAGCTCCTGAGAGCGACCCATTCTTTTACAAATGTTTGTAGAAGAAGTCTGCATGGCTAGGCGCTTGATTTTATACACCTGTGGCCGTGGCAGGGATTGAAACACCTGAATTCAATGATTGGGATGGGTGAGTGAATACTTTTGGCAATATAGTGTTGTCTTCAATTCAAAGGCTGAATATTTAGAAACTAGATGTAAAATGATACACAGTGACCACATTATTGTTGAATACAGCAGATTCAAATGTTATGTCCTTTGTATAAACAACTTCCAGTTGTTCATCTCACACATTTGTTAATTCATTTTGTGCGTAAATCTTGTTTTGGTTTTAGACCAACATCTATATGAAGCACCTGCAGTGCCTCAGGTGAGCCTCGACCAATCAGCAGATAAGAAAAATAATAAAAAAAATAAACAAATACTGAAAATCGTAGCACATAAGCGTCGAAGCTGATTCACGTTTAGCTGCTTTTAGCCACAGTTGCTGATAACTGCAGACCACTAGAAGGTTTCAGGCAGCGAAAACAAGCACGAACTGGATCGACAAAGTGTTCATCTTCCCCGCCACCTCCTCCTCTTCCTCTTTTAGCTGCTTCTAGAGTGAAAAGAAAAGGGTGTAAAAGGAGCGAGCCTCCGGCTGATGGCGGCCGTGGAACCTTCAGGCTTTGACATTCAAAGCAACGAGGGAAACTCGTGCGTGACCGCACAGCTCGGGGCGCCGCTCACGGACGTATATTTGTTTTGTTTGTTTTCATATGATATATTATTTTCTGTTTGTGTAAAACAGGACCTCGAGAAAAAAAAAAAAAAACAACACAACACATCACCTCATTTTTATTTTTGTTTTTAATTTTCTTACCAAAACCTTGGGAGAAGAAACTACATGTTTGCACAGCAGCTTATTATACCTTTTTGTACTGTAGGAAACCCTGTTGAGCAGCTGAAACATTAGATAAGCTAACTCAGTATTGTTTAAAAAACCAGAATGCGTTAGCGCTGATGCTGAAAATCCTTCCACGCTCTTTCTAAAATTGTACTTTTCTGTTCCAATTTAAAACCGAAATTGTAAGTCTTATCTGGTGAGACTTTTGAAAGTGATCAAACTTTTGCCTGATCCTAAATATATTAGCTGTCGGCACCTTTCTTAGTATTTTTATAATAACAAGGAAAGA
>JAOXNZ010000210.1:27698995-27709189 GCA_028566095.1 Kryptolebias brasiliensis | reverse complement strand
GCCCCAGGCCGGGAGGAGATCCTGCAACCTTCTTGCTGGGAGGAGACAGCTCTAACCACTGCACCACTGTGCCACCCGGTGTATAATTGGCTAAATTAAAAACCTGCTTGTGTGCTCAGAGGATGCCTTGTGACTCTCAGCTACTACCACACCAAACTTTAGCTCAGTATTGGTAAAACCGGCTGAGTTTTGGTCGCTTTCGTTTTTGCTGCGGTGGCCATCTTGAATTTGTTTCACTCCACTTGTTCATCCAGTGATCAGGAGATATTTTGCTAACAAACCAACACATTATCATCCGCCTTTCATGCTGGCGGGTGATTAAACATGGAAAACCTCAGAGGCGGATTTTCATCTTCAGCTCGTCTTTATTGTTTTTGTCGTCGTACATTTGGTAGCTGAACAATCTGTAAAAGAAGAGGAAAAACCTGGAACACGTTCCTCTGAAAGTCCCCGCGAGCGTCACGCTTCGGGCTGAAAACGACGACAGGAATCATTACGGAGCGCCACCGAGCAACACGACGCCGCCTCTCTTTTATATTTACAGTGGGAACCCTCGGCTGTACACACACACGCAGGAATCCTACGTCTGTTTCAGAATAAGAATAAAATCTCTCCGGGCTCGAAGGCCGCAGCAGATCGACTCCCCGGAGCGTCGGTCTCTTCTCTGAAAGAAAGAACAATTAAATCCAGCTCTTAATTTAAACCCAAAATTGTTGGTTTTTATTTGTTTTAAGGGCTTGAAAATGTTTTCTCCTGTCTGTCGGGGTTATCAGATCAGACTGATTTATGGATTTTAAGGATTCGGGGTGAAAAGAACTCGACGGGATTAAAACTCCAGATCCTGGATGTTTCTGTCAACCAACCAGAGACCGGCTCTCTCTGCAGATTTGTGTTTTTAGAGATCAGCTAAAAGCTGCCGTGTGCCGTTGGTTAGCTTAGCTTAGCTTAGCACAAACGATGCAGATAGAGTGACAAAACCTGTTAAAGGAACAGTTCAGCTCTTCTGAAGTGAAAGCATGACGAAGACTTATCTTACCTGCGCAAGTTTGGAGAGAAAAGTTTTCTCCGCAAGCTAACGGCTAACCTGACCCACAACCAAAGCGTGCCGATGCCTTAAGAACCTTTAAATTGACGTCAGAGCGCTAGGGCAGCTAGCTGTAGCACTTCCAGTTGGAACATCCCAGTAAGGCAAAATGGCCGACGGCGTAAACGTTTAGAAAATGGCGGCACTTGTAGTTTTAGTGGTTTCGGAACGGCAGCAGTTAACTCGTCAAAGTGAGGCCGTTCTTAGAGCTACCTGCAGCAGGTAAGATATTTATTGTTCGTAATCCCTTCAACATCAGTGTTAAACATGGCAGATCTGCTTTATTTGGACTTTTGTTTTTAGCGTCACGTTTAATATCTGATTCATAAAAGCAAATATGTGCACATAGATTTTACTAACTGGATTAGCATTTATATATGTATGTAAAATACTTTACACATCGTTGGAGAGGCCTGGAGTTCTTTTTAAATTGGGTTTTAATTTTATTCTGGATTTTCACCACCCTCAGGTGACGTTCAGACTGCAGAGGGTTAAAGTGGAAAAACGGAACAGATTTTCCCGACGGATCCGGGAGGAAGATGGAGCTTCTGCTTCAAACACTCGGAACAAAAGAAGTCACTGATGAGGTTTAAATCAGAACAAAATGTCTTCACGGGGCAGAAACACAGAAGTGACGTTAGAAGAAAAGTTCACAAAAACATTTCATACATTAGATCCAAACTTCAAAGACTAACGAAGCCGTTTCTCCCTTCCAGGACTGCATAGTTCTGCTGACGCTACACCGACGCCGCGAAACGGGCCTGAAAAAAAAACGTTCAGGTTCCTTCAGCGGCGCCGAGCGGTCCTCCGCCGGGTCGGCTTCAACGTCAGTCCATCTCATTCAGAGCAGAGAAAACCTGCTTGATTACTGCAGCCACACCAGGAACAAAAAAAAAAAAAAAAAAAAAGTAGTGATAGAAACTTTTAATTTGTCCTTTTTGTTACGTCTGACTTCCCAACATAATTTCCTTCACTCTGATTAAAGATGGACGCCGATTGGTCTCTGAAGAAAACAGGAATAAATTCCTGCTGGTAACGAGAGAGAAGTGAGATTTGACACAAATGGAAACAAAGTGCAGGAAGTCGTCTGACAAGCTTTGGCCCGCCGCGTTTGTGTCGAAGGGGAGGCGGCAGAAGACGTCGTTCCGCCGTGTGGCCAGCAGGTGGCGCCGTCGCCCCAGGAAACCAACCCCGCTCCCTCCTGCACAAAAGTCAGTGCTTGTTGAACAAAAGAATAAAAAAAACACATTTAAAATAAAAAAAAAAGGAAAAGTGAGAAGATCAAAAAACAAAAAGATTGAGGACGTCGGTTGGCGGATCAGTCGATCTTCACCGCGGCGTAGATTTTCCTGATGAACATGTAGGCGGCGTAGAACCCGATGGTGCCGGTGAGCAGCCAGAAGGTCAGAACCATCAGGGTGGTGTAACCGAAGTACAGCAGCGAGGGGATGAACTCCACGATGTCCAGCTGCAAACACAGAACAAGCCGACGGATCAGCAAGAAGACGGCGTGACGCCGCGGCAGAAATAAAGTTTAATCGTCCAACAGAACGCCGCCATTTAATCACCAGAAAAACAGCCAGAAGTAAACTTTAATATCCACAAACACTTTAAATTAAAGATTCAGAAACATTCTGACCTGCAGCTTTACAAGTTAAGACTTCAGATCTTTTATTGTGAAATTTTGTGGAAAGGTTCTGAACAGTTAATATCTTACCTGTTGTAGATAAAATCTGGATTTGTTCTCTCTGAGAAGTGAAGAAATCTGTTCTTTCTGATGCAGCTGAGAGAACAAAATGATGTCATTTTGTTCTCCTAGGAGCGCCGTTCTCGACACGAGGTCCGACAGAACTTTGGGTCAATTACTGCGTGATTGGTCAGAAATGTGAAGTGGGCGTGGTTAACGTGGTTCCAGTGACGCCGGCCTGTTGAACGGACGGCAGACATCTTGAAATAAGACGCTGTCCTCCATCAACTTCAGCTTCAATCTGTGATCTTCATGCTGCTGAAACAACAAATCAAACGGATTTCCACGCTGCGTGGGGGCGTGGCTTCCTGAAGATCAGCAGTGAGGTTTCTCTTGGAGAACAAACGCTCCCGTCTTTCTGCTTCGCCAGAGAGCAGATTTCTTCACTTCTTTCGGCTCATAAATCCAGCCTTAATGTGACTGGAAGCTAACGGCTAATTTCATAAAATTTATTTCTGCTGGAAAAACTGATGAGGAACCGACGGCGTCGCAAAGATTTATTAAAAAATTAAAACCTGAATCCTCTTTGGTCCTGGTCCGAGTTAAAGGGTCTTTAAACTGACGCTCATCTACAACAGGTAAGATGTTAACTGTTCACAACCTTTCTACAGAAGCCCACATCCAACAGGAAGTTTTCTGTCAAACACTCAGAACTTCAGAATAAAAGACAGCAGTCTCCATAAACGAGAGGTTTTTGTTTTGTTTACCTTGTTGACGAAGTAGAAGACGGCGTAAATAAGAACGTAGAAAGCAGAACCTCCTGAGACCAGGAAGGTTCTCCACCACCACCGGTAATCCTGACAGAATTGGAAAAACAAAACGACAAATTAAAGCAGAAGAATAAATATTACTGATGATTTTACAAACACACGTTGGTTCCACCTGTTCTCTGGAGAACCCGGTTCTCGTCTTTCAAAGCTCCAGACAGACAAACGGGACAAAGTGTTTTCGTTTTTCTGTCCTTACCTCGGCACACAGCTGGAAATAAACCATAACGATGCTGATCTGAGAGCAGGAAACCACCAGGATGATGAAGACCAGGAACAGGAAGCCGAAGAGGTAATAGAACTGATTCTCCCAGATGGCCTGTAGGTGGCGACACGCGGACATAAACCTTACATCTTAACCAGGACAGTTGGTGTTGAGGGTTAAGAAGCGGCGAGGCGATCCGCCGCACTTACGCTGAAGATGAAGAAGAGTTCGATGAACATGGCGCCGAACGGTAAGATCCCAGCCATGAGGATCCTGGACCAATGACAAGAGAGGCTCGGCTCAGCTCGCTCAAAACACACGAAGAAGACCTGAGGCTGGAGCCACACTCACCCCACGAACTTGTTCATGTACCAGCGCTGCTCTGGGACCTGCCGGGGGATCTGGTTGGTGCGCACCGGGTTGTCGTACGGCTGCTTGCGGAAGCCGAAGTAATATCCCAGGTAGACCAGCGGCATGGAGATACCGAACCACATGCAGAGCAGAGCCAACATGGTGGTGAAGGGAACCTGGAGGGAAGGAGGTCAAACAGTCCTTTAGCTTCAACTGGACCTCCGGACGCAGCGTGGAGGCGGTTCACGGGTTTGACTACAAACATCAGCTGAACATCAATGAAGACATTTCCTGTTTACCACATTATTAGAAATCTCTGAGAACTAAAGCCGTTAGCTCATCAGTCCAGTCCCAGTTCAACTCTCGGCGCCCTCGGTAACGTTTACATCAAAAGAGCTGAACTGCAGCTTTAAAGCTGTTCTCTTTAGGCGTTGATGACAGATGTTTTGTTGAAATAACTCAAACTTTTACCTGAAACAGCCTGAAAACATTTTTTACTCCACTGAAATCTGGCTGAACTCTGTTTTGATTCTTTTAACCCCCCCCGAGCAGAAATCTCGTAACTCCGCCCCCGCCGACGGTTTCGTTAAACTCACCGCCCCGGAGGAGTGCTCGCCCCAGATGAAACAGTTCAAGATGAAGCAGATTACAAAAACCACTCCAGGATATAAAGTCGCCGTCTGCAAAGGAAAAAAACACGAGTCGGCCTCGGGATAAACCACCGGACTTCAGGTGATGTTTCTCAAATAAAGGCAGCATCAAACACTGTTTGATATATATTATATTTAATATAAATATAATATATATCAAACACTGTTTGATATATATTATATTTAATATAAATATACTTTGAACTCACGCAGAAGGCTCCTTTCCTCCACCGATGACCCTTCAGTGTTCGGTAGAGTCTGCCAGCGAAATATCCCCCGAACACCCTGAGGGACAAACATCACGTCACAAAACCAGCAGAAAGAAATCCATCAAACCCAAAAACTGCCTCTTATAACTTGAGCTAAAGTTGGGTGTGGTAGTAGCTGAGAGTCATCCAGGCTTTTCATGACACATCCACCATTGTGCTTTAACGGCCATTTGCTTTTTATTATCCCACAGGTTATTTATGAGTTTGACGAGGAGGTAAACTCAGCGTACATGACGACATTATAAGAATATGGCATTTATCGCCATGGTAACCACCTTAAAAATTCTCCAAAAGGAGCTCAAATTGGACATTTTGGAGGAAGGTCTAAAGCTGCTGTCATCCTGCGGGGGAAGTCAGGAAGTCGCGTGATGAAAATCACGTCATTTTGTTCTCGTAGCGGCTTCATCCGCTGCTTCTCGACACAGGACTTTTCCTCTCAGGGGTTTGCGCCAAAGATCATGTGATTAATCAGAAGTTGTTGTGGGCGTGTTTAATGGAGCCATTTTGCTTCGGCTGCTCCTCTGAGAAGCAGCTGGAGGCCATCTTTACGACTGTTTCAGCAGAACTTCTAAACCTCTGAGCCTAAAAGGACCGCAGAGACGCAGGCGGAGCTTCGTGGCTGCGGTGGGCGGGAGGAAGTGCGCCTCGGCCGGGCGCCGTCGGGACACGTTCCCTTCATTCCTCTTTATTGTGCATCGTCAATTTTGTAAATCCGAACGGGGCGTTCCGTCTCAGACGTCTGGTCGCGGTGAGGGAAGCAAACATCTGTACGAGGACAGGAGAGCAGAGACGCCGGCGGAAAGAAACGCTGCAGGAAGAGGGAGGAGCTTCCTGGGAGTTCTGATCCGAGTGTCTCGTGGACGATGAAAAGTGTCTCACAACCACATGACCGCGAACTGACTTCCTGACTTCTTATGGAGTACGACGGAGCCTTTAGTCAGCAGTGTCCAGTCCTGGTCCTGGTTCTGGTCGTGGAGGGCCACCATCCTGCAGGTTTCAGGTGTTTCTGCTCGGACTCACCTGATCTGAATGACTGAGTGATGAACAGGTTTCTGCGGGACCTGAGGACCTGCTGAGGAGCAGAGAAACCTTCTGTGTGAAACTCCTCCGCTCGTAGACCTGCTGCTGAACATCTTGGTTTGGTGAGAAGGTAATTAAACCATTTGAATCAGGTGTGTTGGAGCAGAAAAACCTAAAACTTCCAGGACAGTGGAGCCTTGGGGCCTGGAGTTGGACACCCCTGATCTAAACCCTGAAGGACGGTGGTCCTCCAGGACCAGGATTGGACACCACTGATGTAAGAACTTGTACAAACAGCCTTAAAAGCCTCCGCTGTTAAAAACACGCTAAAAGGTCTCATTTAATGTCATTTCTGAAGGTTATCTCAACCTTCCTTGGCGTTTGGCGACCCGCGGTACCAGAACCAGAACCTCTGACTCAGAGCATCGTGAGCGTCTTACCCCATGAACATGAAGAGGAAACAAGCGGTGGTCATCAGGGCTCCTCTGCTGGACGGAGACAACATCCCCAACATGGCGACAACTACGACACAAACAACAACAACAGAGGAGGGGAGTCGACCTGAAGCCACTGACAGAACGTTCTGCAAGAACACGGAGAACCAAAGAGCTTGGTTCTGTTTTGGAACAGTTCTTAAACTCATTCATTTGAATTGATTTAAACCACAAACTCACAGATGACGATCAGAACCATGCAGAAGAGCTGGATCCCAGAACCCAACAGAGAGCTGAGGACCATGGGATACCGAGGCGGTCTGAAGACGTCCCCGTGGACGTTCTTCCATCCCGACTCCTCCATGGTGTCCTCCTGGTTGGACAGAAACCAAAAAAAGGACATGTTCAGACTACGTGGGACGTCACGTGGTTAAAAATCCAAACGCTCCTCGGTCTCGGTCGTGTTTTCCTACAATGTCGTCCTCTCTGTTGTAGTTGGCGATGTCCTTCCTCAGAGTCCTGATGATGATCATACTCAGAATACCTGAGAGACAATCAGCAAGAAGGACACGTCAACTCATGTACAAAGAACCCTTAGGTCCGTTTAACATATAGAACCACACAATATGGTTGATTTTAAACTTTAAAAGTCTTTAAATCCTGAAACTTGTTCGTCTCGGTGCTCCCGTGTGTTCGGCTGTTGAGCGTTTTAACACAACGAGGATCGTTTGACTTCTGGTGTCAACAGAGTCCTACGAACCGGACAGGAAGAAGACGACCACCACGGAGTTGACGATGGAGAACCAGTGGATCTGGACGTCGCTCATGGTCAGGTAGGTGTCCCAACGAGACGCCCACTTCACCTCGCTCTCCTGCGCACAGCGGACATGTTTGTCATGAATAAATCACCAAAAAAGACAAATGCTTTTAATATTTTCCTTGTAGAAACATTCAGATCTCTTCAGTTCCTCCAAAACATTCTTCTCTTTGAAATCTGCTTCAGCAGACTTGCTCTACGTTTTGTTACTTTTAGCTCTAAGCTAGCCTTTAGCTACTTTTAGTTTCTCGCTAGTGTTTGCATACATTTGGCTAGCCTTTTGTTACTTTTCACTTTTAGCTAGCATCTTGCTAAATTTGGTTTTTAACTAGTGTTCTGCTTCTTTTAGCTTCTAGCTTTAGCGTTTTGGTATGGTTAGCTAGCCCTTTGTTACGGCTTTTAGCTACTGTTCTGCTTCTTTTAACAGAAAATAGTTTCTTTAGCTCTCAGTGACTGTTTATCAGCAGGTTTAGTTAACTAGTTCTAACAGTTTTAGTTTTTAGTTGCAGTCTGTAGGTGTTTGGTTCAGAGGACAGGTGAGTTGGACGCCTGCAGCTACTGACCATCCATTGGACGGAGTAGCTGAAGAGGACTTCGTTCTCCTTCGTGGGGTCGATCTCCAGATACAGAGAGCCACTGACATCAGGTAAGGTGCAGGTGTTCTCCGTTTCTGCAGCCTTAAGATCTGGAAATAAAAACCAGCCTCAGTCCACGAGTTTTAATTCAAGTTGTTTTCAGGAAACGTTATTTAACGCGAGGCGATACCGACCTTCCACTCTCACACTTTGAGGTATGACCTCAAAACGCACCACTCTGTAGTTGTGAACCTCCTCTTCCTCAACTTTCTCTCTGTGGAAGTACAAGATGAAGGACAGGTGGTTGTGCAGGTAAAACTGTAAAGGAAGAAAAAAAAGAAAAGAAAAGTTGGTCCATCAACCATTTTGTTTCCAGTTGAGCGTTTGGTTCGTCCGGCTCTACGGCCAACACGGTTCTTCCCAACAGTCTGCTTTCATGTTAAAATCATACCAAGGTGGCGTCTTTGTAGCTCCGCCCACAGCAGAGAGTCGTGGTGACAAAGCGTAGCGTGCGTTTGTTTTCACCCCCCTTTAATAACCGAGTCCACCCCGGGTGGGATTTGACCTCAGTCTAAATCCAGCTGTTCTCTGAAGGCCTCAGAGGTTTGTTACAGAACATCGGTGCTCAAACAGCATCATGAAGACCAAGGAACACAGCAGACAGGCCAGGTTGGCACAACCGCCTGGTGAGACATGGCCGTCCACCTAAACTGACAAAACATCTCTAGATGTCAAAGCTGCTAAAGATGGAGCCTGAAGACACTTTCACAAAACAGTCCTGCGAAATGTCCGCAAAGACCAGCCCAACCCTCAGCTGCTAAACTCACTGACGGAGACGTCCACGTCCCCCAGAGATGTTAGCTTTCAGAAATGAAGCGGAACCCAAAGAGGCGTGGAGCAGAACTCAGCTGTTAAATGTCGTATCGTTTTCAAAACATGACGAATTAACTCAGTTTTAACTAAATGCAAAGTTGCTGAGTCATCATTGGTCTTCCCTCTAAAAGAAACTGATTTGTTGTTTAATCCAGTTACCAGCTGTTCCCACAGACGATACGGCTCAATAACATATCGTTTAACATTTCACTTCATCACATCGTGGAGCCGGGAAGCCATCTTAACTTTTCACATATTCAGAAATCAAGTTTGGGTTTGAAGTGTTTATGAAAGATCTGATTTACTAAAATAAAAACCACATTTCCTTTTTCTTCCGCGTCACATTTCTGCTCTACTTCCTGTTAATCGTTTTACGCCAGAAGCCCCGGGCTCGAACCCGCAGCCTCAGGGATGACGAGACGGCAGCCCCGACCGCCGAACCACCGCGGCGCCCTGAAGTTCGTAGCTGTAATGCGACGAAATGAGGAAACATTTCTTAGGTCTGTAGCGTAAACAGCACCTCAGACTCAGGTCAGTGAAGAAGCAAAAACCAAACATTAAACCAAAGATTTCAAACTGAAACCTGATTTTGGTCAGAATCCTTTTTTTCTAATAACTAAGAGACCTGGAGCAGAAGGACTGCGACTCGCGGCGTAAAAATCCTACCTTATTGTTTTCGACGAAGCCGAGTCTGTAGCCGTGTTCAAACTGAACATCTGGCTTCTCCTTCAGCTCATCTTCTCCTCCCGCCTCTTTGTTCGGGTAAAACTCCAACCTGGTGGCGACTGGAAGGTTGTCTGCGATTCTGAGGACACACGTGGACAAACATTTTATCATCTGCCGCCTGTAGGCAAAATATCTCACGAACCGCTGGATTAAAACCCTCAGAAAGAAAAAACTCAACATCTGGATTCAAACTAGCCTCAGCAAACACTAAAATGGCTACAACTCTGTCATTTTTACAGACGTTGAGCTAAAACTCGGTGTGGTAGTAGCTGAGAGTCGTCCCCGGCACATTCTCTGAACAGACTGGGCGGGCGATATGCATTCCTAATAAAAAACACCATCTGTTAACCAATCGTGACAAATTTCTCCCATTGTCCTTTTTAATTACAGTAACTTTATTATTAAAAATAAGAACTTTAACACAGATTTATACAGATTTAACTTTAGCCTGAATGTTCATGAAAATTTGCAGATAATAAACGAGCCGGTCCACCTTCAACTGCTCTCCTCTCTTTCCTAAAAAGGGATTAAATACGTCATGTTAGGCGACTCTGCAAGTTTAAAGATATATTCAGTGTGATCGTAGTTCTGTGAATTTAAAATGCTCTAAATTATTATATACGCCTCATTAATCAGGTCCATGCCTCGGGGAGGAGCCAGGATATAAAATGTATAA
>JAOXNZ010000210.1:27510923-27522813 GCA_028566095.1 Kryptolebias brasiliensis | reverse complement strand
GTTGCGCTCTGTGTTGCGCTCTGTGTTGCGCTCTGTGTTGCGCTCTGTGTTGCGCTCTGTGTTGCGCTCTGTGTTGCGCTCTGTGTTGCTCGTTCCCTGATGCTTCGGTTCGTGTTTTTTGCTTCATAGTTACTGTTTGTATTTATGTTCAGTTTTTGCTGCCACGTCAGCCTCTGGTTTGTCTTTGTTTTTTGTTTTAGTTAATAAATTAGTTTTGTTTAAGATGAGTCTGCACTCTATGTTCGCTTCCTTTTCCACGCTTCCTGACAATTTTAGCTTTTAGTTATAACTTTGCTCACTTAGCTTTTAGCAATAGTTTAACTAAATTCAACTATTCAGCTAGTGTAACTTTTTTCGTGAGGTTTTGCTAATTTTAGTTTGTGTGTTTCAGCTTTTTCAGGAAAGTCATTCAGCTTTCAGCGTTCAAACTGCATCTTTGCAGAAAATGCAGTTTCTCTAATTTAAGTTTAGTTTATTGTAGCTCTGCTTAATGAATCATTGTGCTTGTTTCAGATGTAGATACATCTATTCAGCTATTTATTTTCTTTACCTACTTGATGAGAGGCGGGGTGCACCCTGGTGTCAGGGCCACCTATCTATGAAACAAAATAGAAAGATAAATAGACTTAATAGGTTCTTTTTTTTAACTGTAGTTGCATCTTTTTAAAAACAGAGGTTTAAAAACTGCTAATAGGGAACAGTGAGCAGAGAACAGAAAAATTGTTAAATAAAAAAAAAAAAGACATGAAAAAGGAAATAACCTAAGGATAATGGTTCTAATTGAAGCGCTGGATGTCTGTGAAAAAAAATCAGCTCAAAGATCTTATTTTGATTTTTCTTTTTTTTTTTACATTGTTAACATTCTACCACAGTTTGTGTCTTTGTGCTTCTGTTTGATGTGTGCACTGGTGTTTTCAGTCTCTGCTGTGATCCCAACACAGATCTTACACACACACACACACACACACATACAGAAGTGCAGATACATGCACGGTCCCTAGGGCTCCTGAGAAACGGAGATTGCCTCTTTAAGGTGGAAATCAATATCCTTTCTTTGCCCATCTCTCCTCCCCTCCTCCTCTCCTCTCATTTCTCGAGCTCCTTCACCCTTTTTCTTTCTCAGTCTCGCCGTCCTTCCATCTCTACACATCTTTTGGCCACCTCCACTACAAACGTTCAAAAGCTCAGAGGTATAAAGCACATAGCGGAAACCTCTCATCTTGCTGTTTTGTTTGAAGGTTCCTCCTCTATATTTGGAGAAAAAATAACTTTAACCAATATGAAAACTGTGGAAAAATCATCAACTATAGTTCAATTCTGACCAGGTTGACAAGCTCATGGCTAGTCTGAACAGCTAAAAATTAAGTGGATTTCTGACGTCTTAAAATAAGTCCAGTCTCAAAAATTTGTGGTTCATTTATGAACCTTTTTACCGCAGTCATTTTCACATTACACTCTTATTCTGGCAGAAATATCATGATATTACCAAAGGAAATGCACCGGAACTGCTAAAGCTAGCTGCTGCTGCTAATTGTGCTTTTAAACAACCTCAGAATTCCATGTAAATAAATACGTAATGGCAAACTGATGGAGCTGTAGAGGTTTATAAAACATTGTTTGCATGAGTTGTTTTAAGACAGCAGCAATCCACTTCTTGGGCTTTCTCGGACTAGCCGTTAGCTCATCTGTCTGGTCAGAATTCCACTTTATTTCTCCAAACTGAAGTCATTCAAAGAGCTATTTACAACAGGTGACATTTTAGTTGTTTACATTTTAGAATATCTGAAATATCTTTTTAATATATCTGAGATTTGTCAACATACTCTATTACCAAGTTTTCCATAACCTGTTACTAATTGAGGGCAATACATCAGGCAAACAGACATTTCTACAATAAAAACAAAGAGGCTAAAGGGGAATGTTGAGGTGACAAAGCTGACTGAGAAATAAAAACAGAAATTAAGGATTGCTGAGATCTGTAAAGAGATTGTGATTGCAAACATTTGGACAAAATACCTGAACAATGCACTAAAGAAATGCTGAACTATTTTACATTTTCAGCTCAATTTAGTTTATTTATATTTCTACAATGCGAGTTCACAACAAAAGTCGTCCAAGTCCACTGTACAAAAAGAACTTTATAATCCGTCCTTCCATCCATCCCTCCCACTTCTCTGGGGTCGGATTGCAGAGACAACAGGTCCAGGTGGGAAACCCAAACCTCCCTCAACCCAGCTCTTCCTAGGGATTCCCAAGGTGTTTTCGGACAAGGATATAAAATCCCTTCAGTAAGTTCTGCATCTGCCCAGGATCTTCTCAAAGTGATAGGTTTCCAGAAAAACTCCAGAGGAAGGTGCCCAGGAGGCATCCTATTAGAAATGCCCTAACCACCTCAGCTGACTCCTTTCAAAGAGGAGGAGCAGCAATTCTACTCCGATGATGGAGCTCCTCACCCTATCTCTATCACTGAGCCTGGCCACCCTATGGAGCAGGGGTCCTCAATCCTGGTCCTGGAGGGCCACTGTCCAGCATGTTTTAGTTGTTTCTCTGCTCTTCAGGAGGTCTTCAAGTTGTGCAGCAGCCTGTTAATCTCTCAGTCATTCAAATCAGGTGAGTCAAAGCAGAGAAACATCTAAAACATGCAGGACATTGGCCCTCTAGGACCAGGATTGAGGACCTCTGCTATGGAGGAAAGCCCTTTCAGGATCTGGTTCTGTCAGTTATGATCCATATCTCATGACAACAGGTGAGTGCTGGAACGTAGACAACCAGTGAATCTAGAGCTTTGCCTTTCGGCTCAGCTCTTTCTTCCCCACATATACTGGTGAAACATCCTCATTACTGAGGACAAGGTCCCGATCAATCTCTTGCTTCTGCCAATGCATCATTTTTACTAACGCGTCTTAAAATTAAAAATGCATCAGGAATTCTTGTGAAACATCAGGGTCATAGCTGGCTAAACCGGCTAAAGCCAGAATTTTTCCCAGTTGCACAAAGTCTGCACTAGTTGGAGACAATCAGCACGGCTAGTATGTGAGGGGGGAACACACCCAACCAGACCTCCGTCACAGTCTGTCAAACATGTTTGAATTTCTGGAACCGAATCTGGACACAGTCAGGTGGTGTGAACTGATTACAGACCCATGTGCAGACACATGTTGCCAAGAACCAATAAAAAAAGAATAGGACACATGAAATAGCTGATTACTGTGCAGAAAACAGCGGCAGTGAGATGATGTTTGTTTACCCTTTAAATTGACGCCCTTGCAAGAGTTTGATGTGTTCATTTGGCTTTGGTGGGTTTGATAAATCCTGTAAAATGATCCCTCATCAGGCATGGTTATTAGATGTGTTCCCCCCAGTCTTATGCAAAATTCAAAATCTGTAAAACTCTGAAAATTGTGTAGTGGTCCCCAGCTTCAATCTGTTTCATTTTAAAATCATTTTGGCTGAGAAAGTGAACGTGTCTCAATTGATCTTTGCATTAGAAATTGTTTGGCACAACAAATGGTTGATGTGACCTAAATTAGTCTTTTACGATCCCAAAATAGACTCATGTAGAGCCACTGGTTAAAAGATCAGAGCAGGAGACACAAAGTGGGAGAGAAGAAGCTTGAATACAGGAATTCACAACAGAAAAAACAGAGACCGTCAAACTCAGACCAAACTAGTCAAACACCAGATGAAATAAATAAAAACCAATTGCGTCACCCCCACCTCACACTCTTTGACACCACCCCCTTTATCACCTCCCAGTTGTTCTCCACCCTGTCCCCTCTTACGACCCGCCCTCTTCACTCAAACACCCCCCGGCAGCACTTTGGAGTCTATTTTTTGCCGCGCTTCACTAAATAAGGCCGTGGAGCGCGGCTATGCCAGTGGGCCAGTTGGGGGTGGGTGGGTCTGTGGTTCTTACCTTGGTATAAAAAGGCTGAGATGGTGGGGGTTTCCTCTGATTACACTGACCCCTGTCAAAGGGTTCTTATTTCGACTTGGTTTCTTCTATTTTTGGTGTCTCGAATAGAAAAAAGAATCAGTGTACAAAAACTGTCTGAGTGCAGGATCACATGACCTTTTATCTCCAAACCATTTTTCTTGCACAGTCACACTTTTTTAGATTGTTTTGTCATTTTGGAGGAAGTTCGGTGACCCCTGGATATCTGGAAAGTGACTGAGTGGAATATGGGAGCAGAAGGACAAGAAAGACTCAACAAAGTAAGACATAATTGAGTTTACTTTTTAAAAACGCTTCTTCATACTCAGTTTTCTCATCATTTGTCCTTTTGATTTATGTTTGTGCTCCCTGTCACCTTTCACCTATTTCTCCTCTGCCACGAATAACCTTTGCCCTTTATGCTGTCCCTTTCCTTCTTTTAATTTTTTTAACTTTCTAAACTCATCCTTTTTTGCAGCCTATGATTTTTCTTCCTTCCCTCCATACAATTTATTTTTATAATTCATATTTTTCTACTTTTTTCTTGACTCTCAGTCTTTCTCCGCTCACCCTTTCACTCTCTCCACCCCTCCCACCGTCCCTCTTCCCGATTTGTCCTTCAGCACTGTCAGCACTCACTATCTCGCTCCATCTCCTTCTCCGGCAGTCTGATCAGCTGTCTTCCTTCTAACTTTACATGGCCCGCTGTGATGTGAAGAGACGGACAGCTGCCGGCTGACGCATTTCACTGCTCAGTCATCGCATCAAAACCAAATCCTCTTACATCTATGCTTTTTTTTTAAATATAAATGACCAATATTTTTGCTTTTTGTACTATAAGGGATCACATTTTTGTCTGCCTTTTTTTCACCCTCCTCCTTTTTTTTTATCCAGCAAGAGAGAAAGCCATGACCAGTGACTTTTTTTTCCCTCTTCTCTCTTTTCACTCCTCCTCCTCCTCCTCTCTTTTCTGCATCCTTAAACTCTCCATCGCTGATTCAGCTCTCAGGGAGGAGAGACTCCGCCTGCAGCGATTGCCTCACTCCGCATGGGTCCCTCTCTGGATCACCTTTGCTATGGTAAGTGCAGGAATTTCTCTGTTTAGGTATTTGTAAAACAAGTGTTCCTGTGAGTGTATTTAACTGTGAAGGTGTTTCTCTGATTTACAACCTGATCACCTTCACATATGTTTTTTTTTCCCTTACTTGCTTGTTTGGAAAAAAAATCATTTATTGTAAATTAATTCTGATGTTAATGTATCATGCACTACTTTGAACTACTGTGGCACTTCAACTGTAGCATGTTGGCAAACAATAAAACATCCCTTTATAATGACACACAGTTAAAAGGTCAAAGGTTATGTCTGAGATGTCACACTGTGGAGTATTTTCCAGTTAGGTGGTTCAGTTATTAAAAATAAGTGGAAAACAAAGAGTTCATGTGCACAAATTTACTGAAAACATAAACATCAGTTGTCGTTGTATGTGAGCTCCATTACTGTCGCTTCTAAGTCTTTACTTCAACATTTCTGTCACCTTTTTATTATTTTGTGTAAAAATTAATAAAGAGTCTCAGCATTTGAACCATAAACTTTACAATTCTTCAGTAGTGCAGCTGCAGAATAGAGCTGCATGCCGTTAAACTTGCGCAGCCTGGCTTGTATAACTTGAGGATTTTGTAAGCAGGAAAGTCACATGAATCTGTTCTAATGTTAAACTCGGTTCTGGAGCAGCCATCCAAACCAGGCCTCTGCTCTATCTATAGAAGGGACACTTGCAGGTGTCACTCTCCGGAGAGACAGACAGAGAGGTTTGAAGGTAGAAGCAAGAATCTAAAAGTGTCTTGCATATGCTCCGATCCATTCTGTATTCCCCTCCCTCCCCTCCTTCATCTTTCTCTCTCCTGCTAATTTTACCCGGTTGGCAGATACCAGAGAGATCAGCCGTAGTCAGCTGTCTGTCAGGCATCCGGAGTCCTGACAGACTTCAGGGCAAATTGCTGAAGGTGGCGAAGTGTCGGATATCCCAGGCCCTAGCCCCCCTGTGGGAGTCATGCCTGTGAAGCTGGAGCTGTTATAGAAACACAGCTGTCTGAAGGGAATCTTTTTGTCCAACGATCGATCACCAACTGGGTGTGAAACTTTGTTTTATGCGCTGTTAGCTGAGCTGCAGGGAGTTCAGAAACCAGCAGCAGCAGGGGTTTGTGTTATCATGAGTTTTAATTTAAAAAAAACACATCCTTCACGTTCAGAATAACAGAAGTCACAGCAGATGTTTGCACACAGTTTCAGCCATGTAATGCATTACAGCACAGTGCAGGTGTTTATTACACATAGCCCTTATCCTGCAAATCTACCACAGTTGTGCTATTTCCCCCTGGAGAATTGTAATTCCTGTCTGGAATATTGTGACAGTGATGGTGTAAAGGCCGGAGTGGAGAAGCTTAATTCTTCATAATGTGTCTGCGTCTTGAGCTGGACTGGAGTGTGCACGTGCTCGAAGCCCCCCACCCCACCTCGTTTACCAGCCACTGGCCGGTGATTTACAAAACCCTCGTTCCGTCGCTGGGAGAGGAAGGAGAGGAGGGGAAGAGGGGAGAGGACGAGTGTGATTTATGGAAGAGACTTTTAGTTTAATTACTGGGCGGGCAGGGCTGATGTGTGCAGCCCCCATGGCACTGGTTACACAGTGGTAGGAACACACAAAGGGGAGTTTGGGGGGTTACAGAAGATGACATATTCACACAGTTTTGTGGCTGCATTTGATACACTCAGGCAGTTTTTGTGTACAAAGTGCACAATAGGATACAAGAGTTTAGTTATGTTGCAAAGAAAAGCAACATACAGCAGTAGCTGTGTGGAAATGCTCAAATACAAGTATTTAAATTTTTTTTAACTTTAGTGTAGTAGAAGCACACCTTTTGTTCCTTGAATATAAGTAAAAAGAAGAAAGTTCCAGAGAGAAAATTGTGCTGTCTCAGCAGGAAACACTTTGATGGAGATTTGATTAGCTGTAATTGTCATTCAAGGTGAGAGTTTGACGGAGCAAAGGCAGTGACAGACTTCCTGATGTCCTGATGTAGCAGTTTGGCAGCATGTCTGTGCAGGTGCCACCCCACCCTTTGTTTTTTTTACCCATTTTTCTATGATGTTTTTGCTTATAATTGACAGTCAGACTGAGAAATCCTCTATCTCTGCTCTCATTTAGATCATGACTTTGTTTTTTTTTTAAGGAAACAGTGTTTTAGGATTCTCTAAATGTGATATCTCAATAAGCTGCGACGGCTGAGAGACCAGTTGATAAAAAAAATTCCTTAAAGTTGCTGGCAAATATGTGAATTGTCAGCTGTAGTCTCACTGAATAAATTACCATGTGGTGCATTTACAGCATTCACTCTTTAACATCTTATTTTTGTGTGCTGTAAAACTTTATTCTTGATTGTGCACATTATTTTGTTATCCATCTCTGCCCCATCTTACCTTATTTTGTACCCACTTTGGCAGCCGCCCCCACATTTATGATTTAATCTGCTGTTGAACTTTTAAAATGAAGATGGGCAGATTTGGACCAGTTTATCAATAATGCTCTCGAAATGGGTTGAAGACACCAGAAGCCGAATTCAGACGGGTTGGAGACGCCAGTGACGACTCTGTGACTATTTTGACAGAAAAGTTGTCGCACACATTTTTTGAATCTGTTCCAAAATTGTGTTCTCATGTGGACGACCTAAAAAAACCTTTCAAAAACGATGATGTTATAGTCCTTCTTCTAATCTAACCTATGACCCCAATAATGTAAGACTACATGCTTGAGTTTGTGTTGCTTAAACCAGTTGCTCAATTACAGCAAAACCTTTGTGCACTATATTACTGCAATGAATATATGACACCAAATAAAAGTTTTTTATCACTTTACTGAATTGTCAACAATAGTAAAGCAAAGATAAACAATATTCATCAAGCATATATTTCAAAATTGTGCAAAATGAGAAAAAAAAACACTTTTCTTTCCATCTCTTGCTGGATACTCTGCCTGAAATTGTCCATATCTTTTGTGAGTTCACAAAAAATATTTGGTTTTTGCTTTTATATTTGCCATCGTCATTCTTTTCTCCTGCTATTGGTGTATTTTTGTGGCAGCATCACAGCGCCACGTACAGGCCTGGCATTGTTACAGTACTACAGCAGTTTGGGTCATTTTCAGTGTCTGTGTGTGGATGAAAACATTTGTAGAAACGATGCCATGTTTAGGTGGAAAAAGACGGCTCCCCCCGTGTGAACGAGGCCTGAGTGACCCCCATACTGCATGCTTTTTGCTGCTGCTGCCATAGGTTTTCTTAACACCTCTTTCACAAAGCCTTTATTAGATGCCTGGCGTTAGCAATGGTTCAATTCATTAAAAGCACAACTCAGCCTTTGTGCATTTGCCTATAAATTGGTATTGATCTCAGGACGTAGAGGGAGGAGGGGAGGAAAGAAGAGGAGGTATGTGTGTAAGGGTGCTGGTGGATTAGAGGTTGGAGCTAATGGGAGGGAGGGCGGGGGTCTCAGAAAGTGTGTGACATGTATATTTAGATAAAAACCAGAAGGTTTGATGCTGCCTGATGTTGCTCAACGCTCATCATGATCAGCTCAGCAGGGAAGCGTTACGCTACTGTAGTTTGACGAGAGGAGAGGCAGGAGGGTGAGGAGTGTGTGAGCAGGAGAGGAAGGGAGAGAGACAATGAGAGCACATGTTATATAGAGGGGGGGAGTGGGCAGTCAGGGAGCGGGGGGGGGGGTGACTGCATTGCATTTCAGCCTATAGACTGCACGGGACAGTGTGTGTGAGTGTGAGAAAGATGAATGAGGAGGAGAGGGGGGAAAAAAAAGAGAAGAATTGCTCTCAGTGGTGGAGGACCGGTGGGACGGGCAGCTGTGCACCGGACTAAAAGTTTTCAGTGAGAGGAAGAGGAGGGGGGTGAGGAGAAGGGGGGATGTTAGAGGGAGAGAGACTGCAGAGGCAGCACCTGGGACACCGAGTAAGGAGAAGAAAGAGCGAAAGCACTTCTTCTTAGTCTCCTTTTCTTCTCAGCTCTTGCTCTATTGCTTTTTCTCTTTGGTGCATCGGGCAGAGCTGAAGCAGGAGGCGGGAGGAGTGGGGAAGAGGAGGAAGACAGTGGGGGTGGGGGTGGGGGGCTTTTCTAACCAACATCTGCTTGTAGGTAAGTGCAACATCTTCCTCATTTCCCTTGATTCTCTAACACACCCCCTCCCTCCCTCCCTCCCTCCCTCCCCAGTTAATCCTGCTGCAGCTGAACCTCTAAGAGCGACACTCAAGGTGAATCGGTGTGTGTGTCTGAGATTGTGTGTGTATGTATGTGAAAGAGGGCAACTGTTTCCTAATATAAAGTGTGTTGAGTTTAGATGTTTTTGGAGATGTTTTACTGGAGCAAAGTGATCAAATTAAGCTTGACTGTTTTAGTCAAATTTTTTATGTTTTAACATTATTAGCGGAGGTGAAGAACTGCATGCTGGGTCAAAGGGACAAGAAAAGTTGCATGTTGTAGTTTGTGTGTTTTTCCAGGGTTAGCATCCCTGGGGGTGGGGGTGGGGGGGATTGGACCCTGAAGCCGGCAATGTTGGATCATCACAGTTGTGTGCGTTGAGTGCTCTGTGCGGATCCTGATTCAACATTTTTTCCTCCCCACTGAGAAAGCTCTGAGGAGGAGGAGGAGGAGGCACAGAGGTGGCAGGTGTGTGTGTGTGTGTGTGTATAAGGGAGGGGGGATGATGCGCCACCAAGGACAGTGGCCTGCTTGGGGGACATACTTCTTTATATGCCCATATGAACAAGAGCAACTATGGAATGTAAAGAAGTATGTATCCCAGGTTGGGAGAAATGACGGCGTCTCACATCCAAGGGAAACTCAAAACATTTTCAAACTTAAAGAGAATCCACAACATGGAAACTGAAATGAAGACATGTCTCACTTGCCTCATATGTGGTGTGTTTTCCCACCATGATGTGGCCCAGTTGAGCCCAGTGCTGCAGAGCTACGGTAGAAAAGTGTAGAAGCAGCTGCAACCGGTCAGCAGTTTCCTTTTACTCCGCAATAGATTTTTTGGATATCTCTTTCATGCTGGTCTTTGAGTTTATTTGTGGAAAGCTGAAGATTTATCTTTTCTCCCTCATCGTTGTAATGGTTAAAGAACACCTTTTTATCTTTTCTTTTAGACGGTGTGAAGTTGCTAATGCAACAAAATTACATGCAGACAGACAGCAGTTTCCAGTAAATGGTGCAGTGATTAAATGCTTCCTAATGGAAAGCAGGAGAGGATTGTCAGAAAGAGGAAGGAGGAGAGACTGACTGTTGGCCTCTCGAACGCATTACAACGCTCAGACGCCTGAGTGAAGTCACGCTGTCTGCATCGGACTTCAAATTCTGGGCCTGCTCAGGAAAATTTAACCACCTGAAATGAATTTCATAGCTGATATTCTGCCCTCAAAGTTTGATTGAAGCACTTTTTACGCATTTTTAGGACAAATGTTTAAGCTTTGTAATGTGGTGACAACTTATTTCTAAAAGCAGGCATGTTCTAAAATTTTCTATTACCCATAAAAATGAAATGTTAATCACTTAATTGTGTTTTGCAATGCAATTACGTCATTTAAAGTAAACTTTGCGTCACATATATACTTGTAATGTAAGGATGAATCCTTTGACAGTTTCCTGATTTAGCATTTCATTTAACTGCTTTAATCAAAAAGTAGAAGTTAAAATAACTTTAGGTTTTTGGCAGATGGCTGTCCATCTTCTTCTTAAGCCTAATGAAAAAAAAAAAAAATGCAGACAAGTCAAAGTGCGCATTGCAATGCAGCAGTTTCAGAGAGGAGGGTAGCCTTTCTTAAATATCCTCATTAAAAAGCAAAACTATTGCAATATATTTTCTAGATTTTAAACATAAACTTCTAAATTGTGTAGAGATTTGATGATTTAGACATTTTTAGGCACTTTGTTCAAAATTATCCTTTTAATTGTTGGAAAAAACCCCATCGCATTTAAATTTTAGGCCTTTTTTAATGATTTAATATTCAATTTTGGGTTTTTAAACTTTATTTTCTATTGTTAAAAGGAAAGTTTTTTGTGTCCTCTGGCATTTATTTGATGGCTAAAAGAAAGAGAGAAGAGACCGAAAAAAATGGGAGCCCAAGTGTGAGAAAGTGACTTATGACGAGTCAAACCCACAATGTCAGGGCTCATAATATCCATCTGAGCCTGCTGAGGCAGCAGAACACACAAGAGCCATGCAGTTTTCGCCACATTCTTTAGCTCTGATTAAGTATGCATGTTGCAGCGCAGCGCGCATGTGTACCAATCTGGGTGGGGTTTGGGAGCCGGTATAACAGTCGTGTCAAGTTTTAGCGTATGCATTTTTGGCCTAGTTTGTGCATGAATACGATATGTGGCCTAGTTAGCGTTTACCTGCCCCTGTTTAGGTGCTATTCGGGCCAGTTTGAGTGTGGAAATGTGGCCCTGATTGGGGTGTTGTGTCTCCTCCCAGTGTTGTTTTACACATTCAGAAATAAAAACATCCTTACAAGAAATTTTTATTAAAAACATTTTTTGTTACAAGAAGAATCACAAAGCAGTAAAATGCACACTGTAAAACCCTGGAGCTGAGAGGTAATTAGGCATCGTTATGAGCAAAAGTTCTGAGTCGGATTGGCCCAAAAGTGTCGTGCCATACAGATCAGTAAAGAAAATTAAGACCTCCATACATTCATATTAAAGAAACATAAAAGTGTGCGTTTGTGAGAGAGTACAAGCTTGTGTGTGTGTTTTTATGTTGGAGGGATTTA
Source organism: Kryptolebias brasiliensis (assembly GCA_028566095.1). Lineage (NCBI taxonomy): Eukaryota > Metazoa > Chordata > Actinopteri > Cyprinodontiformes > Rivulidae > Kryptolebias > Kryptolebias brasiliensis. The sequence goes on along the minus strand of JAOXNZ010000210.1, from coordinate 27,511,038 downwards.
TTGCAGTGATTTGTAAGAACCACAGGGAAAGGTCGTTGTTCTGTGGGAGAATTCAAAGATAGAAGGGCACAGTGGTGAAGAGGGGGTGGGTGGGAGAGGGAGGAGGGGGAGGGGG
>JAOXNZ010000210.1:27485646-27495890 GCA_028566095.1 Kryptolebias brasiliensis | reverse complement strand
CAATAGCCTGCCTGCACCGATTTATTCCTTTTATCATCTAAAGTAGTGTTTTTACAGAGGATTCAACATTTGAATTTAAAGAAATTATTTGTGCTTTCAGTTTTAACAACAATGCATGTCTTGCAGCTGAATTTCCTTTTTGTAGTAGTTTTCATAATACTCCACAAAAAAGTTCTGCAGAGTTTAGATTTTGTGGTTTTTGTTGTACCCCTGGGTGTGGCTGGGCAGCAAAGAGAGTGAGAGGTTAACCTGCGCCAATGTGAGTACAGTTTGATTAATAATAAACACAGTCCCTTTAAAAAGAGTCACTGGGGATAAACCAAATCTCACTGGGCTGCGAATGCTGGCGACTAGTTGGAGACTCAAAAATGCAAGAAAACATGGAAAGTTTCACTTGAAATTACATTTGCAATAATTCTAAGTGAAATTTGGGACAGAATTTGCCAGGAGTTTGAATATATTACAAAAATAATGCTTTAGCACTTTAGAATTACAGAAGTTAAACTGAGTATGGTTTCAAATGCCTGCCACAAATGTGTGATTATTTTGAGAAAAAATTGTTGAGAGAAAGCCTATGACTATAATTCTCACAAATGCCTTTTAGAATTTGTCTCCCCAACAGTTGCAGCTCAGTGAGACACTTTAAAAAAGTATCTGTCCTGTGGTGTAGACCTTTGGAAAAACAGAGTCAGTGAAAACATCAGACATTATCTTGATTTGGTGAACGAGAGATAAAGAGTCAACATGCTGTGCAGACCCTTACTAAGAGGAACACTTAGTGTCTTTATGTGGCAGTGACATCAGAACTGTCAGGGGTTACAGTCTCAGTACATTAATGTGACAGGAAGTGATGCTTTGAGAGGTTTTCAGTCATCGCCCTCCCTCAGTGTGGAGCTGGATGGAGAGAGAGGCGGCCTGGCAGTCAGTCACTGAGAGCCGCTTGTCCCGATAAGGAGAGAGGCAGAGCTGAGAGGAATACCAGGCAGGCACAGAGTCTGCAGACATGGTCAGCAAGTTAAGAGGCTGTGAGACTGATGGGAGCGGCGACGCAGACAGGTTGTATTAACGGGTGTCAGGTCATACATCCGAAATGAAAATATCACGATGAACAAGACTGACAGAGTCAACTGCGGGGCTGGTTTCAAAGTGTCACCCCTCTTGCTGGTGGGCTGGCAGCTGCTCTGTAACACCACCTGTATGGTTTAAGCCTCCCCAGAGACACCTCACACCCCCCTCTGACCTTCCCATTATAAGTCCCTGACTGCCTTCTCCGCTTCTCTCCCTCCCTTCCTGCCAACCGGTGTCCAGCTGTCCCCAACCGTCAACTCCACCTCCCCTCTGTCTCAATATAAGGGCAGGAATGCAGTGGACAGCACAGTCCCAGAATAGACAGACGGCCCTATCTCCAACCCTACAGTCGGTCTGATAGAGGGCACCTACATTAGAAACCAGCCTCAAGCACGAGTGCACACACATGCAGCACTATGACCTACATATACTTAGCTGTGGTGCATTGAGGACTTTAGCAGCTCAACACCTTTCCTTATTGAAGGTTTGATCTTGACGGTGCTGCCTCATCCGAGAAGCCTTCAGAAGGCATCTGCGCGAGGTTAATGATAAAACGCTTCGCGTGTAATGATTCCGTTTGATGCTGGATCTGAGTGGAGGTGCGCAGGGTGAAGGAGGGGTTGCCCGTCTGATGAGTGTGTGGCCCACAGATTGCTGGAATCAAGCGCAGAAAGTGTAACAAAAGGATTCGCTTCCTAATCTAGTGAAAATCCTTCTGTGAAAAGGATTCCTTGTGCAGCACTCTCTCCTCTGAAGCTGATATTGAACACAGACAAAGGCTTGCAAAGCAGGACTCACTCCCACTCTGTTTAATGTGGACATTTATAGATCAATATCCACCAAATGTGGTACATTTGGGCATTATGGGTGGGCAATATCAGGTGCTGAATGATTACAATGTGTTGATGATCTTCCGAAGCAGGGAGTTTATCTATTGGGCACATTCTATCTATTATTGTTCTATGCTTTGTAGCGACGCACAGTTTTTTTTTTCTTCAAAACACGCTATTGGCTAGTTCACTTAATGACTACCCTAGAAAATTGGTGATCAACCAATCATAACAACCTACACTCTGTGCTGAGGATTTCCACTAGTACCTGGCTGCAGACGCATGCGATTTGCAAAGCTCGGCAATCGACAGGAAACAATGTAATTGCTCTGCGATTGGCAGGAGACGCTTTTTTCCTTCTATGCGCAAACTTTAAAAAAATAAATGACACAGTTAAATGTAATTCGAAGCTGTTCACATATCAGTTTAAAATCTGTTCTGAGTGCAGGAAAAAACTGACACTGATTTTAAATGTTCTAAATTTTCCAGTATATTAATTTTTTTGCCTATAGGGCTATGCTTTTACATAGAAAAATAGCTTGTTTGCACTGTTTTGTAACTTGCAAAAGAATTGATTAAAATTTCAATAGTAAAACCAAAGTAAAAATTGCAATTTTACTGTAAAAAGAATTGTGATATAAATTCTTCCATATTGCCCATCTCTGTTAGGCATTGTTTAAACTGGGGCCTCTGCGATCAGAAATAGACCTGAGCAATCCATACGGGTTTTATGCTTGGAAGCACAGAATTCACATGCACACTGCAGTGCTGCATGTTGCAGAGGAGAACTGCAGCTCTGGGACAGGTCGAGAATTCAGGCCATGCAAGCTCCTCCATGTTCTACTTCCAGCATTCTCTTTGGAGGTTTTCTGTTTCCTTTTTTCTTCTTTGCTTAAAAAATAAATAAAATCTGAGGTTGCATCTCCCATCATCAATTTCCTGATCTCTTCTGTGACAAGTTTATTAAACATAAGAGGGATTTCGTAGGAGAGAAAGAATGACTGAACATCCTTTTCCGTAGCTCCTTATAGACACTGCCAGAAACTTTTTTTTAAATGTGATTTGTGTGCAGTGAGCCTAATGCATTTGTTATCTGGAGAGGGGTGGACAGTTTTGATACAGGACTGACAGAGTAATCTCTCTCTCACACACACACCTCAAACACTTGTCTTTATAGAGACAAATTCAAACAGAGCTTCACAGGAGACTGTTGAGCATGATAGTTTTGGCCAAATTTAGTCAAACTTGAAAAAATAAATCAAAGGTGTAGTTACAAGATTACTGGAACCAAGTAACAGAAGACGAATACGACACAATAGATTACTTTGGGCCACACATTATTGTAATCCTTTAAAGTGGTCTTTATTAATAGTTTTTTTGGGCTTTCTGAAGGTCTTCTTTGGATTTTGACTCATTTGTTTGCAAATGTTCAGTCCATAACCTGACAATTTTCAGTTTTAGTATTCTATCATACAAAATTTAATAAAATCTATCAATATATTTATTTTAATCATTATTATGTTAACCTTCTTGCATAATTTGAAGACATTTCACTGAAAGTTTACAATTTGTGCTTCCAAAGATACAGTTGCATGATATAATCCGGATTGGCAGAAAAAAATGTGCTTTTAATTCATATTCAGATGAATATTTGGCAGAAAACATTTGTAGAAACACAAAGATAAACAAGGACCTGAAGCATTCTGCGTCTCTCAGGTCCTGTTTGGGTCTTTACTGGACCACCCTTATTTCTTCTTTTTTATATTTCTAAAAAAAAATAGCTGATGGAACAAACAAATAAAGTATCCATCCTTCCATCTATGCTTCTATTTTTTATCACTCAGAGGCTGATGGAGCAGTCGGCTTTTGTTGTTGTAGTGAAGGGGAGGTTCTACTTGATTGTTCCTTATTTTAAAAGAAGGAAATTTTCTCCCTCCAAAAGGAGGTTCAGCATGGAAAGTTTGACAAACAGTTGCTGTGTATTGGCCTAAGATTATATAAACTGGAAAGATCCATCTGAGACTTCCAAAGCAGACCCAGAACCAAACTAAGACATTCCTGGGTAACCAAGGGATCCATGACCCCTACATAGTTCGGTTTAAAGCCAATCCAAACAGAAAATAAGCAGTAATTATAAATATTGGTAGTACAAATGACTTATAAGGGACAAAAGTTGTTGTGTAAACACAACAATCCTACACTGCACATAAACTCGAGTCTGCAAAGCAAAGATACGACTGATTCCACCATCACCCCTCCAACCTCCAGGTGACTTCAGTCAAGGTTGATAAGACACATGGAGCATTTGCTGTCTGCATAAAATATTGATCTGGCTGGTGTGTCAAAACACAATGCAAAAGTCCAGGAATGCTGAGATTATTTTCATCCATGATGTACCATTTACAGTATTCTTGAAAGGGTTTTATTTTTAATATGGCGCCATAGATGCTATATACACCCACAAGAAAAATACAATACAAGAACAGATTGAAGCCTGTATGATAACCCTTACTGCAATCAGTTTCCACAAAACACACATTATTTAACAGATTATTTAATTTAATTACTTATCTAGTTAAAAAACGGTAGTGATGAATGATAAACACAATAAACGTAGCTTTTGTTTTAGGATTTTACTTGCAAAACATATCTAATTAAAGGCCTAGCATTCCTTGAAGGAATGAGTATCACCTGCTGCCTTTCATGCCAGAGTTTTTTAGATTAAGGTCATTTTATAATGAGAATGGACAGATTTATAGATGATTTGGTCAAACCTTAAAAAACACATTATGTTCATTTTTGCGATATCTCGTGATCTTGCGTAAGCTGTTAGCGTTTAGAGAATGTGTCATGAATGATTTAACTACTACCACACCAATTATTGCTATATATTTGTAACACAGATGAAGTCTTAACCAGCTAAGGTTGTTCACCGTGGTGGCCATGTTGAATAAAGTTGGCTGTAAAAGTCATTCATGTGGCATGAATAAAAATTAATGTTGATGATTTTTTTGTGTGCATTTATCTAATAGGAAAATCAGTCAAAATAATTTACCAAACTTTATTTCCTTTTGTCTTACAGGAGACTGTACAGTCGTTCAACAGAAACTTTGAACAGGAAAAGATAAGCCCTGTGCAGGCACCAGAGTTCCTGATCTTGTTAGGAGACTGGATGTCTGAACAGAGCTTAGACTTTTATCACTTTAATAAGGGGAGAGAGACCTTCATTTGTGCTTTGTGTTTTTCTTAAGTTTGTTGTTCTCTTTGTCTCCATGGGATGGTCTCACCCTCTTGTCTTGTCCTTCTAATTTTTGTTCACCTAAATTAAAGCGTACGTTTTGTTGAGATTTTTGTATCTTGCACTTTGGCCGCTGAGTTCTGACTCCATCAGCTTGTAACTTCAAACCTGCCTCAACACCATCACCATAATTCTCCTGGGTGACCTTCTGGACAAGATTTATTAATTATTTAATAAATAATCTGCACACAAACCTAAACCTGCAGTGTCCTGCTCCTCCAGAGTAGGTTTCTCTTTCCCAGTAGGCAGAGTCCACAGGCAGCTCAAAAGAGAAAAGCAATATTAGGTCTGGTTATGTTGTAAGCTGATGCAAATTGATAAAACAATCTTCATTTCTTATCTGACAATCTGGTAGAATTGTAAACTTCCTCCTTATCTAAATTCTAAAGTGAACTTTTTATCTAAATTGTCTAAATTCTTTGCACGTGTAAATCCCAACATAGATCCTAATCTCAAAACGTCCTGTTCAAAAGATTCTTGTTTTAAATAAACTTAAAGTCTTTGTATCATAAAAGGATTAAGAGTGTTCTCTTCTTTAAAATCATTGTTAAATGAATATAAGAGTAACTATTCAGAATATATCCAAATTTTCAGGGTTCATTTTATTTTTGTTGTGTTGATTGTTCATCTTAGGTGTTTGTGGTTTTTATTTAAATTCATTCTTTTTATTGATAACTTGTTATGATTGAACAATCCCTGTAATTAAACAGATTCAGCCTCAGTTGTTGCAATCTGCTTAACAATAAAGGTGAATAAATTTAGTAATTTAATGATTGATTCCCTATAAGATACAATCAATCTGTTATTGATCAGAAACGTCAATCTGGTGCCCCTCCTAACAAAAGCTTTAACATGTGGTAAGGTGATTTGTGAGTACACCCTTCTCCCATCTTAATGCAACAATCAGTTGTGGATGTTCATCCAGTGCTTACTTTCTGAGAGTTTCATTGAAATCCATCCTGTGGCTTATGAGATATTTTGCTAACAGTACATACAAACTCACTATATGATTAAAAGGCAGGTGCCAAAATCAGATAACCTGATAGTATCAGTTGGTTATAGAAAAAAAAGAAACCCTGATAAAAAACTGGAATAACTAAGATTCTACAGCCAAGACCCTGCTTAAACAGTTTATTTCTTAATGATTAAATATTTGCTGGGCTAATTGATCCAGGAAATGAGTGAGCTGCTCCAAGGACAAGCCGAGCGGCGAAGCTAACGAGACGACTGCTGAGTGCATCATATCTGTGGCACCGTGCTCAGCGGCCTGGTCCACGAGCCAAAAAACACGCCGCGATTACAACCGAGAGGAACGACAGCGAGCAAAAGCAGCATAGAATAAAAAAAATGTATTTGAGCCTTAGAGTCTGAGCGAGAACGAGAGGAAGAAAGACAGAGCTGGAGGTCAGCGAGAGTTAATTTTCCTGCCGTCTTATCCGCTGGCTTCATTAGCGGTATTGACAGTTAGGTGATGAATTCATTGTTTTCTCAAGTTTGTCTGCAACCATCATTTATATGCACTGCTCTCTTATCTCTTCAGGCCCTGCTCCTTGTTTTTCTCATCTTTTTTTTATCACCCACAATTCTCTCTTTTCTCCCCATTTCTCCTTCCACTCACTCTCCTCCCTTTATCATCATTTCTTTCCTCCTTCAGCTCTTTAAATCAACAAACATCTGTTGATTTTTTTATATTTTAGTTCTAATCAAGTTTGCCAATGTACATTTTGTGTGTTTGTGTGTGTTTAAATCATGTATGCACACTGTTTTGTGTGTAGACAACCTTTTGTCTTATCAGTGCCTCTCTCTGGCTTTGTCTTTTTCAGGTCTCCACACAGATTGCTCCCTCTTCACTATCTTCTGCCCCCTTTTTCTCCTCCTTCCTGGACTGGACTCACTCCCAGAATGCTTTGCTAAAGCTGGTAAAATGGAACCAAATCAACTGTTCAATGGATTTGGTCCCCTTCAACCAGCTGTAGCTGTGCATTGATCACTCCAAACATCCAAAAGAGACAAATGCACGGAGAGAAGAGTGGTGGAAACACAACAAGCGATGCCTCATTTTCTTTTCTTTTGAGCACATAAATTTGTATAAAACTCAGCAGCAGCTTCTTTGTGGATTTATCTCCATTAAACAGATTAAGAAACTGAAGTCATTTGCTTTATCTGAATGAAACAAGGCCAGTAAGTAATTACAGATATCTTGGTATGTACATTGTTATGCTGCAACCGTAATACCCTTTGGAGAATTTAATTGTTCTTTTCAAAATGTGTATATCTACAGAAAGATGATACAGTATTATTAAAGAGTATAAGAACATGTACTATGTAAGATGTTTGTGTCGGTCATTGAGTGTAAATGTTGAATACATTTTCTTTTGAAGGTCTAATAAACTGCTAACATGATCTTTTCCATTAAGTGTGCACTTACTGGTTGGCAGGAAAACATGGTGATGCTTACAAAAAAACAGCAAAGCGCAGGTTGGGTTAAACCATCAGAACAATACAGACACGGTTTGACTTTGCTCGTTACTCATATTGTTGTACCAGATGATTATGTGGCTATTGTCATAAATTACTTAGAAGATCATGATGATCCAATAGAATTTAATTCAAAGCTTAATTCATCTCAGTATCTGACTGATACTAACATAGACATGAGCTTTGATTTGATTTACTGACTTAAGCAATAGAGGACAAACACATGTCACAACACAAACACGTCATTGGTCCCCTTTCAAACACCAACAAATAAAAACTTATGATTAAAAAGAAGCATTTTTTGAAGATCTATGCATATCGCCTGCTGTCCAGTATGCTAAAGTTTTACATAAAGATGTCATGTGATCTGTTAGCACTTAAAATATATGTGTTGTGGCTGACTCTCAGTTATTACCAAACCAAATCTTGGTTTAATATTTATAAAATTGAGTTGTAGCCATTTTTGTGTTTGCTAAAGCCAGTATCTCACTGAGCTGTGAAAGCTGGGGACTAGTTGGCGAACGGCATTTGGGAGCTAGTCTCCAAAATGTCTCAATTGTTAGCAGGGATTTCAATATCCTCACATGTACCACAAGCTTGTCACTTGAAAACCCATTTCAAAGTGGAGTTTTCTAAACTCAGTTTTTAGTAAATCTGTGTAGACTTTAGATAAGATCATTTAAGAGGTACGTTTTCTAATTTGCATTGAACTACAAGAATAAATCGCTAAATTACAGGAAACAACTTTTTTTTAACTTTATTTGATATTCAAATCTTCTGTTTCTGAACCCAAAACAAACAAATTAAGTTCATAAACTGAACACCAACCATCGTATTTTTTTTTAAATCAGCATTGGTAATTGAAAAAAACAAACCAATGAATGTCTAATCATTAAAATGTAAAACATGAGGTCTATTCCCATATATAGTATATTTAGTCAATTAGAATATTAATATGAACCAATACATGAAATAAAGTTATCCTAATATTTTCAAAAACCCACAGTTCATACTATGCAGCTTTATAAAGATTTTCTGCACTTTTCCCCATTTTGAAGGCTGAGTTTTGGATCTGTTTTAACTATCAGCTTTATCAGTAAATAAACCAGGTGCTTATTGAGTGGCAGACAGGGTTACAGTCGGACTGGGAGTAAAAACGAACCCTGAAAACTTTGCCAGGAATGGCTGAATTTTCTCTCTGGCTTGTGCACCACAGCACAACACAACTAAATGCTTAGTAGGCAATTTGTAGCCTTTTTACACCACACAAAGTTAGTGAAACAAAATATGAGTTGTTTATTTTTGCAGACTGCTACAGAGCAATTTACCTGCAGCCCACAGAGTCAATAGTTCAATAGTTTCTGTTCATTTTAATTGGCTATTATAACATTTCCCAAAGCAAAGGAGGTGGACACGAGCAGAAAGCTGCAGGTAACTAAATGCAGCAACACCTGCAAAGCTGTCCTTGAGATGCAGGTGGACATCTGACGGTACACAGAGGAGGTGGCCTCAGGTCTCACCCATTTAACGCTTACAACGAAGCTTCCACTCTCCTCCCCAGAAGGTTTCACAGTCGCAGGGCCACATAGAACAAGTGATCAGAATATCTTGTGTTTGTCAATTAGGTAAACAACTCCCAGGTGACCATGACCCAAATGATGCACAGGACAGACATGTGGGTCAGAGACACACATGTGACTCCAGTTGTGGTCGTCCCCATTACGGTTCCTAAGCCTGAAGCCTCCCATCTGTCAGTTACACGTCCCTCTTTATTACAAAATCTGCATTTTAAAATCTTTAAATGATTCTTAAAAAGTTATTAAATAGACACAAAGGAATATTATCACAGCCAGACAGAACCTCTTTATCTCCAAAAATGAACTTTCCTGGAAATTAACATGAAATAAAACATCTCTTTTTTAAAATAAATTGTTTGGTCAGTTTGTTTATTTATTTATTTATGATCAGATAATTGAAGGCCATTATCTTTACTGATGTACTGATTCCAATGTAAACAAAAAGCTTTACAAAAAGCACTGGATTTACCCATGAAGAAATCCAGCTCTTTCATTGCATCTTCCTTTACTCTAACGGAGTTATAAAGTTAACTCCAAAGCTCTTATAGACATTTTCAATAAATATTTGTCAGTAGAACCACAGAGAGATGTGAAGGGTGACCAGTGGAATCAATTTTGACAAAAATATGAAAATTATGAAAAACTTAGTTTTTTGCCCAGTAGTGATAATAATAATAATATAAGTTAAAATATGTGCCTTTGTGTAAATGAAATAAGACCAGATTTTTTTCTAGTAAAAGGATGAATTAAAGGGTCAGGTGGTGGTTAAATTGTACCACCTCCAAATTGTAACCTCATTTCATGCCCAGCAGTTGTTATTTCATATATGTTTACCATCCATCCATTTTCTTTACCCGCTTCTCCATTCGCGTGGAGCCAGTGCCTATCGGCAGGAGTCACTGTGCGGAAGGCGGGGGACACCCTGGACAGGTCGCAAGTCCATGGCAGGGCCACATAGAGACAAACGAGACAAACAACCATTCACACTCTCAC
>JAOXNZ010000210.1:27464802-27478021 GCA_028566095.1 Kryptolebias brasiliensis | reverse complement strand
TTCAGACCTGAGTAATTTGAAATTAATTGGTTTAAACAGTGGGGTGGGGGTGGGGGGGCTTCAGAGCTAAAAGAAGAGACAACTTTTTCACTGTTGCATGATCATTTTACTTTAGATGTAAACGTGTTTATTATAGAGTGGTTCGAAAGCACAAATCATAAGTGAAAATAAAGGCCTAACATTCCTTGAAAGATTGCATATCGCCCGTCGCCTTCCACACCAGAGATTTAGACTAAAATCATTTAAGGTTAAATAACAGACTTGTAGCTGTTTCGGTCAGACCTTGAAAATACCGCTTGATGCACAATCTCATGTGATATTGTGTGATGTCACTGTCAGACTCTCAGTTACTACCACATGAAATTTTAGCTCAATATCTGTGACTTTGATTGAGTCATAGCAATTTTTGCGTTGGCTAATGTTGATTAGCTGTGATGGCTATCTTGAATTGGGTTGGCTTTAAAAGTTAGTTAGCTGTAGATGTTCAAATATTTACTTTCTTTGAGTTTCAATAAAAACCATCTTGTGATTAATAAGAAATTTGACTCCAACAGTTAATGCAAAGATCTCACTCAATGAGTAGCACTTGGTGTTATGTCTGATTGGCTTTCAGCTATAACCACGTAAAATGTTTGTACAAAATTTGTCAAACTAACTAAATTATAGGTATTTTTGAGTTTTAAAGATAAGTTGGATGTGGTGGCCATCTTGAAATTGATTTGCTTTAAAAGTTACTCAGTTCTAGAGGTACATTCGATGATTATTTCTTGAAGGTTTCATTAAAAGCTATCCAATGGTTCATCAGATATTTTGCTAACAGAGTTGAACTGAAACAGTTAAAGGCAAAACTTTACACAAAGATGTTGCACAATCTGATGCTCAGAATATGTGTTGAGGATCAGTGTCAGCTACTACCACAGAAAAGTTAAGGTCAATATCTGTAAAATTAACCGACTTATAACCATTTCCATGTATTTTTATTGCCAAGTTAGCTGTGGCAGCCATGTTGAGTTGACTCCAAGAGTTGATCAGTTGTAACTGTACATCCAGTGATTACCCTCTGCAAGTTTAGTTAAAATTTGGTCAGTGATTTGTGAGATATTTTGGGAATACATGCACACACATACAGGGTATATTTTAGCAGTCAGAGCTCTGTAAACATACTCTGAGTTTCCCAGTCTTACGTTCAGAACATAATTGATATATTTTATTGTAAATCCAAGATCTGCTTAATTAGGTGATGTTTAAAAGCAAGAACACTGCTGGTAACAAACGAGTGCAGTCAGTGAACATACATGGACAGAAACCTAAATGCAGTGCAACACAGAGCCATCCCATCATTTAAGCAGATCACCATGGTTACAACGGATGGGCAGTCCAACCCCGACACACATACAACACACACGTCCTCTAACCCTATCGTCCCCTATGTTTCTGATTGGCCTGGTTTAAACTGCTGGATGCATCCTAAAGAGGAGGGAAGTCCCAGAGGGCCAGCAGATAATGAATGCCCTCTATCTATCCTGGAGAGCGAGAACCAAAGAGAAAAACATGCAGAAAGAGGGGGAGAGAGAGAGACTATAAAGTACTCTCACACAATGTGGCGTTACAGAAAGATATCCCTCTCTGTTCTCGACTCCTTCACCCCCATTACGTCCCTTTTCAATTTCTCACCCACATTCACGTCCGTACGGGGCTGAACTCACTGACCGTCTGCTGCAGCATCCCTCACATCCACCCATATATCCAGACTGTGACCTTCAGATGGCTCAGAGCCCACCATCCACTCTCCACCTCCGTCAGGTGTGCAGCAGGGGACCAGGATGCCGGGAAAATCGGAACGGCAAGTGTCACCTCAGTGATCGATAGACATTAAAATTCAACAATCATATGTAAAAAAAAAAAAAAAAAAGGAGGAACTGCGCGTTAGACATTGCATTGTTGATGTAAGCTTTTTTTATTCTAGTTAGTGCCAAAACAATTTTAAAAAGTGAAGGAAGAAGAAAGAACAGGATCCCTGCACACAAAAGACTGCCTCCTGTAGATTTGTTTTTACATCGTGGCTTATAAACAAACCTAAAAACCCAAAATTTAAATATGAAATCACTTCTTCATCAATCATGTTTATTTTTAATCAGTGGCTCCATCTCTTAAACCAGATCACTTTGTCATATTTTAGTCATATATTATATATTTTAAATCCTGACCATGCACACATTAATACTTGCACTTGAACAATCAGTTCAAAGGAGTTTAATGAAATTTTATTTATTAGGTTTGATGTTTCTTATTGTCATGATTGAACATTTAATTGAGTATTTTACTACATTTAATGCTACTTTGAATTTCCCATTGGGATAAGTATAATTTATTAATCTACAGTATGTATCTGGTTTAAAAACATCAAGTAGAAACATATTTTTATTTGTCAGTAGTTTTAATTTTCTTATAACTCAACTCATTTTTTTAATTATGTCACTTCAGTCTGTCTCACATGAGTTTTTTTTATCAATAATGTTCACTGAGGATGAAAAACAAGGATTTTGAGGAGGGGAACAAAGATTTGTACATATTTTCTTGCACTTTAAACATAAACACTGAATTATTTAGAGCATAACATTTTCTGAAATGTGTTTGAACAACTTTAGTTTCTAAAATATCTGACAGTAAAACACTGTACACACTGACTAAGATTGGTTTTGCTGTGAAAAATTTGCATTACAATACCAAATAGCTCCTAACAGCAGTGGTTCTCTCACAGGTGAGGAGAAAAGAAACTGCCACAAACACAAAGAATTTCACAAGCTGTTACCGGTTCTGCAGGATTGCTCCAAGATGTGCTTTATGTTTCTTTGCGTTGTCAGGAACGTTCCTGATGTTTCTGAGACTGCTGAAAGCAGAAACCAAGACAGCTGGTAAAGTGATGTACACACACAGCCTGAAGCTTTCACCTCACATCACTTTACTTTTTTACCACAGATGTAGTTCCTTAATAATGAAGTTTATTCCAGACGGAGTTCCTCTCCTAACATCCAGCCCATCAGGCAAACTCCAAGCAGCCTCTATCTCTGATACCCAACTCTGAAACAAATTGGAATTTGTAGCTCAAACACTCTCATCATACATTTATATTGGTTATTTCTAAATAGTTCTTTTTAAACAGAATTGTTATCAATATGTTAAACGTCAAAACAATCCTCCACCCATAAGTGAGCTCTAAAGCCCGTAGCTCATGTTGGCAACAATTTGTGAACAGCATTTAAGATGGACTTTCCAAAATGTCTGAAAACATTTGAGGGTTCTCAGTTTACTCACATCAGTCGCAGGGCCTCACTCTTGTGTCGCAGAAACTTTGAACATGTTCTGATGTGAGTTATTTAACAATAAAGGACTCAATGATTAACAGCTGGAGAGAATTTATTTAGACAATCCTTGTTTTACATGGTTCAGACAATCTTGCAATCTGGATCTCTCTGAGAGAGTAGCAATAAACTTATTTATCTTAGTAGTTTATACTTCTTAGTTATATCTAAGGCAGTAATAAGACAAAAATACACTCTAGAACAGACGACGTTTTCACAGAGGAACATGTTTTTACAATAGTGGTAGAGCCCTTTTCTCTGAGTCTCATACCTCAGTTACATTAGCGATGTTTGGATCTTAACAGTTTGCGATTTACTTTCTCAAAATAACCACAATCAATTCTCAGTTTAGTTTTTCTGATTCCGAAAGTGTGAGAGCTTTTGACAATCTATGAAATCAGACTATAACTGATTGGACAAAACAAAGAGAGAATAAATTCTGATCAAACTGAGACATTATTATAACACTTTGTTACTAAACTGAAACAAATACATTTTCATATCCTCTGCAGGAATGCCATTCACTGCCTAAGATTTACTGAAAGGCTCTCTGAGGTGTCCTCATTAGGTGGAACATGTATATTTGTTCACAGTTTGATGTTAGGTCATGCTGTCCTCTAACTGAAATGGCCTTCCACATATGATGAGACTGATTGCCTTACCTGGGTCTTACTTAAACACTTTGTTCAAACGAGGACTCTCTGACAATCTGAGGTTAGACAGATTCTGATGCTCGGATCTGTTTTGGCCCTGGGATGTTATTTCTTTGAAATAAAATATTTTAAAAGATCAACAAACTGGGTCTTCCTTAACTTTTTGCCATGACAATGTGAATACACAAACATGTAAGTACCAACTCAGTGTGATCACAAGAAAAAATTTCATACTTTCTTGAAATTTTGTTTCTCCAACAGTTCAGGCTTAGTTAGAAACAGGTTCCAGTTCTTTTGTTTATGACTGAAACACGGAACAGGAGTGTATGAACTTTTGAAGTGTAAAATAAAGGCATTTTGAATATTTATTTCCCACAAACTCCATAGAGTAAATTTTCTGCTGGCCACTTGCCTTATTTTTACAATTACACACTTCCTGTTTTACTTAAAGCAGGAAGCCCTAGAAGATCTGCAACTGGAAGACTCCACCTTGACCAGGAAAGGAGAAGCAGGTACAGAAAATGGATGGATGGATGGATGGATGGTTCACCTACTTAATAAGCTGATAAATAGATGAGTTGGCTTCTTTACTGCTGCTCAGCAACATTCAGAAAATACCACTGTACATACAACTAGATGTACAATTGATCATGGTTCTTTTCCACCATAAACTTGTGAATATAAAAAGTAGTTTAGTTTTCAAGTTTACTTTAACAGTTTGTAAAGTGCCCCATGACACTGCAGGTGACCAGAAGTCAATTGTGCACCTTTGATAACCCAAAGAGCTAAAACTACTCCTGTCATTCTTCTCCAGATCTACTATTCCTTCACCTTCTGTGTAGATGCCATTTCAGTCTCGTTCCAATTTCAAAGAATTTGCATTCAGTCTGTAAAGCCCTTCTCTGTAACACTCTTTTCCATAAAGAAAAAGTGTAAAGACTTGCAGCAAATGTCATCTTCTCTTTTTGCAGATGATCAATCAAGAATGCAACAAATGTTCTGACTGATGAACTAATATTTAAGGTGTAAAAGGATATGGCTGATTTGTCTTTGCACTCATGGCAGAGCAGGAGGGGAAGGACGGAAATGTGTAGGAGGAAGTAAACTTGGAAGGCTAAGGGCTATAAAATAAAGTGCTTAGATGGATAGTTCGAGCAGATTGTGTATATGCCTTGTGAGCGAGCGTTATATATATATCTTTGTGACGATTGCTGGGGGAAACATACAGGCAAGAAAAAGAAAGGAAATTTACCGCTTCATCAAGTGGCTTAGTGTATTCTCCACATTCAATCACTCACACAAACATCCACACGTTCTTGTGGCTGGGCTTGACCCTCCTTCACACTCGAACTACTTTGCCATGGAGCAAGAACCCATTCAAATGTGCACAACATAACGCTTACTCAACAGAGAGAAATCTCAGCTTCGATGCCCTTTACACACACCGGAGGTTTATCAGAATCTTCGTCCATCACCGACTTTGACATCCTCAAACACAAAGTCAAGAACAGGAAGAGAGATAGGGACAACAAGAGATTAATAAAGAAGAGATCTACTGTATCTGAACACGGAAAAGACAGGCTGAAGGGACCAGAGCGGATGTGAGGAGAGATAGGGGGAAATAAATGACGACGTGAGAAAAGATAGAAATGGGAGAATAAAGAAAGACAAGGAGATGAAGGAGGGAGGAGGAGGAGGAGAAAGAGAAGGCTGGCTGATGTTTGCTGACAAGGGCAGAAGCAGGGCCTCCTCAGAGAGCAGCCTGATGCAGAAACAAATGAGGCGACAGGAGGGAGCAGACAGCTCCGTCACACACTCTGATGTGTGTGCGCGAGTCTTTTCATAAGTGTGAAAACCCCCAGAGGGGTTGTCACTGCATCTGACACGCAAACCGAAGGAAAACACCCACCTTCGAGAAAGCCACAGTGATGCTCATAGGTGTGTTTAGCAAGGACACAGAGGAGGAGAGGAGAGGAAAGGAAGGAGAGTGCAAAGAGGATTTTTCTGCCGCTGGTAAAGAGAACATTAACAGGGGACACGGGAGAGCCGGCAGAGTCACAACAGCACATGCCTTTCAGTTATGAGAACACACACCCCCCCACACAACCCCACAGTGCCTGGCAGGTTGGTGTAAACTACCAGCGTCAGTCTGCTCTGCTGGGCTTCTGAAGAGGCAGTTAGCAGAATAATGGGCACACAGTCGCTCATGCAGCTTGTTATGAGTCAGACAGAGATACGAGGTGACAAAGATGGCTACAGAGACACAGAGGAAGTGACATAACTTTGTCACTGCCATGTTGCCTTTCAGTGCGTGTGGTGTAGTCATACTGCAACTTTAAACAGTTAAAATTTACATGTTTACATTTGCACTGTAAAAACATGAACACAATCTGAAAGGAATCACTGAATTATGTCTTAAACGTGAAACTCCACAAGAAACAGCCGCTGATGAATAATAACTGGATACCATCCATCCATTTTCTTACGCTTATCTGGGGTCGGGTCACGGGGGCAGCAGCCTAAGCAGGGAGACCCAGACTTCCCTCTCCCCAGCCACTTGGGCCAGCTCCTCCGGGGGAATCACAAGGCGTTCCCAGGCCAACCGAGAAACATAGTCCCTCCATCGTGTCCTGGGTCTTCCTCTGGGTCTCCTTCTTGTGGGACATGCCTGGAACACCTCACCCGAGAGGCGTCCAGGAGGCATCCTAACCAGATGCCCGAGCCACCTCAACTGGCTCCTCTCGATGTGGAGAAGCAGCGGCTGTACTCTGAGCCCCTCCTGGACGACCGAGCTTCTCACCCTATCTCTAAGGGAGAGCCCAGACACCCTGCGGAGAAAACTCATTTCAGCTGCTTGTATCCGTGATCTCGTTCTTTCGGTCATTACCCAAAGCTCGTGACCATAGATGAGGGTAGAAACGTAGATCGACTGGTAAATCAAGAGCTTCGTCTTTTGGCTCAGCTCTCTTTTCACCATGACAGATTGGTACAACGCTCGCATCACTGCAGATGCAGCACCAATCCGCCTATCGATCTCCCGCTCCATTTTTCCCTCATTCGTGAACAAGACCCCGAAATACTTAAACTCCTCCACTTGGGGCAGGACTCCTTCCTCGACCCGGAGAACTTTGAGCTGCGCTTTGTCTGATCCCTCACCTAGGACCTGTTTGCCATGGGTGACCCTACAAGAGGCATGAAGCCTCTGACAACATAGCTCCTAGGATCATTGTGACAGTCAAACCCCTCCACCAGGATATGGTGGCAGCCCAGGGAGGGGTAACTGGATACCAACCATATAAATTTTGTCCCGTAAAAAAACTAAACAAAACGTTTACCTATTATCGTTTCATAAACTTGAGCATTTTTTTCATTTTAATGTGTTACAGTGTAAAGGAAATATAGGAGAAATTTGTAAGAAAAATGGAACAGAACCACAAAATTATTGCAACTCCTCTGACACACCAAAGTGGCTATAATTAAGTCATTATCAAAGATGTTTAGCTAATGTTTGGTGTGGTAGTAGCTTGTGTAATGAATTGCATGCTTTTTGCCTAAACTTTGGTATGCAAGCTGGCAAGTGAAATGCTAGTTTCATTAGCAAAAACTGATTAGTTATGATTTTGCAACAGTTTTAGGTCTTTAATTAGGATTTGTTTTTGTGCAATGTCAGAAACTAAGGCTGGTTGATGAGTTCTGCCCCTTCTTTGGATGGGTGCAACCAAACAGAAGACACGATATGCACCTAAATGCATAATTTCCATGGCCGTCTGTAGTTAAAAAATGGTTCTTACCAGTTTATGCTTTAAATTTAACAATAAAGTACAAAAAGATGATGGGCAGAAAGTTCACTGAATCAGGACTAGAGGACAATTGGAAGACAATGACAACTACACACCAGTCCAGTTTTACATATGTGACAATAATGGAGACAACATTTTTATGATTTATTATTAGTATGTGGGAAGTAGGAAAAGAATTTCTCTTATTTCCTACTAATCATAATATCAGCATGAGGAAAAACATCTAAAACATGTGGCTGTAAGCCTCCTCAGTCTGCAGTTGGTCGACCTTTCAGAAGAATATATGCGAAGTGTTTATGGCTCTTCGAGAGTCTGTTCTAAAAGCTGCAGTGACTTCCACACTAATGTGTATGAAGAAGACAAAGCACCTTGAAATTAGCAGTGGGACAGAGGACTGGAATCAAAGGTACTTAAAGTATATGAGTATGTGCTTGTGTGCGTGTTAAAGCACTTGTGTGTGGTACTATAGGGACCTATAGGCCTGTTGTAGGGCCATTCACTGGTCTAATATAAATACCGACCCCACTACTCCTGCTGGAGAAGATGAATATTGTCTTTAGTGATGTTTGCTGCTGCTTTTTCCTCACTGTCAGCTGCTTCAACTCTTGTGCTATTTTCTCATGCAATTTTTAATCTTCTGCCACTTATGGATGAACTTACTCCTCCTAATATTTCACAACCTCAGTAAGAGGTTGTGTTTTTCTTCACAGCTTAGCACATCATCATCTTCTTTCATTCCCATTAAACTTCTAATTTAATCCCATAAAAATTGAACCAATTTATTCTTTCCATTTTCTGTTTGATTCTCTTGTTTTTTCTTTAGTATATCCTTCTATATACATTAGCGCCCTGCTGGGTTCTTGTTTCAGTTGAGTGATTCATCAGTCTTTTCTGCTGCATAGCTCCAGTCAAGGCTGCCATCAGTGTGACAATTAGGCCGGTAAATAAAGATAATGTGAGCCATCCGGGGTTCTTAACTGCTGCACTGCAATTAACAGAACTGATTGGTGGGCAAAGCTTCAAAAAGGATGGTGGGAATTCAGTGAGACAGAGAAAGTGGTGGGAAAGTCAGACTACCACTTTATCTTTAAAGGAAGGGAGCCATTTTAAACTATTGAGATGTTGGTTGTATCAAGTGCATCAGTTTAATTTTGGCTGTAAGCCGAAGCAAGAAGAACAAAAGATGCGAGTTGCACTCTTGATCAGTTTATGGTTTTAGCTTTAGGGTTTTCAACTTGATGTCTCAGTTCAATAGATGCCAAATTTAGGTTTAGTTTAACATCATTTGGACAACTGATCACAATGAAACCCGTAGAGTAGACATCCTCACCCGCTTAATAAAACTGTCCCACAGAAACCCAAGCTGTCTCCCAGATCTTTTGAAATTCAGGTCTTGACAGATTTGCTCTTTAAATCTAGTAAATGTAAGTAACATTACTCTCAACACATTTTAATGAAAATACTAAGGAGAAAATATTCAGACCAACTAGGGTCATATTCCACAATCTACCAGAGATTAAACGAATTCTAATTGGTGCTTACAGTCAACAGACTAGATGGGACAGAAATATGCAGATTAAACTAGTTGGCAAACAGCATTCGTGAAGGAATCTTCAAAATGTCTAAGAATGTTTGTGGGGTCTATGTACAGAGTCCGTGCTGTGACAAAAATCTGGGCATGGATGCAGTCGTCCACAGAAGGACCTGACAGATCAGGAATTTTCGTCAGAAGACCTTGGGGTTGAGTGTACAGTTGGGTGGATGGGGAAGAATGAAATCCATTTTAGGTAGCTCCAAACAGCTGAGTTGTTATTTTCTTTTTAGTTGTTACCAACTTCAGACACAAGTGTATACACTCATGCACAACTGTGACCGTTTGAGACTAGTTGGTGACTCAAAATTGCAAAAAAAAATAAACGGGCAAATTTTCCACTGCAGTCTCACTGAATTCTGTGCGTTTGCAACCAGCAAGTCATGTGGGTGAGTTCACCTTTTGAAAATCTCAGCCTATTTTCATTTGCAGAGCTTGCAAAACTGTATTGTAGGCTATGCACATTAATTTGCTGCCCACCTCCAACTACATTGTACCCATCTTAGCCACACTTCTATTTTATTGTATCAGAGTAGATTTTTGAAAACAAGCTAGGCAAATTTAGACCAATTTTTAAATAGTATTGATCATTTGCATGGTTTTTAGACCTGGACATTCTTGGGTGTAGCCTCAGATGTTTTCTGTCAAAGGAAAGCTCCCATTCAGGTGTGAAAATACAGCTTTAGCATAACACTTTTAGCATAAAGCTTTAGCTTTCTAGAATAATGAAAGCTAAATTGAGGCCTGCAACAACTCTGCAACTGCTTTGAGAAAAACTGTTCTTGTTCTTCAAGCTTCAATCCCAAGACTGCAAACCTCTGCAACTCAGGCAATGAAATTGAGAACCACTGCAATCATTTTGAGACATTTTGGAGACTCACAAATGCTCTTCACCATATAGTCACCAACAGTCATAGACCAGTGAGATACTGGTTTAAAAGTCTACTGGGAGGGACAAATATTGAATTTTTAGAACTGAAAGAATCAATGAATTGGTGTCAGATACAACAAGGCACTTTTCAAGGCTATTTTTCTACTTTAGTATGTTTCTTAACGTAAAGTTGTTTTTTGGTTTTTTGGTCTGAAGTAAAGAAAAACACAAGCTGATTTTTTTTTATTAGACTTTCTATAGAAGTAGTTTGTTGCAATAACTTTAAACTTAAGAGCTTTATGAAAGTATTTAAAGTGATAACACATACAGAACATAGATTTTAGTAAAAGTTTGTTCTTGTAGAGAATTCCTATGATTGTACATCCCTGGATACTTATGGAATGATTGAGAATTTCAACCTGCCTTTGAGCAGATGCAGAGTTTTAGTAAAATATAAAAAAATAAAGAAGGATTATGAGGTATTCCACAGTTGGCATAGCAGTCCTGTGCAGCTGATGTGTGTTTGCCTTTTGCCAGCTCTTTGACTAAGTCAGCTGGATAATGCCAAGACCTCCAACTGTGTCTACTGTTTCCCAACACCTGTCGCACAGCAGCAGTTGGAGAATCAGCCTGGCATCACAACACAAAGGCACAGAGGGAGATTCCCAGTCTGCAAACCTGGCTGTAAATCTGAAGGGAAGGAGAGACCAGCAAACGGAGTGGAAAACATTTTGTTATTCGTGTTTAACATTCAGTGTTTGCATCCAGCGTGAAAAGTCAAGTCCTGTTTCGTTGACTGATCCGTGGAGTCTGAATATAAAAGCTGCAGCTTCTTGCAAACTGATAAGCAATTAACAAGTACAGCAAGTTATCTGACAGATTATTATTTGTGTGTAGCCCAGTATCAAGTGATTGATGGACCAGTACTGGTCTCTGGCCTGGTGGTTGGGGACTCCATTTTGCTTTTATTCACTAATGTCCAGGATTGGTGATAAATGAAATTTGGGGTACCTCCTTCAGATAGAATTTAAAGCCTTTACTTTTAACATACAAAGCTCTCAACAACCAATATCCATCTTACATTAAAAATATTATTGTTCCATATTTTTTTAACAGAGCACTTTGCCCTCTGACTGCAGGTTTACTTGTGGTTCCTAGAGTTTCTAAAATGGGAGGCAGAGCTTTCAAATATCAGGCTCATCTCCTGTGGAACCAACTTCCCTTTTCTGTCTGTGAGGCTGACACCCTGTCTACTTTTAAGACTAGGTTTAAGATTTTCTTTTTTTGATAAATCATATAGTTAGGGTTGGCTTGGGTTTCCTGAGCTATCCCTTAGTTATGCTGCTATAGGCTTAAACTGCTGGAGGACAAATTGACCACATTTTTTCACTCTGCTGGGAGTGGGATTACAAGAGGGTCTCTGGTACTAATTTTGACTGTTCAGGCCTTTCTGTATGGAATCCAAGCCAGGAACACTAGGATGGAAATCAACTTGGATCACCTTGGAAATGCAACCACCAAGTTAGGAAAAAATGTTGTTGCAGTAACAGTACCATGAGTTCTTAGTCAAATTCTCTCAAATTTCTCCAGACCTGGTAGTTTGTAATTTCTGTGACATCAAAAGTCAAATCCATATAATTTTATGATGCTAAATTTAGACAAGATGGGTTACACTTCAGCTTTTTTTTTTTTTCAATATTTTATGAACATTTAAAGTATATGAAAAGGTTGATCTAAAAAGACACCACCAACCTAAACACATTTTTCATTTTCTTGCTGGGCTTTTCAGAAAGTAGGTTCAACTCACTAGTTTTAACAGAATGCATAGTTGTAATGAGGTAAAGGAAGAACATAAAATACTATTAATAGCATTCCATTTTATTCATTTATTTTTACTACTTCTCATTATAATATGGCAGGTAGCCAGGGTTAAGGTTCAGGGTGGGTGCACAGAGGCTGACACAGCCTTTCCGTCTCGTACTAATCCTTTCCTCCCGATGCTACAGCTGAGAGACACAGTTTCTCTCTGTCTGTCAGGTCTGTAGCAGCAGATGGACCAGGACACCAGCGAAGTGGAGACAAGAGAAATCGATAGCGAGTTAAATTGAAGAATCTGTGCCCATTACTTTCCCCGTTTCCCTTCTTTCTCCCTACGTGTCAGTGACGAGACTGCAGCAGCAGTGAACTGCACATCTGTTCTGCAGGTTTTCACAAAGATCACATATGTGCACCCTGGAGACAAAGAGAAGAACATATACTTTATCACTTTCTAATCTTTGGTTTATACACCAGTACATCTTTTTTTAAATGTTAAAGGCCTAGCATCCCTTGAAATAATGCATATTGCGTATAGAGTTTCATATAGAGTTTTAGACAAAGGCCTTGTTAACATGACACTGTTTTTAAGTTAAGCTGGTACACTTCTGTTGCGTTTTGGCTGTTGTGTTCACAACTATAGGGATCTTATTCTCTGACAATGAAACCTTTTGACGAACATAACTTACGTGAAATCGCACATGTGCGCTACGCCGGATGCAGTCAATAGTTTTTCGGTGCTTGCTCGAGTAGATTAACAATGGCAACTATGATGGATAGGAGAGTACTGTTTGTGCTCCTCACTTCAATTTATCAGAGCTTCTGACACAGAACATGTATGTGTTACACCATCTTCTGAGTCAGCGGAGATGCATTTCTCACATTCTACAAATTCTGAATGGGCCTGTAACTGTTTCATGCTTAAGACTGAAGTGTCTGCGTTCATGTGTGTGTCATTGAAATATAAAACTCACAGCACCAGGTAGTGACCTGGTATGGAAGCTATAGTGCAGAGGTCCCCAATCCTGGTCCTGGAGGGCCACTGTCCTCCATATTTTAGATGTTTCTCTGCTTTGACACACCTGATTTGAATGACTGAGAGATTAACAGGCTGCTGCACAACTTGA
>JAOXNZ010000210.1:27438616-27451188 GCA_028566095.1 Kryptolebias brasiliensis | reverse complement strand
TTGTCCCTAGGTGTGAGTGAGAGTGTGAATGGTTGTTTGTCTCGTTTGTCTCTATGTGGCCCTGTGATGGACTTGCGTCCCCCACCTCTCGCACAGTGACTGCTGGAGATAGGCACCGGCTCCCCGCGACCCGGAATGGAGAAGCGGTTAAAAAAAATGGATGGATGGATAAATAAAAGATTAATTTGGTCAACAAATCTAATCTCAATCTAAAGAAAACCAACTCAAAGACCTAAATCTTAACACAATCTTAACATAGCATTTTTAAATTAAATTATTGCAACTATCTAACTTCGTTCTTCCATCCTTGTGTTCGGTTGCTTTAGATCATTTTTTTCTTTTTTCCTTAAATACATAAGAATTTTGAATTGATGATTCACATTAATAATACATTACAAACACAAATCACACTCGACCTCATGTGCGACTGACTGACTGTGCCTCCTTGATTTATTTAAACATAAATCTTTCAGAGAAAAATGAAAACATGAATGTAAATTCATGAGTATTTGGCAAAGGCAGACAGCAGTAACTGTAGTTGTTTATTACGTTGGTTAATGTTGTAAAAATACAACTGAACTGAGTGTCCTCTAGTGGGCGGCTACAGTCTTAGTTTTTCTTCCATGTAAACAAGTGGGACATTTTTCTGACTAAAAAATAAACCAAAGCTAACTTATCGCACATTTGTTAGAAAGTAATACCTCTGAAGTCCCGTCTAAGTTCATAATGACTTAAGTTTTAACTCTGTTATTTCAGGCCTGCAATCCATTTATTTGTGTTTCCCTGATAAATGACAATTAAATGAAATGTATAAATGTATAAATGTTTTTTTTTTTATCAAACAGTCTTAAAACTGAAGTAGATTTGTTCTTTCTCTTCACCTAAACAACTGCTTCACCTAAATAAGAAAGTGAACTGAGGACAATTTTTATCCTAAGTTGCACTGAGGTCAGAAAGATGCCATTAGTTAAATTCCAGAGAACATTTAGCTTCTTATAGCAGCTCTGCTGGGTCCTTCTGAAAAATAAATCTCTAATTAAATCAACTCGGGTTTTAGGTTTTACCTTTCAGCTTCCCTCTTTTCCAAGTATGGGAATATCAGGCTCCAAATAATCAAAGATGCTAAACTGGAAACATTTAAACAGCAGAAGGGGTGATAAACCAGCAGCTTTAATCAATTCTTATTTACACTCTGTGGCAGGATGAATAAAACCAAGTTGGATCAATATTCTCAGAGTAATACCGCCCTCCAGTGGTCAAATGTTGGAACTGCTGCAAGGAATACATTTCTCTGAGGGGGTCTGTTAAAAAATTGTATTATCTAAGTATTAAGTATTATTTTATTAAAAGTGTAGAATTAATATCAAATTTGCAGGTAACTTGGCGACAGGAAGTCACTTTTAATCAGTGTTTTCCTCACTATTGAGCAACTTTTTTTCTAAATATATGAGGATCAAAGTGTATATTTCAGAAACAGGACTCAAACTAGAGCTTAAATAACAATTAATTTTATTAAAGGAAGTGAATACAGGGTACCAACCAGTAAATTACAATCATAAAATGCATGAAATAGATATTGTGTTTGCATAAAGTTAGAACAAATCTCTGTGAAAATCAGTTACAGCTCTAAGAATGGTTAAAACAATAAATGATTGAAGGTGTGTGTGAGAGTCATGTGATCAGTTTTACAAAGTTGAAATATTACATTTGTAAAAAGTTACCAGATTTTAACCAATTAAATAGAAACAAAAATGCAGAGAATTCTCACCCAGACACAGAACTTCTGCAAAAACACACAAAATGACCACAATAATGGAAAAATAATAACAATTATTATTATTATTATAACATAGGGAATGACCACAGAAACACCCTGAATCCAAAACACAATGAAATATAATCCAAAATACACACATGAATAATTACAGCCTAAAAAAATAAACAAACATAATTTACAGATGAATAAGAAATGAAAGATTATTATGACCAACAGAACTCAACATTATTATTGTTTATTTTACATTTTTCCATTTCACCTATTGATTTCTATGACTTTGAACTTTCTTTTTTGTTTTGCAGTTGCTGGTAGAGTCCTACGAAGGAGACACTGATGTATGTTTTGGTCAGCTGAGATTCAAACAGCTAAACCAACAGAGTCAGGTGGAAACTCCACAGCCTCCTGATTGGTCAGAGACTCTTCACCTGAAGCCATGAGCAGCAGCAGCACTTCCTGGTTTTATGAAATCAGTTTAAAGTCCAGCAAACAGTTTGCAAAATAAAACACAGATATTAATTTGTGTTCTGTACAGTGGAAGAAAGTCTTCACAGGTAAGTCTGTGAGGCTTGATTACACGTGTTTTAAATGCATTTTAGACAAGAATATAAAATCTTAGGTTGATGTAAATTTCATTAATGTCAATTAAATCTTTTTGGGGAAGATTACAGAACAGAAAAATTCAAGTTGCATCATTTTGGGTGAAGTCCACCAAGTCATCTTTATTTACATTA
Organism: Kryptolebias brasiliensis; assembly: GCA_028566095.1. Lineage (NCBI taxonomy): Eukaryota > Metazoa > Chordata > Actinopteri > Cyprinodontiformes > Rivulidae > Kryptolebias > Kryptolebias brasiliensis. Next base: position 27,448,680 of record JAOXNZ010000210.1, on the reverse strand, counting down.
TTTGCAGTGTGGCAGAAACCAGAAAATATAACTAGGATTTAAAATTTAGTCTTGAAAATGCTTGATGTGTGATAATCAGACTAAATAAAAGCAGACCACAAGTTTGGTCAATATAAAATTTTTCTTTCCTTCAGTGAAAATGTACTCAACTATAGTAGGTATGTTAACAAAACCTAAAAAGAGGTTTATGCTGAAACAAATGATCTCAATTGAAAATGCTTTTAAATTATATCAAGACAATGTAACTGGGTTAAAAAAACAATAAAGTTGCAGCAGTTTAAAACTCAAAAAGGTGGGATCATTATCGTCCTGAATTTTCATTCATCAACATGAAAAAATGTCATCCGTCACAAAAATTGGCAAAATTTCTACATATTCTTAGAGATTTCCATGAAACCTTCAGAAAATGTTCTTTGGTGAATGTTCAGAAGCTTTTTCAGTGCTTAAAATTATATTAATCTTGTAATAAATGTTTACTTTACCCCAAAGATTGACTTTGTTACTACAGGAAACTATATTCTCGTTAATATTTCAACATTATGCTGGTGAATTTCTTTGAATATAGGTCACTGAAAACATGAACTAACAGTCTGTTATTTTCAGCAAAACCAAGCATCTTTTTTGGAGCAAGAAAATCAAGACTATGTCAAAACTATCTCTCAAATAGGAAGTAAACAGTAGGTGACAAATGGAATTCTGGGTACTTTTCCTAGTATGATCAATGCAGATTCTCATTATTGCAATCCACTAACTAAGAAATAAGAATATTTTCCTCCCTTAAGATAACGGTCCTAATAGTGCTATGAGAGAGTGCTGCCTATAGGGACTTTAGTTCACCTTCTAACCTTTCCTTTAGTACCAGCAGGCTGCCACAGGGGCTTGATCTGTCCAATTATACATCCCTATGTCCAAATACACTGAGGAGTTCTCCTCCTTTAAGGTAATAGTGTGAATAAGTTTCATGTTGTCTGCATCATAGAAGGAGAGCTCAGAGTAATTCAGATATATCCCAATTTTGTTAGGACAGCCTTTACATTTTGGTTCAATAGAAACATTTGGATTAGAAACTGTGTATCTGCTGTTCTCAAATTTCAGGAAATGATTTCCTATTTGTAGTTCCCAAAAACCCCTTGTTCCAACATCTATTGCTCCATACTGGTCCCTAAAAAATGAACTGGACGCAGTACATTTTTTATAGCTGGTTTGGTTTCGGTAATAGCCAGACTGGTATAATTTATTTTTAGCATCTTTGCATTGCTGGCAGGCAGGCAGTAAACTTCGCCCATCAACAGAAACATTTAAATCTTGGCTCGTGAATGAGAGCTTCGCTCCTCGACTCTGGATTACCTGAAGCATCTCCTTCCACACGAAGAACTGCAGGTGACTGTCATAAGGTCCTAAGGTAAGAGAAGTCTGCAGCACTTGGAGATTCGTTCCCTGAGGGTTAAATGAGCGCACTGCTGCCATCATAGTCTTGTCCTCGGTGCAGATTTTCATGAACCTCTCAGGGTGGCGATCTGCAGAACTGATTTCACCTTTTTGTCCAACTCTTTACCTTCTGACAAAGCTGATTCAAGAGCAGCTAAGCTTTGACTCATTTTCTCAAGCTCCTCTTCCTCTTTGTGTTTCAGCTCATTCTTTAGCTCATCTTCTCTCTTCCTCAAGAAGTGGTGCAGCGCCTCAAACTGACTGCTCAACTGGCTCGTCAGCTTCTGAGACTTCTCTTTGGTTTGTGTTATTTCTCCTCTTTGTGTGTTGGTGTTTTTTTCTATTGCAAGGTTATCTCTGGAAATATCTTGCACAAACGTCTCAAACTCTTTCCTGAGCAATGCAGCTGCTTCTTTGATTGGTTTAAACTAGTGTGCTTTATGCTTCTCAGCATCTCGGCATATAAGACATGTCAGCTGCCGATCTGTGACGCAGAACAACTTCAGCTTTTCTTCATGTTCCGGGCAGAACCACCCAGCAGTCTTTGAAATCAATAACACAAAAAATATGTTACAGAAGCAATAACTCATACATACTGCATGTGTGTTCAAAAATAATAAAAGCATACCTCTTTGACATATCCAGATTCCCCCCCAGTTTCTGTTGCTTTCTTAGCAAGGTTATTCAAGATGTGATTGGTTATGAAAGGCCTCCCGTCTCTGATGTTGTGAACTCAAAGGAACTGTGACGCATTTTCTGCAGAAAGAGTGTCCACAACAAATGATTACTGGGTCATCAAAAAGAGTCAGACAGATCGAACAAGTCAGATCTTCAGATGAGGAAGAAGCCATGATTCACTTAGATCGTCTCAGCACTTTCAGGATGTTTACGAGAAGTCTGCAACCTCTGCTGTCTGACTATGCTTCTGTGGGTTTCCGTTCAGTTTTTTTTTTACCTATTTAGTAATCTCAACTGTTGCGTAATATTACCACCTAGTGGTGAAAGAGCAGAAGGGAGACTGAAGAAAGATACAAACAGAACAGTTTGGATTTTTACAGCCAAGTTTCACTTCAGCAACCATAAAAAGAAGAGATGGGCACAGTATTGAAAATATTCATATTATTTTGTGACTAACATGCAACAGAAAACCTGGAACACCCACAAATATTTGGTGTCTCATTCTCAAATTTACCTAATTTAACTAAAGCGCTTGCAAGTTTGGACTCTCCCTTCGTGCTGCAAACAGAACAGGAGGAGCTGAAGCTGAAGAAGTACAAGAATGATGAGATACTCGAGCTGCTTTCAGGCACAATCAGTTTACAAAACCTACAGCAAAAAAGAAATCTTCTTTCTTTTTTATTTATTTTTCTGTCCATCCTGATTGCACATGGGCCACTTTATCGACCTGACTGTCAAACAACTTTAAACAAGTTTATTCCCTTTAGTTGTTGTTGCAAAATATGAAATCAAACATAAGAAAGGTTGTTCTAAACTATATCAAATGGTGCAGTTTGAATGAGTTTACTCCTGTAGTTTTTAAGGCGTCCTGTAATCAGCATCACAGGTCTCTTCAGTCCTGTAATCAGTCAGTCTGTCTGTTTAAAGGGTGACAGGTAGTCACAGGGCTGTTTGTTATCATGGTGTGTACCACACTGAACATGGAGCACAAGAAGCTGAGGACAGAGTTGTCTCAGGAGCTCAGAAAGACAATGACTGAGCACCAGGTTAAAGGTAAAGACTATAAGACCGTCTCCAAGCAGCTGGACGTTCCTGTGACTCCAAAGTGTCTAGAACAACTTTTAAAAAGATCAGAGGTGAACTCCAAGGTCAAAGGTCATCAGTGTTAAATCACACCATCAGTCTGTTTGAGACAAAGTGGACTTGATGAAAGACGACAGAGGAGGACACCAGATCATAAAAACATGAGACAGGAATTTGCTAAAATGCATATTGATGAACCGCAAAGCTTCTGTGAGAATGTCCTCTGGACAGATGAGACAAAACTGGAGCAAACATGAACCAAAGAACAGAACCCTGATCCTACAGGGGAACATGGAGGAGGCTCGGTTCTGTTCTGGGTCTGACACAGGAGGTCCTGAATCTGTTCAGAGTCCAATGAAATCTGAAGACTATCAAGGCTTTCTGGAGCCAGATGTTCTGCTCAGAGTCAGAAAGCTTGATCTCAGTCTCAGGACATGGGTCCAACAGAATAATAATAATCCAGAACACTCAGCTAAAAACACCAAGAAAGGGTCAGAACCAAACATTGGACCGTTCTGAAGTGGCCTTCTGAGCCCTGATCTAAATCCTGTTGAACATCTGTGGAAGGAGCTGAAACATCTGGAGAAGGAACCCTTCAAACCTGAGACAGATGGAGCAGTTTGATCAGGAGGTGTGGACCAGAACACCTGTGGACACATGTGGACACCTGTGGACACCTGTGGACAGGTGCAGAAGTCTCAGAGTTACAGAAATCACCTTATTGCAACAAAAGGTTGAGCAACAGAAATATTAAGTTTCGGGAACCATTCTTTTTGTCAAGGCCAGATAGTTAGTTGTTTTTTTTTTTTAATAATTCTGTTAAACCAAAATTCAAAAACAACAACTGATTTTAAATTAGCTGATTTTTAGTCTTTTCCTTTTTATAACTTTTTTTCCCAGTTATTTCAGTGATCTTTGGCTTTGTTTTTATTTTTCTTTAACAGAAGAGTGCAACCAAATGTGTCAGTGTCTGTAAGTAAATAAAACAATCTTGTTTTGTTTCTGTTTGAGTGTACATGCAGATTGAACCTGAGTGTAGTCATATGTATTATCTCATTTCTTATGACAGTTTCCCACTGTTCTCCTTGTTATTAGTGAACGCAGTCTGTGATGCCTTTGACTCATATTTAAATCCGTTTGATGCACGCTGCAGGCATGACAGAGCCCTCAGTCAGTCAGTCAGCCAGTCAGTCACAGATTTAACTTTTCTGCGGTTTGCTGCTTCAGCTCCTGATCTGCGCAGCCATTGGTCCAGACCTGATAGCGCCACACGGGTTGAACATCAGCCTCCATACAAAGCGGCTACAACCGCTCCTTTCATTAAGCAGGCGCTGAGCAGCAGATACAGCTGTTACCCTTCCCTTAAAACAGCAGCAGGACAGCCAGGCGCAGCGGTGTGATCAACCCTCATCCTGAGGTAAGTTTATTTAGCTCCATGTTTGGAAAAGATGGGCTTTTTTTTTGCTGCTGGCTGCTGCTCAGCATCAGCAGCAGGAAAATCCTGAGCTGCGATCATCGCATCGTGGATACATTCAGCCACTGAGACAAACCGCTGCTCCTCATCATGTTTATACAAAGAACAAATAAAGGCTTCTTCACGAGCCGCATCTGGCCCCATTATTCCTCAAAGTGCCTTCTGTAATCCATGTTCTGTCCGACACTGGAGGCTTCAGTCTGGTGGGGGGGCTGGAGGTTGCTGCTGTAATTTATAGAGAAGCAGTCAGACCTGATAATGTTTCTTGGATCGACGCAGTTTGGATGAAAATTGTCATTTTTGTTCATATAGACCGTTCTGGCCCTGCGACGCGCCACTGGTTTATTAAAAGCAGAAAACAGCGATTTTCTACATGTATGCATATAGAGGATTCCCAAATGAGGAGCTGACGCAACAACCCCCCCTGCATTTTTTAATCTAACGTGCCTAATTCAGGACTGAGGACACCTGCCATCCAATCACCAGTGTTAAATAAAATGTAGTCCCCGTGAGACTGCGCGCGCATCGACCTGACCTGTAAAACATGATTCTTAGAAGCATGACGTGGAAACCGCAGCAGAGGCACAGGCAGACTTTTATAGCATCCTACGTGTCATTTAACGCGGCGCGCGCTTTGTTTTCTGCGTCCTGCTGCGGCCAGACGCCCAAACTGCGCTCCGCACACTGAGCATGCAGCTCCTGCAGCTCCTGCGGCTCCTGCAGCTCCTGCAGCTCCTGCGGCTCCTGCAGGCTGAGTGTTGGATGAGGGATTCCCCCAAACGTGATGCTGCAAACTCAGGATTCTTCTGCGAGGAAACAAAGAACATGAATCTTCGGGTCTAAAGAGCAGAAAACAGGCATGACGTTTATTACTCCAATAGCATTTTATAATAGGAAAAAAAATTAATTGAGCTTCCCAGGTTAAAACGATGATATCAGCTTCCTTTTCTTTTCTAAATCAGTGTTTTTTTTTTTACTAATGACAGTTATTATTACAGATAAACAAGTCATAAGATTATTCAGTAAAAAATAATGTGCATCTTCACTTTTTTGATTTTCCTAATCATACTCCATGTTAAATATCAGAACACAAGAAGGAGCACTTTGTTTTTTCTTCTGCACATAGTTTATCAGGCTTACAGCGAGTTGGAACAGAACTACAGATAATCAGCCACACTAACAAATATCTGCTGCTACTTTAAACTAAACAAAATGAGTCAGTGATGTCAATCATTTCCTCACTTTGCGTGTTTTATCTGATAAAGTGGTGACAGCAGCAGTGGCGTGACAGAATTATTAGAGGTTTATCTTATTAAGTTCATTTTTCATCAAGAGAAAACGTTCCTGTCAAAGGACAAAGAACTAACTATCGAGGAGAACTGTGAGATGTGATAAAGGCATCTAAAACCTAAAATAAAAACTCTACGTTTAGATTTTTAAACACTGAAACTGGAGATAAACTGACATCTGTATCTTTCAGCTGTTTGGGAGGAAGTAAGGCCTGTGTGTGACTGGTGATAAAAAAATAAAATTCAATCCTAATTATATGTTTCTCTTAAAAGCAAGGCCTCAAAGCTGACTGTAACTCAGTTAGCTCAGACAGTACACTACAATTTACAGTAAATGTATTCCTTATGTTTAGACAATAAACAAAAACTGGACTGAATAAATCTTAGAGTACATTTTAAAGCAAGTTCTTTGAGTATTTGCTCAGCCCAAGAGTACAATAACAAAAATTATTTGCTTTTATTTATTCATAAGTTGCAGAGTCATTACCTGAATGACTCGCAGTTAAAAAAAGTTGCTGCTGATTAAAGATAATTATTCAGCAATCCTAGGGATTCTGAAGAAACAGCTTTTTTGTTTTGTTTAATCAAAATCCTTTTTAATAAATTTGTCTATTTTTTAAGGATTCTACTAAACCAGAATGGATTGTACCATGCAGTGTGGATAGGTTCTCTTTAGTTTGTTTGTTCTGATTGTTTTAAAGCTGTTGGACCCACTGTGGTCACTGTAAGCTATAATGTGCCACGTCGATCAGAAGACAACGGTCTCAGCAGCATTGACACTAGTCAATGTTCCATTAATTCTTTTTATATTGCTGATCGAGACATAACTCTAAAAAAAAATGAGACTCTGAGCCATGCTAATGTCAAAATAATTTAGTTTAGATGCATGAATGTCGATTTTACAGAATCATCAACAGACCTGTTACTGATCTGACAGCTCACTGTGGGACACGGCTGTGTGTGTGTCTGCATACAGAGTGGGTTGTTGACATTTAATTGTAAAAATGTTAGGGAACACATCTAACTGGCTGGTGTGAACGCTATCACTCAGACCATTAGCAATCAGACCACCCTAAACAGAAATAACATGCAGGTGGATGTGAAAACTCAGACTTACAGGGAAGTGTTGTGCAGATTTGAGCATCTTGCCTTCTTGTTTGTTTGTTTTTTCTCACCGGTGAAGTCAGGGTGCAGTTCTTTGTGTGTGTGTGTGTGTGTGTGTGTGTGGAGGGGGGTGGCGTAGTTGAAGTGATTCAGCATTTTTTAACAAAACCACCAGAGATCCCCAATCAAAAATGTATCTCCACCTCTGCTCCTCACCACAGTTTACTCGTGTCTCTCATACACTCATTCCCACCGGAGTGACGTGCAGCGTCCAATCACAGGGTGTACTTCAACACAGAACATTGTGTTTTATTTTAAGGATAAGAGTGAATTCACGTGGAGTTCAGCTTCTGGGATGATAAGCAGAACTAATGCTAACTAATTTGGAGAAACTGTCCGACCCAGTTCACAGAAACACATGGAGCCACAGCAGAATGACTCAAAAACTCTTCATGCGGTAAAAGAAAACTCAAAGTAAATTAAAAGGCTAGCATACCTTAAAGGGATGCACACACACACAGAGGCAGGAACATTTTTGCCTTTGGTGGCGGGCGGTAACTCATTTTTAAGCAATAATAATTTAAAAGGAGTTCTGGCCTTTTTATTTTTCAGTGTTTTCTACAAACTCAGCCATTCATGACAAGTTCAGGAGACCCAATGATGACACACTCTGTTGATTTTCATATATTTAAAGACTCTTACAGCTTATTTATAGGGGGACTGAAACAGCAAAGGTCAACTGTCTTATGAAACAACAATGTGAGACAGAAAAGTAGTTCTTGGAAAATAGTGTGATAGCAAATTTCTCTTTTACATCAAACCTTTACGGTTAAACCACAGAGCTTTTGTAAAACATCCAATGACATCAATATTTTATTTATTTTATAGTTTGGTTCTTGTTTACAACACAAATTACTGCAGTAGTTTTGATCCTATTCCCTCCATGATTTCTAAAAGTCAGGGAATTAGACTAATTTCTGGAGAGTTGGCAGATTTCTAGATTTGATTAAACTCATATGTGTGTTTCTGCTCTTCAACAAGTTCTGCTTTAAACCTTTTGAATATTGTAGCCACACTTCTAACCCTGATGTTCCAAACCAATAACGCTCTGAGCAATTTCTATTGCAGGTAAGATGTTGATTGCTAATAACTCTGCAAAACACTGTTTCAAAAAAATCTAAATGTTTCTTTTTAATTATGATAAGCAGGACCAGAAGCCTTTGTTTTTCTCTGTAATAGGTCATCAGTTCCCTTACATTCTTAGTCACTACATGGGTTTACTTCCTCATCAACTCCTGCTGATGAAAAGTTCTAAGTTTGCATCAAATGCAAATGTGCTTTGGCTCAGAAAGAGCTTGAGTATCTGTACGTCTACTACCTTTTACTTTATTCCTGTCTTGTTTATTTTTGTGGAATCATGAAAACAGAAAGGAACAAGGAGCAGAGGAAACAGTAAGAATGCTTCATTTCCATGGTGGTGAAAGTATGTAAACGAGTTGTTCTGTTTTGTTGCCTGTGGGGATCGATGGCATTTACTCTCTGAACTGCAGCCAAGCAGAAGAACATTACTGGGTCAGTGTTCACTGTGCCCCATCCCTGCTGTGACTGTGGGGCCCGGCAGTGTTAGACGACTCACGGCACTGGGAGTACTGGAGGACTGAACTCAGAAACAGAATTGCTCCAGTGCTGCTACCTATGTACTGCATACAGATTCTCATAGTTGTTCTCATGAATGCAGCAACCTTAAAGTCAGCTAAAAATAATTGGATATTAACACAAGTTAAGAGGTTGAAATACCTACTTAACCCTTCTGTCGCCTTTGGGTCAAATTGACCTCTCTTTCTTTCTTCAGTTACGAGGACTTCAGGAGGGTTAAGAGTGTCAAATTTATGAGGAGTGTTTAGACCGACTCCAGTGCCTACAGTAAAATTTTCTGTGTTGTTATGGCTTAGTGCGTACAGCCCCCTTTACACTGGATGAAGACCCTGCTTCAGCCCTGCACCAGGTCTTAGCAAGGTCTTAATATGATCTTTGTACTAAAGGCACAGTGAGCTTATTTATTATTTGTTTAGTAAAACCTAAAATTATCTAATTTTGTTACGAATGTAAACAAACTCACAACAAATGAAAGACATTTTCAAATTCTCTGTCATGACACAAAATTTTAATTCAAGATGGCCAATTCAAGATGGCAGCTACTACCACACCAAATCTTAGCTCAGGGAATATATAAATGGCTAAGTTAAAGCAATTTTTGTGTTCTGTAAGACGGCTATTTGGTTGACTTCAAGCGTTTATCAGTTGTAGATGTTCATCCAGTGATTACTTTCTGAGAGGTTTATTCTAATCCGTCCACTGGTTCGTGGAATATTTTGCTAAATGGTACAGAAACACACAAAGACCTTCGGCGACGGGCGGTAACCTGCTAACAGTTCCTCTGTTCTATCTGCTGACCTAGTTATTCCTGATATTTTACCACTATTTACAGTTCTTTGTTGCACCAGTATGTATGCTGTTAGAAGGCTAACGTTGCAAAGTTATTCATTCTGCACATGAAATTTCAAAGCAAATACAAACAGAGAAACAGAAAACAAGATGACTCAAAGAGCTTGGAAGAGGCAGATTTGTTTTGTTTCTTTATGTCCGGTTATGTCTCAGTTAAAGAACACACCGTAGTAACAGTCTGACACCCATTTATCATCAACCAGTATGACTTGGAGTTTTTTTTGTCTGCTTTTCTATAGTTGAACATTTATGAAGTTTGAGATCACACAATGATTTGTTTGGAAGTTATCTGTTCAGCTTTAGCCTCGAACCTGCTTCATGTTCAATGTGTAACGCATGTTGAAATGACTAAGGCTACGTAGTTAGAGAATCCTCCTTCTGATTGGTTAGCTCCGCCAGGTGATAGCAATTTAATCAGCTGGCAGGAGGGCGTTGCGTGTCTGTTTTGGCGTCTGTTCCTGCTGTGACTGCGGCTGCAGCCATATAGATGTTGGCGTCCCATA
>JAOXNZ010000210.1:27420807-27437963 GCA_028566095.1 Kryptolebias brasiliensis | reverse complement strand
TTATAGCAGCGCTTAAATTGAGTGAGTTGTTTGGAAATGTTTGTGGATAGCGGTAGTGCTACCGCTATCCGTTACACACAAGATTCCTTTGGAATAAGTTTTATTTCTAACTTAAAGTTTGATTGAACCATTTTAAGTGACCTGATTTTGAACATTGTGCATTTTGCTGAGATTGTTGAAATGTACTTTTGCATTCGGCTATCAAGCCTTACTGATTTTTGGTTAGATTGTTTGTTTTATTTTGTTTAATTGTCTAAAGACGTGTTAACCGCAAGTAGCATTTTTTTTACTTAACTGCGCAGTTATATGAACCAGAATGGAGATTAACCAATTGTCCTGTGGGATATTGTGTGAATAAATTAGAATAAGTATTTTTGTGGATGTTTACCGGTAACTGATTAATGAATGAACAAATGATTGACATTGCAATGTTTTGATGATTGGTCTGGCCTTTTGCAGGTCAGGTTTTTTTCCCCCAAAAGAGGACTTTGAAGATGGCGAGCTGGTAGGGTTTTTCGTTTGGATTTATTCCCTTTCCTAAATCTGGATTGGACAATTATCTGGAACTAAAAAGAGGATTGCAAAGACCTCTGGAAAGAACTTTGAGAAACAAAGAGAATATTCTGAATTCATTTTATGAACTGCATGGAAAATGCTCTGAACACTGAATAGATCCTCATATTTTGTCCATTTATGAACCTTGGGTGGAGTTTTGAATATATACTTTTGAATGTGCACTTGTTGTTGTTTTGTTCTTTTCTCTGTTAAAAATAATATATTTTTCACATTATTCCCTTACATGCTTTTGTCTGTGGTCATTTATTTTATCAGGCTCTTGAGTGAACTAGTCTTCTGTGATCCAGTTAGGTGTGTTATTTTGTAAATCTACTATAGATTAAAACCACGTTACAAATGGAAAACCTTTGTGTACAATTTAACCTCAAACACTCGAGGTCAACAAGGCCAATGTAGAATGTAGGCTTTTCTAATTTTAGGATAAAAGAGCTGGTTCCTGGAATTATATCATTTCTGGAGTCAAACATAGAGACCTGTTCTCAGCAGTTTGTCTTGTGAAGAAAACTTCAGCAGATCTCTGAGTCTGACAGTTTAGGTTTGATATCCACTCACCAGCCACTTTATCAGGTTTACCTGTTCTTCCCCATTCTGATGCTCGGTTTGACTTTCAGCAAGTTGTCTTCACCACTTCTAGTTGCCTAAATGCACTGAATTGTTGTCATGTGATTGGCTGATTAGCTATATGTGTTAGCAAGTAAATAATATGGCTGGGGAGTGTAGTTTAACGCAGTAACAAGTGAGAACCTTAAAGCTTCAAAAGCCTTTGTGTACCAAAGGAAGAACTCCAGATTCTGAAGCAAACAAGTTTCCTCTGAAGATAAAAAGACGAGGTGGATGTAAGGCAGGATTCAGTTATTAATATGACAACTCCTTACTGTGATCTGACTTTGAAAAGAGAAATAAAGAGATGGAGAATTGAACGTCAATGGAGGGGAAAAAAAACAAAAAGCGTAGTGAGAACTTTTCCATTTCTGGCTTCAGAACAACAAACAGTGTGACAGGAAGGTTCAGCCTCACCGCAAGGCTTTGTTAGGAGAGTGACCTGATTCCACTTCCAGGACCCTCCCACCTCTGATCACATCATCAACACCTGATATTAAGCCACTCCCCACTTCTTCTGATGCCTTTACACCCAGTCAGCCTTTCGCTTCACACATTTCTGACACGCAAACAGGAAACAAGGTCTAATTTTATTTTGAAATCTGTCAACCTCTTCATTCAATATAAGGTTTTAATTGGATTTTAGAGTCCAGTTTCCCATCCAAACCTTATTATTCCCACTGATTATGAGCTACCTGCTGTTCCTTTTTTTTTTTTTTTTTTTTCTTCAGTTATCAGGACCTCATGCTGTGATCATGTTGAGTAATGAGCTGGAGTGGCTCTCTGCCAGCCAACACAACACTTTCTGATGTTGGTACTGAAAAACCTAAAATATCAGAAGAATTTGAAGGAAATATTTTAGTTTTTTTTAGTTATAAATGAAAAGAAGCAAAGTAAGGATGTAGGCAGATCCTAACTGCCCAGACTCTGGTTCCAGAAATATAAACGTCAGCGCCGATTAACTGGAACTTGCTGATTTTTAATTTTGTACAACAGGAAGTGGTAAAGACACTTCAGCCATTTTGTTATATCTATAGTCTGTGCTGACTCAAGTCAAAAAGTCAGAAAATGAGTAGATTTTGCTCCATATAACAAAACGTTCAGCTCAATTAGAAGTAGTGGGCTATGACTTTTGGTTTTGATATTTTTGATAAAACAGTTAACTTTAATTAAAATAAAATTTACCAGAGAAATACATTCAGATCTCTTCAGTTCTTGCAAACAATTGTTCTCTCTGAAATCTGCTTCTGCGTACTTGCACTAGTTTTGTCTTGTCACTTTAGCTTGTAACTATTGTTTTACCACGTTTAGCTACCATTCTGTCACTTTGAACTTTTAGATATAGTTTTCCTAATTTTGGCTATTCTGCTATTTTTATTTTGTGTTATAATTTTTTTACTTTTGTCTTTTAGCTACTGTTTTGCTACTTCTGCAGTAGTTACAGCCGCTAGATTCAGGATTACAAAGCAGAGTGGAAACCTGAGATCCAGCTTCAGGTTAGCAGCTTTTCTCAGGTGGATTATATGGGTTGGAAACTCCCCCTTCTGTCTCCCTCCCTCCCTTCATCCCTCCAGGCAGTCTACAGGACTTCTCTGATCAGGGACATGGAGGTGGGGGGGAGTTTGCTGAAGTGCTCGCTCAGCATTAGACTATAAGAGGCTTTGGGAGACAAACATAGCTGCAGGGATGGACACCTTTTGCTGACTCTTCTTCTCACTCTGTCTCTTCATCTCCATAGGATGGCTTTAGTTATTAATTAAAGAACTGAAAGGTAGGAAAATGAATAGATAATGTTTATAATTTAAAGTTTTGTGATTGAGTTTAACTGTTTGTAGTGATTCTATCTTATTTAGAGATGTTGGCAAAATCTGTCTTGTTAGAATGTTTATATCCACCATTTAGTTTAAAGTTATAAAGTAAGGTAATAAAAGACATCTGGGGAGCACATAACAGATTTTACACATAACAGATACACAACTACAAGGTGTTTTTACCTTAAACTTATTGGTTGGTTTGTCCAGATGAAATCTTGAAGTAAGTTTGTAATATTCTACACTACAATGTAGTTACTACCAACATTGCTTTCAGAAACAACAAAAGGTTTATTTCTTTAAGAGTTATAGTTCATGTTCAGCTGCTGGATCTCAGTGGTAATAAGAACTGACTTTTTTTGAGGGCCCTGTGATGGACTTGCGACCTGTCCAGAGTGTCCCCGCCTCTTTCACAGGGATGGCCGGAGATAGGCACCGGCTCCCCGCAACCCAAAATGGAGAAGCGGGTAAAGAAAACGAATAGATGTATGGGTTTTGGTTAATGACAGTTCCCCTTTGCGCCTGGTATTTCCTCTTCATTTGTGTTTGACCTGGTTTCTGCTCAGTATGTGCAGTCATTTCTTGTGCAAACAGGTTTACATGAACCAGAGTCAGGCTACCTACGTACACTCCACCTCAGAGTTGGAGTTTTAGGGAGAAATTTGATTGAGATGGATCGCTCGCTGTTTGTTGTTTTTCACCATTTTTGTGCATGTAAAAGTTTTACTGGAGCAAGTTAAAAACACAGTGCCTGGAAAGTCTGAAATGTATGGAGCCTTTCAAGGGTCATGGGTAAAAACAAAAATTTGAGATAATAAGAATCTGTTCTGTCATTTTAGGAAAAGGTGCTCACAAAGACTTTGGTGTCAATGTCTAGCAGGTGTTGTGCTTTGTTGTGTTTTTAGTGTGACTGGGGAAACACAAAACTAGAAGTGAGATGAGGTTTAGGGACCGTCTGCTATTACAAAATTGGGGTTTAATTTTCAGTAACATCAATAGAATTGTTTATTTCGAAACCACATCAGAGATTTATGAATCAGACATTTATTTCTCATGTTCATTTAGAAACATTTACATTTGTATAATTTTTAAAAGTTCTTACCATCGTGTTACTTTACTGCTGGTCCACTTCAGAATATGACTTGTTTTGATTCAAATTAGCCTGTAGTGTTGTGTCTGCTTTTCTGCAGTTGACAGGAGGAGGTGTTTGTATTTTTACAGTGGAAAAACAGAAATGTTTAGAATTCAGAATTTGTCCAACATTTTAATGTTACTGAACATAAACAATGATGTCTGTTAGCAAATCCACACGTTCGGATAAAGTTAGGAAACGGGTTCTTATAACCTCATATTTTATTTCTCCTGTGATGGAGGCTGCGTAGGAATGTCTTGGTGACAGTTTAGGTTTTCTTATCATCTATCATTCTTGAACAAAAACTGTCAAAATACTTTTTTATGCAGCAGTTTGCAGCATAAGAAGTTATTTATTTTTTTATTTTGAACTCAAAATAAATGTATCTAAAATGCTCAGTTTATACTTAACCAAATCACATTTTCAGATTGTGTTGCTGTGAAAGTGAAATATTTAGTTTATGATGTCTGAAATGTCAGCATGACTCATGAGAAATGCACTTGGCAAAATATTATTAACTGTGGAATTGATTTAGGTTAACAGGTGAAGATAAGTTCTCAAATGTTTAAACCAGAAGCTACAAAAGAACCAAAGATTTGTGGAAATAAGTATAAGTTTACTATACTTATCTGTTATTGTTTTCTTCCTTTGACTTATTCAGTAATCTGTTCAGACTGCCATGCATTCACTCTTATGAGCATATTTGAAACTTCCTTTGCCTTGTTTTTCTTTTTTTTCCCCCAGGATGCCATTACCCAGCAGCATTACAAGGCTCTCTCCATCCTCCACCAGCTCGCGGCGCTAAACAGGTGCTGATGACAAACCTTAAGTAATATTCAGCCCTCTGAAGCAGCATTCAGCACTGTGGACTCATGAGACATGCACACGCCAATAAAAGGATGAGACCAACTGAAGTTTGACCAGATCAAATTGATCATCTTCTGCTGAGTCAGTTTTCCTTTATTTTTGTATTTGTGGTTATAAACCCCAACCCTTGAGTTCCCTTAGCTCATAGATCCTCTCAGGACTCTGAAAGTACCCCTCAGAGGGGTGATGCCAGTGTTGCTGAATGCCAATGCCTCTTTCAGCTCCAGACAGGAGCTCCTGGACTTGCAGGACTGTCTTCACAATGGGGGTCCCTCTGTCGACACCTCTAGTCCTGAGGATTCCCTAACAGGAAGCCCCATTGGCTCTGGTCCTAGAAGCCCTGGCAGACCAGGAGCTGACGGGTCAATGGGGCCCCACATTTTCACAAGGGTTTCGATGTTCCGCGGGCAGTTGTATGGAGAGGACATGCAGCCTATCCGAGAGATTCCTTTGGGGGAAAAACGGATCTCCAATGACTCAGATGAGCTGTGTGGTTGGGGGGCTCTGATGCCCAAATTCATCCAGGTTTTCAACACCCCACGCTGGGTGCTGTTCTTCCTCTGTGTGGCCTCTTTCCTCCAAGGGATGATCATCAACGGCTTCATTAACACTGTGGTGACCTCCATTGAGCGACGCTTCGACCTGCGCAGCTACCAGGCCGGGCTCATCGCCAGCTCCTATGACATCGCTACCTGCCTCTGCCTGGCCTTTGTCAGCTACTTCGGTGGTTCGGGGCACAAGCCCCGCTGGCTGGGATGGGGGGTACTCATCATGGCACTGGGTTCTCTGGTGTTTGCCTTGCCTCATTTCACTGCACCCCCCTACCTGGTCAACATGCCTGAACAAACAGGAATGTGCTCTGCTAACCGTACTAGCCAGTGCCAGGACACAGGAGTAGGAGGACTGTCAGGGTATCGCTTTGTGTTCATGTTGGGGCAGTTTCTACACGGCATGGGCGCCACACCTCTCTACACGTTAGGGGTCACATACCTGGACGAGAACGTCAACTCCAACTATGGGCCTGTTTACATAGGTGAGTCTCATCAGCTGTGATTTTTTTTTTTTTTTTTTTTAAATATTGACAAATCCGTAGAAGGACAGAACCAATTAACAAAACTAAACAAAAAAAAACAGTCTTTGAATGCGGCTTTTGGTGAGTCTTGATTTTTAGTGTAAAATGACATCCCTAAATCCTTAAAATCTAAGATGCTGTGTAAAAATTTAAATAAAAACAGAATGTGATGATTTGCAAAATTCATAAACTCATTTTATTCACAGTGGAACATACATAGTAAGCATATTAAATATTAAAACAAAGAAATTTTTGTTAAAGATAATGTCATTTTGACTTTTATAGCAGCAACGCATCTCAAAATATGTTGCAACAGGGCTATATTTACATGTTTACCACCATGAAGCATCCCCTCTTCTTTTAACAGTCTTTAAACTGTTTTTTTACATTTTACACAAGGTCTTAACTTTGTCAGAGTTGTGGTTGTAAATGGGTTTAACTTTTTCATAAAGTAAATAATATTCACACATTCGGTATATGGAAAAAAAAAAAATCAAGTATCGAGTATTTTCTAAATTCTTTCAGTGACTTTTTTTTTATTACTCCTAACACAAATATATTAATGACTCAACTGTACAAGATGCTGAGAGTTATAGCAGTGGTAATTCTATTTAGAAATGGACAAGAACACATTGGGAGGCACTCAATTAAGCGTTTGCTGAGTAATTCAATGTTCAACTAATTATTTACTTAAACTCCTTTAGAAAATTCAACAAATTTTCCTCCCTTCATTTATTTTCTTGTCCAAACTTGAAGACATGTGGTAGTGGTTTGATGTGATTTCTCTAGTTTTAAGTTTCTGCCTTTTTTTTCTCTGGCTCCTTACTGACTGAGCTTCTGTAAAATAAATGTTATAAATGTGCTGTGATTGCAGAGACTTAAGAACTTGGATACAGCAATCCTGTCTGTATCAATAAGCCAGCATCTCACCTGACACAGTGCTGCCGACTGGTTGAGAACGACTTTCATGGAGGATTTTCATTTCCTTGCAGGTGTTCAGAAAAGCTGTGCAAGGATTTTTCTTTCAAAACAGTTGCAGAATTGTTACAGGCCTCTCCAACTTTTCTCAATTTTGTTTCCAAAATTCTAGAGCGCTAGAGCTTATTTTCACACCGTGATGACAGAGGACATCTGAGGCTACAGCCCTGAATGTCCAGGCCGAAAAACTGGTCCAAAAGCTGCTATCCTAATTTCTAATTTTTATTAAAATAGATTAAATCATAAACCTTGGGCCGGATGCCAAGTGAAAATGGTCTAAAACACAGCTTTGCAAGCCATGCGCACAAAAGTAGGACACAGTTTTCAAAAACACAAAAAATGCAGCCGCACTTAAGTTAAAAGTACAGTATAAACACCTAGATCTGTGCAGACTGAGACCAACATGACACACAAACACTCAGAATTCAGTAAGAGTACAGAAAATGTCTATTTTCCTCACAGCTTTCTTATAATTTTGAGCCACAAACTGTGTCTCCAACACACAGTCCAGTGACTGGCTTCACTAATAATAGCTTTTTTTGATTTTTTTGCAGCTGCTTGTCCAGAGTTAGTGTAGATATGAATGAAAAATCAGTTTGACATACTGTCAGCTGCTTTTATTAGGTTTGCCACATTGCACCAGTCTGACAGTCTTTCCCCTTAATTTTAACATGACAAAGTGTATTATTTCTTTTTATGATCAGCTGCAAAATGTAAAAGATAATCACCCAGAGAGTGATCACAGAACTGCATGAAATAGGTTCAACAGATATAAATAACCAAATTATCCTCAATCATATTGATGTGTGTGCACAAACCAACACAATTACTGTCATTATTTTATTATCAAGTGCAAACCCAATAGTTTTGAACCTCTCGTGTTACTTTTTCACACAGCAGACTGCAATCCAAGGACACAATCCCAACAAACACAAAACTGAGAGTCTTATTTCAAACCTGTTTTTTTTTTTTTTCATGAAACACAAACTTTCTAGCTTCACAGTTCAGAACAATGGGGCCCTTTTAACCTGTAGAACAAGAGGTGGGCAGGAAACAGGAAGTAGTTGTACTGACACACCCTGATTCTGTGTTTGTGGTTTCTCGTTCCCTCAGGGATCTTTTATACAGCAGCTGTTGTGGGTCCTGCAGCCGGTTACCTGCTGGGAGGTTATTTCCTCAACATTTACACAGAGGTCCACCTGACGTAAGTTCACTTTGACTAGCAGAACCAACTAAAAAAAAAAAAAAAAAAAACTTAATAGGTTTAACATATTATATATATTTTTAAAGTTTAATTAACTAATGTGTAATAAAATACATCTGTCTTCAATAGAACAATTGCACAAAAAAACAAATAACTCAAAAAGAAACAACAAGACAGTGGTCTATTGTACAGTAAATGACATGACAGGACCAAAGAATAATAAACCAGAATATACAGGAATAAATTTCAATTATAGTTGAAATAAACTGAATATCTATGAGCTGAATTTTATTAAACTCTTGAGGATTTGAATATCCATATTGCGCCCTTAGAGGAGTTTTGTTGTAAACCGGAGTTGTGTAAATTAACTGAAGAATAATTGAATGAAACGATCAAGATTATGAAAAATACAACTGATACAAAAAAATTAGTTGATTGGAAATTATTACAAAAGGTATTTAATGTTGTGTGAAAGAATAAACTAACTCTGTCCGATAGAGGCAGATAACCAGTCATCCCGAGCCTGGTTCTTCCTGTTAAAAGGGAATCATTCCTTTCCACTGTCACCTCTGTGCTTACTCAGGATGGAGGACTGCGTCAAATTGAAGTTTTAATCTAGTCTGCTGGTTTCCATAGATAGAGAACCATTTACTACTTGGCATTTTGTGATATACAGATTCTAATCAGACTGAATTTATTGTAATAGAATAGAATTACATTTACTTTCTGATTTGTGTAACTGTATTGTTGAAAAAAGGACACTGAATAAAGATAAAATAAATAATAAAAAGTTTGTCACCAAAGGATGTATACGCAGATAGTGATTCATGCTTGTAATATTCATTTGGTAAGAAATGTTTTTCATGTGCGACAGGACAGAGATGTCTCCAGATAACCCTCACTGGGTCGGGGCTTGGTGGATTGGCTTCCTTGCAGGAGGAGCAGCTGCTGTACTGGTAGCTCTCCCCATCCTGGGTTACCCTCGACAGCTGCCAGGTACCACTCGTTTCCATCGTTCCATCACAAGCACTTTGTGGAAATGCTGAATGTCTCGGTGCTTTCCTGCAGGCTCAAAGAAGCATATATCTATGCGGGTGTCAGAAACCCACCAGATGAAGGACGGAAGCCACATTACAGCCTCAGACCCCCAGTTTGGAAAATCAGTCAAAGACATGCCGAGGTAGGGATACAGCTGATCCGTCAGTGAGCTTCATCTTCATGTGTGTGGCTGCACATTAACTTCTTAACATGCTGACTCACCATCAGTTCAACAACATTTCTATTCTTCCTTAACATAGCCAAATATAAGTTAGGTGTAAATAAATATTTTCAGCTTCAGAGAGAAGTCAGTCCCACACAACCAGGACACGCAAGATCAATCTGTCAGGTTTTGTGTTAGTTGATAAGACCCGAGGATGCAGACTCCCACAAGGACTCGAGGAGAAAACAAGACTTTAATAATGAAAACAAAAGCTGTCGTGGCAACAAAAACACAAAACACTAAAAACAAGATTGTGGGGAACATATGAGGAACAAACTATTATCCCTGATTGAAGATGAACTGAAAACCAGGAGTTTAAATGGACTGACTGAGGCAAAGATGGTCGGTCATTGAATGAGACACCAAGAAAACACAGAGGAAACAGAAAAAACAGCATAAGGACAAAAGGAATAAACCAAAACAGTAAAACAATAATCATGGATCGTGACAAAAACTCAAGCAAAAGACCCTGTGCATATTAATATGAATATTTTGCTAAACAAACTAATAATTTAATTATTTTTGTATATACTATGAGAATAAAGGCTTCTGATTTTTCTGTCCATTGCTGGTTGATCCCATCAGATTAGTCCTAAAGTAGTCAACAAGTTGAGGATTTATCAGTAATATTACTGATTTTCAGTTTTAAAGAAAAAGCAGCCAGACTGGTTTAGGATTCTACAATCAGAAGAGTTTTGCTGCTACATGCTCTTTATCCTATTTTGTTCTTCATCTCTGTATTGCTGTAGAAATAAGCAACAAACAGAACCGACACGCTGCGATCCTCTGAAAACCCCACAAAGTATCTGGCTGTTGAGTTCTCCAAAAACATTTATGTACAAATCTTTCTTTTTTAAGAAATTGATGGATGTTTGCTCTTTGTATTCTGAAATGTCCCTTGTTGTGAGATTTTATTTATTTAAACCAAAGTTTCTATTTCTAATCCAACAAAATAAACTTTGATTATTATTTTAATAGTAATTTGATTATTCCCAGATATTATTATTATTAACCCCTTAGTCCCTATGCCTGTTGGATTGATCTTGTTGGCAGTGCTGCTGCCCCCAGTACAGAGCTGCTAGTGATGTAGGGGTTAATGCTATCAATGATTTATGTGCTTTTAACCGTTTGAACTCAGTGGTCAGTGCGGTGGCCTCATAATCCTGAGACTGCGGGTTTGAGTCCGGGTTGTATCAGGAAGGGCATCCGGCATAAAATAATTGCCAAATCTTTCATATGAGTTTGCTTGATCGATGTGACGACCCCTGAAGATGGGAGCAGCTGAAAAAACAAAAAGTGTTTATGATCGGGGCAGAAAAATATTCCAAACTTTATTTAGTTTTTGTTAGAATGAATAAAGGTAATAAGATTTTGTGTTTATTTCATTAATAAGCTGGTAAGAAAGTGAGTGTGGGAGTAATCATGTTTTCAAATAAAAATAAGATCTGTGTGAAATAAAAATGTGATGAAAGTTGATATTGTTGATAATATTAAGCTCAGCCTAAACTTCCCCATGAGTTCAGAGCCTCACTCATGAGGAACAAGCTTGACTCGTTTGATTACAGCTGTGTTTACTGTAAGGTCACAGCCACAGCGTGATGTCATCACGCGCCTAATCCGTGTGAGGATTGCACAGGATTACACAGCACATTACGTAAAGTGATGTATCAAAAAGATGGAGCATAGACTCCCACCAATACACACACACACACACACACACACACACACACACACACACACACACACACACGCTGATCTGTTTTCTGTCTTTTACCAGATCTGTGCTGCTCCTGTTAAAGAACCCGACCTTCCTGTTCCTGTGCCTGGCGGGAGCCACTGAGGCCATGCTCATCGCAGGCATGTCCACCTTTGGCCCAAAGTTCCTGGAGTCACAATTCAATCTCAGCGCATCAGATGCTGCCATGTTGTTTGGTGAGTGGCTAATATACAGATGTAACACATGACGCACAGTTCTTTAGCTAGCATTTTCTTCTTTTAGCTAGTGTTTTGTTTTATTAGCTTTAACAATTCAGTTTCATCTTCTTCAGCAATTTCTGTAATTTTCTGCAAAGGATCAATAAAGTATCTATCTATCGATCTAGTTTTATCTTATTTTAAATCCACAGCAGAAATAAGTTGTAAAAAATAGTTTGATATCTGCATTCCCAGATATTTTGCCACACAGTGTAGAGTTATTGCATGCATGTTCAAGAAAGACACACACATACATAAAAACACAACAGCAAACTTAAGCTAACGAAAGATTTGTCATCACCACACATCCTTTAGGATGATGTGAATTTCACAGAACTATGAAAGTCTAAGGATCAGATCTTTTAAGCTGCTTTCCATCTGGACTTTATTCATGTTTTTTTTTTTTGTTCTGCTTCCCCCTCAAAAGGATACCTGGTGGTACCAGCTGGGGGCGGAGGCACTTTCCTAGGCGGCTACATCGTGAAGAAGTTGAACTTACGCTGTCGAGGCATTATCCGATTCTGCATGCTGTGTGCCTTGGTCAGTCTGTTTGCCACCTTCATCTTCTTGTTCCACTGCCCTAACATGCCCATGGCTGGTGTCACAGCGCCGTATCAATCTGATCTGATGGGGCAGCATCAACTGGATCAGCACAAACAGCTGTATGACAAACCCAGCATAATGAGTCTTAGAAACAGGTGAGCAATGCTATTGCTAACACTTGTATATCTAAGTGGTCTGACTCAAACTTTAATTAGCTCCAATGGTAGCAATACATAATACAGTCCAGTACTTACCCAGTAGGTATCAGGTAGTTTATTCTTCTTTATGGCACCACAACACAGGCAGGAGTTTATGTTGCTTTACAGACTCTGACTTTGTTGTTCATTGATCAAAGAAAAAAGCCAATGAAGTTGTAAAATCTGTGGTTACCTTTTATCAACTTTCAGTTTTCGTCTCAAAGGTTTCTGCATGTTTCAACTTAAACTCTGACGTGTGAAGATTAACATAAGCTCTGCACAACTAAGCCTGAAGTCTAGTGTTTGCTCATTAAGTTTGCACACAGTTGTTTACACTCAGATTGTCACTTGAGTGTAGAGAGTGAACAAGACCAGCTCAGACAGTGAGTGTTGTCCATGTGTTAAAACATTATGGGCTGAGAACTGGCTCATGCTCACAGCAGCATCAAAAATAATCTAAAAAAAAATAATTCCCACCTTTAGACTGATTTAAAGAACTGAATTGTGATTAAGTTAAGGGATTACTGTTTGTTATTGTTTGAAGTCCTTTTGACCCGAGGGAGGAAAACAAGTGTTGCAGGATTGGCAGAGAGCAGCCAAGGGTTTTCCCAGATGTATGTAATACCTTCTAAAAATAAAAAAGCTTGTTCAAAACAGAGCACAATTTGGCATGTAAAAGGCAGGTAATATGCACTTTTTCAAGGAATTCAACTTTGTTGAATTGGTCAACATACTCCTGCCTTAACTTTCTGATGAGAAAAGCACGCTTCATCCATTTTCTTTACTCGCTTTTTCCATTCTGGGTCGCGGGGAGTCGGTGCCTATCTCCAGCAGTCACTGTGTGAGAGACGGGGGACACCCTGGACAGGTTGCAAGTCCTTGCAGAGATACATAGAGACAAACAACCATTCACACTCTCACTCACACCTAGCAACCTTCTTGCTGGGAGGCCACAGCTCTAACCGCTACACCACTGTCCCACCCACAGCATGCGTCATACTACATAGATTAACTTTTTGATGTTTGAGGAGTTTTATTTGAATCTTTTTGATAAAGACTGAGTTTATTTGCTACAGAAATGTTATTGTTTAGTTGTGAGTAAAAGGTTGTTTGAATATTTCTAAAATGTTTTTTTTTTTTTAAATTCATTCCAGGTTGTCTTTCAGAGTTCTCTTGTGACCCCTTGTGACATAAACATTTACTGCAACCTGTTTTGAGAAAAGGCTTTAAGTATTTCTTCTTTGCACCTTTTTTCTGTTCTTGTGTCCGTCTCCACTCCTGTTCTTCTTCTCTCTGTGCCATTTGTTTCTGCCTGCAGCTCTGCTCTGGATGAGAACCTGACAGTCGGCTGTAACGCAGCTTGTAGATGTGTCAGAGAACTGTACAACCCAGTGTGTGGTGCAGACGGTGTGATGTATTACTCCCCCTGCCACGCTGGCTGCACTTCCATCAATTCCACCAAGCTCTCCTCTGGTAAACAGGTACAGAACACTCTGATTATTTTAGTTCTGCCAGACTGGAAGGAAATACCTCCAAAACCAGCAACAGTCTGAAGCAGTTAAAGGAGACCTTCCATGTGCTTTAAAACCTCTTCTTACAGAAATAAGACTGTCTTGGTGGTGAGAGTTTTATTTTATTTTTTTCTGGCTGTGAACAGTATTTTACCTCATGTCTGTATGCGTCTGTGTTTTAGGTGTATTCTGGGTGCAGCTGTGTGGTGGGTAATGTTTCCTGGAGCGAGGAGGGCTTTGCTCAGGCGGGGAAGTGCAGCAGCTCCTGCAACTTCATGCCAGCCTTCCTCTCCCTGTTCTTCATTGTCATCTGCTTCACCTTCCTCAGCAGCATCCCTGCTCTCACTGCCACACTCAGGTACACCGTGTGGTCACTTTCATTTTGTACACAGTTACGGTAACCTGGCAAATAAATGTGAAACAGCATTTGTATGAGAAGACAGCTGCTGTATTAACCAAAGCAAACCCTGCTTCTCTACAGTTGGTGGCATTAGTAGCTTTAGTATTAGACTTGTTTTTGTGTTTTCTTTCTTACATTTTTGCATTTCTAATAAATACCAGACTAAAATTCAACTTCCAGACTTTGTTTTAGCTAAAATAATAATTAGATTTATTTATTTTCATGTAAAAGGAATGAAACCCTGAATCTCTAAATGCATGTACATTTTTCCTCCTTAATAAGAAAATATGGTAATATTTTTCTTCAATATCAGTTAATTTTGATGACAGAGGCTCCAAAACCAAAGATAAAAATGATTACAATCATACAATTGCTAATAAAATACTATAGAGTTTTTAGTACTTTCTATGTTTGAAGGGATCCTTTTATTCTTCTTAAACACAAGAACAAATATTTTTATAATATAGTGACAGTAATAGTTCCTTTCAACCTGGAAGTCTTAGTTTAAAGCCAAAGTTACGTCTGAATCCAACACAATACGGGAGCAGAATAGTGGCAAATTTAACAGTTAAATTCTGAATCAAGATTCAAAGTAACTGCCTGTAATTTTTGTGACTGAAGTAAAGTTTGACATTGTACATTTGTCCAACTCTGACCTGTGTAGGTGTGTCCCAGACAGCCAGAGATCATTTGGACTTGGTATCCAGTGGATTGTGGTGCGCTTACTTGGTAAACACCATTTATTGTATTTATATTAGCTTAGAATCACAATAAGGAAATGTTTCATTATCTCCTTTCTGTACCCCTGTTTTCCTTTCAGGTAGTGTTCCAGGACCAATAGCATTTGGCTCGGTGATCGACATCTCCTGCTTACTGTGGCAGGACCAGTGCGGCGAGCAGGGCTCCTGCTACATCTACCAAAACTCAGCCATGAGTCTGTACACACTCATCGCTGGAATCATCTTCAAGGTAAAGTTAACCAACAAGCTACTTAATTAAAGGCCTGGCATTCTCTATAGGAAACCATGTCAACCTAGAATGCCAGAGTTTTAAACTAAGATAATCTTATCTTGAAAAAATGAGAAAGTTTGAGCATTTTTGGACAAAATGTGAAAATACCATTATATATGATGTCACAATCTGTTTTTGTACGTGTTGTGGATCTCCCTATGTTACTGTCACAACAGATTTTAGCTCTATCTGTAGCTCAATCTGCTGTGGTTGCCATCTTGAATTGGGTTGACTCTAAAAGGTAATTAGTTGTATGGGTATGTTCAATGATTATGTTCTGAGAGCTTCTGTTCAGTCATTTATGACATATTTTGCTCTCAGGCAGACAGATTTAACTACAAAAGTTTATTTCAAAGTTCTAAACAAAGATCTCACAGCTCTTAGTGTATGTGTCTGGGATAACTCTCAGCTACTACCACACCATTATTAGATCAGTATCTCTAAAATTGTCTGAGTTACAGCCGTTTTGGTGTTTCATAGTGTTAATTAACTATGACAGCCATCTGGCATCAGGTTGACTCCAAACTTTATTCAGTTGTAAATCTACATCCAATGATTACTGTCTGAAAGTTTAATTAAAATCTGTTCCGTGGTTCATATTTTGCTGACAGAAAGACAAAGACCCCCCCCTCCACACACACAGACCAAGGCAATTGCATGATTGCCTGCCTTTCATGGAAGAAGACAGTAATAATTCTAAGGCTTTTTAAACTCAACCTCTGAATGACTACAGATGACACTTTGACGCCCAAAAGAAACTTTTAAATATAACAGCCAGTTGGTTAATTGTTGCGTACAAGCATTAACATGTTACTAAAAAGTAATTACTTCAGTTTTAGGCTGTTAGGATAACATTTTAGGGGTATCAAATGCATTTCTCCTTCAGAATGTGATGAACTTTGACACAGATTACCTGACATCATCAAGTCTCTTTTATTGCAGGTTTTGGGGACAGGGTTTTACCTGCTAGCCAGTGTCCTGTACAAGCCTCCCCCAGAGTCCCCTCAAAGCAGCTGTGAGAGCACCGACCACGGAACTGAAGACATGAGCGACTTGCCCGTCAAAGACCTGCCTCAAGATGGCGTCATCGTCAACCTGCACGCCAGGTTATGACATCAGAGACCTTTTTGTTTGTGTTGACAAAATGCCCCAGAATGCCTTGATTCTAGCCCTCTCACACTAACACACACACACACATAAACAGCTGTCTGTAGCACTTCTAAAATGCTGCTTTTTCAGAAGAAAATCTTGAGTTGACTGCATATTTTTGATGTGTGTTTGACTGACTGGGACAAGCAAATTTTTATCAATTAATATTTCGAGACAAAACAAAACAAAAATCAAAAAAAGAACAACTGATAAATGGAGTGTACTTATATAGCGCCTTTCTAGCCAACCAGGCTACTCAAAGCTCTTTACAACACAATCTGTGCCCTAATTTACCCATCCACATACATCCATACAGCACTCTACTACATCGCTACAAAGCTAATCAGAATAAATCATTCTACAGAGTCTAATCAGGGCTTTAGATTGCAATCATGCAACAATGGAGCACATCAGTGGTAATAAGGGGTGTAGTGTCTTGCCCACTTCACCCTGTGACTGCATACTGCCAGGAATTGAACTACTGACTCTCTTGTTGGAGGGTCACTGCTCTAAGCACTGACCTACAGCCACCCCCACGTCAGGTCAAAGACTTTTCAGAATAAGAGTGTCATTATTTCATGCTGTACATTATCCTTTGAAAGCCAGTAAGACTCCTGACACCTATGAGGTAGATGAAGCATTTAAAATGTGAAAAAACAGCATTTATACGTCCTATTTTTCCATAATTAAAAGAATCTTAACGTTTTCTCTCCCCACAGATAAAGCCATGGTTTAAAATGCTGGAAGAAATCTCAAAGCCAGTAAAAATGTAGCCAAATAAGCTTCAATATATTAAGCAGAGAGCATGAAAAGGCTTTCACATCAGTTCAAGTGTTCAGACTCTTTCATTTGTTGCACACATTACATTAC
>JAOXNZ010000210.1:27389539-27400806 GCA_028566095.1 Kryptolebias brasiliensis | reverse complement strand
ATTGTGTCAAACACACATTTTTTTCTTTGTGAAGTCTTGTTTGTGTTTGTGCTGATAACGGTTTGCTTTCTATTTGTGTTTGTAACAATGAAGATAAATAAAGTTGGGGGGAAAAAAAATTCTAAAAACAGCGCCACCTGCAGAAGACTTCTCTCTGAGGAGAGACACCTTTTTTTCTGATACCTGAGGATGTCCTAAAATGTACACCGTACAGTTGATTATCACTTTTCTGTAGACTCGTTTGCCTTTTAATAAATAGATCCACGTACTCGAGTGTCTTATCCTCAGCAACCAGCAGACTGACCGTATCCTAGAATCCTAATTATTAGGATCTGCGGATCCTGTTCGCCTTCTGACAGACCAGTTGTTTTTCCCCTAAAACTCCCATCCATGTGAAAGACTTTGAAAACTGAGTGATACCAGGTGTTTTTTCCTTATCCAAATCGTAACATTTTCCTAACTGAAAATGTACAAAAACTGCATGAATTTGCATTCTCTATGACAAATTCATTTGACATTCAGATGTAATTAGCACCGTTGCTATGGGTACAAAATTAAAATTTCTCCATTTTCCTCCAAAACCGCTCAGCACCTGTTGGGCTCCTTCTACTGACGAAACAGTGTGACTGTGAGCAATCTTTCAAAGGTCTTGGGTAAAAAAAGAGACATAATCGCTTGTTTATGTGGTTTGGGGACATACATTTGGTTGTCTGAAGTCTCTACAAAATCAACAACACCAAATTTTAGCTCAGTATCTGTAAAACTGACTAATAGCCATTTTTAGGTATGCTTAGGTTGATTAGCTGCCATCTTGAAATGGACTGACTCCAAATGTTAATCAGTTGTAGATGTACACAAAATGATTACTTACAGTTAGTCAGGAGATATTTTGCTAACAGACAAACAGGGTTAACTCCAACAGGTAATGCCAAAATTATAAGCTAAGATCTCACATGATTTATTAGGCCTCAGAGTATGTGATGGGGTAATTTTCAGCTACCATGACACCAATCTTTGACTCAATGTCTGTGAAATTAATTGAGTTAGAGACATTTTTGTGATTTCTAAGGTCAGTTGGCTGTGGTGGCCATCTTGTGTCAAGCTGACTGCAAAGGATTTTATATTTTTTTTAATGTACCATGCATTTTAGAGTGTTTTACTGTTTCATCTGTGTTTTAACAATGCTTTAAGTTTTTATTTACTACAGTTTTAATTGGTTTTATGTGAATTGTTGAGCCAAATGTCAAAGGCAAGTCTCAATTTCATGAAATGTTTTGAACAATAAAGTTGATTGAATTGATTTGAAAGTGATTTTTCTAGATGTACATCCAATGATTACTTTTAGAGAGTTTTGTTAAAATTAATGCCTTCTGCAATAAAAATTGCTCGTGGTTCAGGTTTGCAGAGTAGAAGCATGTCACAAGTAATTTTTGGTGTTCTTGTTCTATTTCCTGCTGGAAGTTGAATAGCCTGATTTTCCATTGGTCCTTGCATGTCATATCAGTAACTTTGTTTTAATATTAGCCTTTATAAACAACCTTTTTTTGTTGTTGTTTTACCATTACCCTCTAAATACTAAATCCACAAATGAAACTGATGACTCAAATGGTGAGATAAGTAGCCCTGGTTTTGCCAAACTGCAGATTTAAAGAATAAATTTAAGAATAAAACTGCCAGTCACATAATTCTTCTATCTGTTTGTTGTGTATGTGATTGTGAGCTGCCAGGCTGGGGACTGCATGATCTCTCATGTGGTAATAACAAGCTCCAAGTCTTATTGTGTTCAATTTGTGTGAGTAAGATCCTGAAAGACCCGCAGACAAAAAGGTAAAGCTGACATTCAAGCTCTGCTGAAATCAAATGTAGAGACTAAAGCTTCAAAGAAAAGCATAAAAGGAGGGGTGGTTTACTTCAATCATGTGTTTTGACCAAAGTAGAAATTTCATAGAGACCTAAGGAAAAATCCTGATCTTGTGGGGGAAAAAATGTGCCTGTTTTGCCTGTTAGAATGTTTTAGAATCATGCTGTTCTACAAACAGGAGCACATCCAGCTCATTTCAGTAATGATCAAAGCGGTTTACCAGGGGCTGAGCAGACCTAATGAAAATCCCACTGTGTGTCAGTATTTCCTCACCATCTGGAAACGTTAGACTCCTCTGCACTCAGGGACAATACAAGTGAAAACCATGACAATAACAACCCAGCAAATAAATGTGGTTCAGCCATTAGAACAAAAACCCTAAAAAAAAAAAGGAAAAACACATGAAAAGCTGTTAAAAGCTTTGGAGTAGCAACAAAAGTTGGGACATTGTGTAAAATGACATGATTTGCAAATCTCATAAACCTGTATTTCATTTGCAATGGATCGTAGTAAACATATCAAATGTTTACACTAAGAAATTCTGCCTTTTTTGTCAACAAAGGGTCATTTTGAATTTGATGGCAGAAACACATTTCAAAAAAGTTGGGACAGGGGCAACAAAAGGTGCAAAGAAACAACAGGAAGAGCTTTTTGCATCTAAGAAGGTTAATTGGCAACAGGTCAGTAAGAGGACTGGGCATAAACGAGCATTTTAGAGAGACTGGATCTATCAGAAGTAAAGATGGAAAGGGGGTCACCAGTCTGTTGGAAAACTGCATTTAAAAGTAGTGGAATAATTTCAGAATAATGTTCTTCATTGGAAAAGTGGGAAGACTTTGAAGACTTTCACATCAAAATCATTCCAAAGTCCAAAACCACCCTTGGTACAAGACACTTGGGTAAATGAGGTGAGACTTTGCAAATACACTGCAGTTTAGAACAGATTTGAAGTATTTTTATTTTTTGTCAGGAGGTGAATTAGCCACCAACCAAGCAAGGACACGAGAAATAACCATTCACATATACAATATGTACAACTTTTAATTTTGTGTAATTCTAGTATTTTATTTATTTGTTGATTTGGGAACAAAATAAGAAGATCGCAGTGTTTTCATTTAGGTTTCACTGAATTTCAATCTGCCGTTTCGGAGTTTCGGAAGAATTGGCGTCGTAATAAAAAACAGATTGGAACAGTCATGTGACAGGCTGCGCTCAGAACAGTGATGCATAAATGTCCCACAAGGTTTCAGTATGTATCGAAACACTGTTTTAATTTTGCCATCACTATTGGAAACTACTGATGCCTCGTCCTCCACATTAAGAGAGGGACCATCTGCTCAGTTCAAAGCCTGCCTCTCTGATGGTATGGGGGTGCATTAGTGCCTCTGGGATGGGCAGCTGACACATTTGGAAAAGCTCCATCAATGCAGAAAAGTATCTACAGGTTTTAGAACAACATCTCCCATCCAGCAAAGAAGAGCCAGGACTGTTGAGAAGCTAGAATCCTCTACAGACAGAATGGGACAACATTCCCTCCAAAACCTCCAGCAGCTGCTCTCCTCAGGTCCCAGATGTTTACAGACTGATGGTAGAAGAAGAGGAGATGCTTCACAGAGGAAGACAATTCTTACTTTAAAAATTTGATATGTTTACTAAGTTCCACTGTAAATAAATTAAAAGTTTATGATATTTGCAAATCATTGAGTTCTGTTTTATTGACATTTTAAACAACGTCCCACTGTTTTCAGAATTGGGGTAATATTACTCCTGTTACATATTCTAAGCTTTTCAGTTTCTCCAGTAAATAATAGCTCGGTTTGGCAGTTGTATTGATACCATTTTCTTTGGCATTTTAAACACAGTTATATGAACCAAAAATCTTTATTGTCACAAACTCACACCTCCCACTGGTGTTGTCACACATGTGCTGGGAACAAAAGTAAACACAAGCTTGTTTTTCAGTGGAAAATAATATGACAATTGGAAGTGAGTTGTGTGATGCAAAACTTTAAAATGTCTGCATGAATCATTTATATACTTTCCTTCACTTATTTAAAACTAAAAGGAAACTTTCCTAAATATATAAACAACAGGAAAATGTAAAAGGGTAAAAATATTTCAATATGCCAAAGAAGAGCAAAATCAAAAAAAAAAAAAAAAAATCAGACCTGTAGTATCCATACAAAGATTATCTTGGCACTATCTTTTTCAAATACCTTTTTTTTGGGTGAAACAACAAAAAATGCTGCTAAAATTCCTTTTATGTCTCAGTTTTCTTTATCAGGCGACGTTACCTGAAGAAGTACCTTTGAAGGTCAGTGTGAGGGAAAGTGTTAACACTCAATGAAATTGAGGAAAAATTGAATCTAGCTCCATCTCAGACACTTTGAAACTTCAAAGGAACACAATAGTGCTTTCTGTCAAACTAAATTAGCAGAGAGGAAGAGATCGTTATTAAACTGAGCACGAAGAAAAAGAAGAATTGTGCAGAGAACAGTCTGATGAGAAGCTCTGACCTACACCAGCAAGGCCTGATGGGATATCATTAGCTGAATGTATTTTTTGAGCACATCACCTCAAAGTCAATGTTCCACAATCTTTTATTCATTAAATCCTTTCAGATATTATAAATACTTTTATTTGTTAAGTAGAAAAATGAATGAGCAGAGAGGTGTGCCTTTTCTTTGCATTGCAATAAAATAAAATTGACGTAAAATGTCAAAACGAAAGTTAGTATCTCACTGGGCTGCAACTGTTGACAACTAGTTGTTAAATGAGGGACATCCAAAGTGTCTCAGAGGGTTCTCAATTTTCTTGCATGAGTCGTAGAGGCTTGCAGTCCTGTTGTTTGAGTTTTGAACATGTTTTAAAAATTTGTTGGACAAATTTTCTCTCAGAATAGTCTCAAATTCATCTTGAACCCTTCTCGATTTTGTTGCAGGCATCTCCAATTCATCTCCAGAGCGCTAGAGCTGGATTTTGACTCCTGAATAAGAGCTCATTCAAAGCTAATATCCAGGTCTAAAAACTATGCCAAT
This sequence comes from Kryptolebias brasiliensis, assembly GCA_028566095.1. Classification (NCBI taxonomy): domain Eukaryota; kingdom Metazoa; phylum Chordata; class Actinopteri; order Cyprinodontiformes; family Rivulidae; genus Kryptolebias; species Kryptolebias brasiliensis. Next base: position 27,395,907 of record JAOXNZ010000210.1, on the reverse strand, counting down.
GACAAATTAATTTAGTGTCATAATGAAGCGTTAGGAGGTGTGTCACGCTTCAACCACACTTCTAACCTCCTAAATATTTACTTATACTCAATTCAGCTCTTCATCACTGTGTCACGTTCTTTTGAGGCCACCCTCTCCAGTCATCTACTCACCCCTCAGCCTATCTCTTTCTTTATTTCTCTGCACATTCATCTATTCAATTGTCTTGTTTACTCGAGGTGGCAAAAAGAAGAACAAAGTTCATTCTGGCCAGGACATTTCACACTTCATGAGAAACTCAAGTACAGAACTTGAAGAATGTAGCAGCCTTCAGGGGATGAAATTTGAGTCTCCATCTCCAGCTTTTACCAGCAAGACAAACATCCAACCCTGGGCTCAACATTCCTCCAATCATCATCATTAATAAATATTTAAACTTGTGTTGTGACAGGGTCCCTGCTAGTGAAAAAATGTTTTTGTCTAAATCTGCCTACCTTCATTCCAAACGCGTAATCCAGCAGATTAAATTAAAACATAGAGACGGCTGCTGAAGTGGGTACAAAGCAGGCCAAGGCAGGTACAATGTGACGTAAGTAGGCAACAAGTTAATGTGAACAGAACAGAATGCAGTTTTTCAAGCTGTACACAGAAAAAATGTGACCGCATGTCTTACTAACTGACTGGTCACAAACATTCAGGATTCAGTGAAACTGCATTAAAAAATATGTCAATTTTCTCACAATTTTCTTTTACATTTAAGTGACCATCTCATCCCAGTTGCAGCCCAGTCAATACCACCTTAATGAACATTACTAAAGTTCCAGTGACTCTGTGCACAACATTTTATAGACTGCATTTTTTATCCCTGCCTTCGATTGTATAATCTGTAAATTTGTATTTTCTTCACTTTGAATTGTCAGTTTTAGTATTTTAAATTTTTAGAATCATGTATTTATTTTTACTTCTATTTTAATTGCCTTCATTTTAATTTAGTGTTTATGTATTTGTTTGTTTCTGCTGTCAGTTCCTGTCATGTGAAGCACCTCTAAGCCTGATGGAGGTGTACAATAAAGTGTGACTGATAGATTGAAGTGGTAATTTTTCTGTGGAACTTGTGCAACTCTTACTGTGAATTTTCATGAGTGGCTCTACCACGCAACCTTGAGCAGGATTAAGTGAGTTCAGAAAATGAATGGGTGGATAAAAACGCAGAAACCAGGAAGAGAAAGCTTTCAGTCTTTTCATTAATTTACTAACTGAAGCTGTCAGCCTCATTGTAAGACTCACCTTGGTGTTGGGAGAAATCAAGAATAAGAAAACAAAGATCACAGAGTAACAAACCTTTTGAGCGTACAAGCAGACATACATGCAGCTATAATACTGGTCATTTCAGCACCGCAACTTAAAGTACAGTACAGTATGTTCTCTATTCTGCATCACCACAGTCACTTCTTCTCCTGCTTCTACTTTTCTTTGTTGTGCGCACTCCTGAACCCCTTTTCAAGTTTTTATCAGCTGGAAGTTCCAAGTAATTTTACTCTCCAGTAAAGCAAACACAGCTCTGTCTGAGAGGTTTATTTTGACATTCTAGCTATACTTCACCAGAGCTGAGAGCAGTAGAAGCAAAGCGGGACATTGTGAGGGAAAATAAAGACAAAAATAAAAAGAGAGACAGTGATGAGACAGTGATCAAGATGTACAGCCTGAATCAGGCAGAAATGAAAAATACTGCTTCAGTAATAAGCTTCTTTGTATGAGCTTACAATTTATTAAGAGCAGTGAAGTGTGTCCTTTAAGCTCTGAGTTATTACAAAAAGAAAATGGAAATTTGTCAAAGTTTACAGACGCATAACAACATGGACAAAGTCTGGGGATTTCTGGCATGAGTTTTACATAAACTGAAGCAAAGCATGTTGAAATGAAACTAGCCTTCCTTGAAGGAAGGCTAATTTTGAGTTGCTTAAAAATGTTTGTGTCGTTAATTTGGTGAAGAATAGATTATGGGAGTGTGGTATATGGCTCAGCGGCTAAAACTTTGGTAAAATAATTAAATGTTATCCAAGCTAGAGCATTGAGAATTTGTTTAGTTGCATTTAAATCAACACCAATATGTAGAATCAGGAGAAATGCCATTATGCCTCAGAAGATTTCAGTTAATGGTTAATTATTGGATAAATTTGAAAGGGCATAATGACATCATCCAGTTAAGAAAGTGTTAGAAAATTGTTGGGAAAGAGGAAAGGAGCTAAAAAAAAGTGTTGGGTGGGTTGGGGATAATAGAGCAAGAACATTTAAAGTATATAACAAAGAATTCAGTCCAACAGTGTTGTGGCCTTTAAGGCCTACATGGACACAAAAAGAGGATCTCCAGAGAGGATATGGGTGAGTGTGGTTACTAGATATACTTCTTCTTCTTGACAAATATCTGTAGTACTTCTTTTCTTAATATCACATTAGTGTAGATAGATCATTATCAAATATTAAGAAAAGAAGTACTACAGATATTTGTCAAGAATTTTACAATCGAGTAGAGAATAAATATAATGATTATGTGCAAATTTATACAGATGGTTCGAAAGATCCGAAACCTGAATCAACATCAGCCTCAACAATAACCATTTGGATCTTTTTCTGATTCTACTACCCGCCTAGCTCCGACCTGCCACTCTCCTCTTCTTCTCACCTCTCTGGACAGAACCTTGCCAACTGGGCCTGGAATCCAACTCCCTCTCAAGCCTAAAGACAAAGACACTACAGTAAGAAGTATATCTAGTAACCACACTCACCCATATCCTCTCGTTGCAGCTCCTCTGGTTATCCCCTCCAGCCTCTTCCCGACAGAAATAAAACTTTTAAGTTACTTACCTGTGTCCACCATCTTCTCTGTATCTGTAAACCAGACTCTGGGTTAAAAACATCATTATTCAGAATGACAGTTTCATTAAAATTCATCCAGAATTTCAAGATATGTTGGTAAAAGAAAGTCACAAGCACAAACAGACACAGGCAAAATTAATATAATGTGGTGAGCAATAATCATCTAATATCTGATCAAAGTTAACTGCATTTCTTTTTTAATATTGTAGTGAATTTTCCTCTCTACTGTAAGATTTATGTTTAAATGTTAGATGAGGATATAAAAAAAATGGTAGTTTTCAGATGTCTGCTAAAAGAGTTTCAGACATGGTTTTAAGTGATAAAGTAAATGATTTTTGAGTGAATAAAATTGTTGTTACGTTTGACTGGCAAGAAGCAGGATGAAGATAAATCTGATCCATTCAAAGCTATAAATGACAACATCAAATGATGAAAGGCGTTTTGATTTTATTGTGTCACTTCTGAGCCACAAAACCTTTTCCAATCACCTTGCAACTGAAGAGAATAGCACTTGTTCCCATGGTAACAAATTTCAAGAAAGAATGTCAGCCATTCTTCACAAATTTTTCACCTATTCTTGGTTGGAGAGGTTTGACCCTAAAATACCTGAAAGGTGTTTTATTGGATTCAAGGGAGGTACCTTGTTGACCAGGGCAGATATATATTCATATTTTCCGTTTTTTGAAACTTTTGTGTAATTTTAGCAGTCTGCTCAGATCGTGATGGTTTTTTTCTTTGCTGTGAAGCTTCTGGAGACTAACGGTTGTCTTGTTTAGACACATTTAAAGTAATTTTCTGTATCAAAAACACAAAAAATTGAAACTACCATTCTTTAAAGAAATGCATATTGTATGTGTTGATGATGATTCCTAATACCAAACCAAATTTTAGGTCAATATCTGTAAAAAAAGAGTTATAACCATTTTTGTTTTTGATAATTTGATCAGCTGTGGCAGCATTTTGAACTGAGTTGACTTCAAAAAGGTAATCAGTCATAGATGTACATTTAATGATTACTTTCTGAGAGTTTCATTAAGATGTGTTAACTAGTATATGAGATATTTTGTTAACAGACAAACAGAAAAAAAATCACATGGAAACACATGCAGGCAGTTAGCAGGAAATTGTGAAAATACAACATGTAACATAAATCTGCTGCAGGAGATTTTTTTCTGAAGGCATTTTGTTTTTAGAAACTGTGACCTAAAGGAAAAACAAACAAACAAAAAAAAGTAGCTTGCACAACATCAGATATAATCAAAGTAGAACAACAGCAACAACATTTTTGTCATCAAGAACAAAGACAATACATGCAGGTCCTCATGAAACAGGACAGGAGGGTGCTTCACGTGCACTCACCGCGTACAGTCTGAAACTGAAAGTGAAAACTTCAAAGTAAAAAAAAAAACAAACTATATAGACTTTTTGTTCTCCTGCAGACACCCACTCAGAGGTGGCCTCCTCTAAGATATGAGGGAGGGATGATGTTTAGCTGCTGTATTTCCTGAGGAATACTTCAGAGCCCAGCGTGAGACACAGAAGAGTTTCAGCTACAAGGATGATCTTACAGAGAGGAATCACACACACTGCACAGAAGTTATTTCAAAAAGTACAACACACAAGCTTGTTTGTAACAGGAGAGAGTCTCTTTGACATTACCTGTTAAAATGTTAGTAAGTAGTTATTCTGTATGTAGAAGCCCATTTCTGCCACTTTGATGAAAAAAGATCCTCTAAGTCAGTAAGTGTTGATTCAACATTTACACTGTTGCTGTTTATTTTTTTGTTTTGATGAGAAGGAGCAGCGTCTCTACTCCGAGCTCCCTCTTGATGATAGAGTTCCTCACTTTTGTCTCTCCCTGAGCTGCTACTGTTGGGAGACTAGTTTATGACTAAAAATGGGGAAAAAAATTGCCAAAGATGTGCTAATTTTCAGCTGCAGTCTCGCTGAACTCTTAGTGTTTGCAGCCAAGTGAACATTGAGCAATGTGGTAGCATTTTGAGCAGCCAGTCTTTAAAAATCCTGGCCTATTTTTTTTTTTGCGCATGGCTTGCAAAACTGCATTTTTGGCCATGTACATTATTCTGTTTCCATTTTTGTTCCCACATTGGCAGCTGTCCCCACGTTAATGATCTAATCTTCTTGATTACTCTGGAGACAAGTTGGAGAGGACTATGACTAATTTTGAGAGAAAACTTGTCACAAATCTTTTGTTCATGTTCTAAACTACAGTGACTGACTCACGCAAGGAAGTTGAGAACCCTGCAAAGGTTGCAGGACATTCATACATGCTGTTCACCAACTAGCCGGAGCCCAGTGAGATGGCGCCTTCTGACTGAGTCTGGCCACCCGACCGAGGAAGCCCGTTTTATCAGTTTGTATCCAGAATATTGTGTGTGTTTTTTTGGTCATATGACACACCTCATGACTACAGGTGAGGTTTGGAACGTACACTGACAGGTAAATCAACATGTTGCCTTTTCATTATGACAAATCTGAGCAACGCCTTCATAACTGCAAACGAGGCCTTAATCTGTCGATCCACTCATGAACAAGACTCCCAGCTACTTGAACTCCTCCACTTGAGGCAGACTCACCCCAACCCAACATTTTTCCTGTTTTCTAGTATTTTGCTTCTATAAAACATTTTCCTATCTGTTTTGCTCTGTATTTACATGTCATTTTGAGATAAAATATTCTCTCTGTAATGATTCTTACAGATGCTGCAAGAGTGCATTTGTCGATGCAGTTAATTTCATGTTCGCATACAGAAAAACAAAGAACATCATGACTATAAAACATTAATCCATAGATGATTTGTCATGAAGTGGTTGTGTGGAAGCAAACAAAAGAAATCTGCCCCATAAAGAAAAAAGAGGAGGATGAAAAATTAGCTTTAAAAAGATGAAATGAGGAAAAGGACAAAGAAAAGAAAATTTAAATAAGATAATGAGCAGAAGGAAGTAAAAGTAGAGGGGAAAAACATGAAAAATTGGGAGAAAAAGAGGAAGAAGTGCAAAATGTTGGATGTTTGCTGTAAATTGTTGTGTATACAGTAACATATTTTTATATTTTCTTTAACAGTAACAAAAAACACCACCAAGGTTTTTGTCTTAAGGTTGAAAAACCTAATCAAAAAAATCAACCTGTTGTTTTAAATACTGATTCTGATGTCTCTGCTTTAACAAAATCAACCAGGTTCTCATTTGTCATCCCTGATTGTCACCTATTCACTGCTCTCCAAACAATCAAAACATAAACCACTTGTAGCCACAAGAACAGCAAGATTTATTTTTACTGATTACTTCTCACCTTTACTTCTTTCATACAATCACTTTTTAAATAACTGTTTTTATAAAAAGGAAAAAAAATCAATGTTTTTGCTCAGGATGTTTTTAGTGGGGGTGGCACAGCGGCGTAGTGGTTAGAGCTTCTTCCCAGCAAGAAGGTTGCAGGATCTCCTCCCGGCCTGGGGCCTTTCTGGGTGGAGTTTACATGTTCTCCCTGTGCAC
>JAOXNZ010000210.1:27373022-27388463 GCA_028566095.1 Kryptolebias brasiliensis | reverse complement strand
CCTGCGATGGACTTGCGACCTGTCCAGGGTGTCCCCCGCCTCTCACACAGTGACTGCTGGAGATAGGCACTGGCTCCACGCGACCCGGAATGGAGAAGCGGGTAAAGAAAATGGATGGATGGATGTTTTTAGTGGATCAAGTATCTGAGACACATTGTCCAAGACCCACTCAGGACTCAGTCTGACTCATTTTAGAGTCGCAGAACACAGCTGTTCCTGTTCATAAAGTCTCCTGATCTTCTTCTGGTATTACTTGCTAATTACACCAGCGCTAGGATCTGTTTGGGTGGCATCCTAGACTGTACAATCATTAATGTTTTTGTTTTTTTTGATAAGGCTCCTTTACGCAGTGACCCAACAATAACGTTACACAATCTCATCTAGCTTTGTCACTACTCACTCTTTTGAAAAATAATGTCTAGAGAGGTCTGAAACTTGCTAAATACAGTGACAAAGTTGCTAAGTTAGCAACACTGTCTGCAGCTGCATCCCACCTAAGAACAAAACACCACACCAACACAAACAAGACGTTTAAGCCATGGTAACGTAGCAGAAGTCATGCTTAAACTGTACTCCACTGCAAAGTTCCCACCCTTCAACCCAAAACATACACAATAATGTGTAACAAGTATGCAGCATGAACAGTACATTAAATCATATACACCAAAAGATACGTTTTAATCCTTTACATTTTGACCCATGTAAAAATATTTGCAAAATACACCAACATATGTGGCAAAATACAAAACCATGAAACAACAGCATTACTTTATCTTGCGACATTAGATGCCTTCTAATGGAAGCTCATTTGTGCTGCCTGTCACCTGCCTGATTTCATCCTGATAGTAACGACACACAGCTCCTGACCACAGGTGAGGGTAGGAATTAGAATTAACAAATAAATCAATATCGTCACCTTTTAGTGAACATCTTTGTAAATAATAAATAACCAGTAGGACACCAGCGTCATTACAGATGCACCAACCATTCCTGCTAAACTCTTATTTTGAGTTTACTGACATTTCCTTAAATATCAATATCAAATTAAAGAAAAATATTACACATATTTAATGACCTGATCTAAAATTATAATGAGCAGTAATTATATACCAGCTCAGATTAAATGCTTATTTTCGTATTTTTGATATTGCAAACTTGTGGTTTTAAAATGAAGTTGTGATTATAAGTATTATATTTCCTCACATCACATATTCTCTGATTCTTCTGCTTCTGCAAGACTACAGTTTGACTGTTGACTTCGATAATAACTAACTTCCATCCTGTCTGTCAAAATAAAAGCACAAGATCCTTTGACCAGACTTTTATTTGTCCGTCTACCATTTTAACAGCCAGTTGACGAATTCATTTCATATCTAACTGATAGGACTTTATTTTTTTTCCAAATGCAAACAGGATAGTAGAAATGTACCATGTTGATGTTACATATTTGCCTGTAAAAGAAGAGAATTTCTATCTCCGTTTTCTAATTTGAAAATTCCACAGATACATTTAATTTATTTGACCAAACTAGAAACATAAACATTTTTCATGCAAAGTGAAATTGCTTATAGAAAGACTGACTTTACTCATCTGACATTGTTCAATAATCTTACAGCAGCACAGTGAGTCTTACTAACTTTTCTCTAATCTAATTTCTACTGCAGACATTTGAGGAAAGTGACATAAAAAAGCAATTATTTGAACAAATTGAGCAAAGATTTTTAAACAATTCCATCTTTCTGTCTCTCTTTGGTTTTCACACTGAAACAAATGTTTAAAAATGATGTTATAACTTTGTTGATTAATAGAAGCTGACAGAACATGCAGGTGCTTCACTGTTTTAGTGTCGCATGATGTGCTTATAAAGTAAAATTAGGACTAAAAGATTATTACAGCGCTCATTTTCCTGGCATTTATGTATGGCCCAGAGGTCACCAGCACTCAGACGGGCTCAGTGTTTTCCCAGTTTTTGAACGACCAGGTTTTGTGCAAGTATTGTGTGCATAATGAATAACAAAGAGCCGATATCATCACTATGATTAAAACAGAATAGCCTTTGCCTGTGAAAAGAAACAGAGTGAAGAATGATGCTTAAACCACATTTAGATGTGACAAGATTCTGCCTCTTTAAATATTGCAGCTGAATGAAGCGTGTTTCTCAGTCTGGCCTTGATTGAAGAGCCCTCAGCTGTTATTTAGGGAACAATTTTCAAGTTAAAGCTGCATTATTTGTGTAGAAAGTGTTGGAACACAGAGAAGTTTGTTTCATTGATAAGTTTGGGCAAGAACAGTTCAGACTTTTGTCGTGTGTTCATTGCTGGCAGAATGAATGTTCTCCCACATATAAAACGGTATGAAATGTCATTTGAACAACAAAAAAACATGTTATTTTTGGGTGCTGAATTGCAAATTATCACCAGCGGTTTTGTCAACTTTACCGAAATGTGTAGTTTTTTGTCATGCTTATATTACAAAACAAACAAAAAAATCTACTTTAAAGTTTCTTTTTTCCTCAGTTGAAAGTTGAATTCTCCAGTTTCTCATTTTATTGAATGCATCATTGCTGCTTCATCCTTTTATCCCAGTGTCTAATTTGGTCAGGTTGCACACAAGGTAATGGGTCCAGGAGGAAAACCTTGACATCCCTCTGCAGCAATGCTCTTTAGCTCCGTCAGAGGCATTCTCAGGCCAAAGGGATATAAAAATCCCTCCAGCAATTTCTGGGTCTGACCTCAAGGTCTCCTCGAATGGTTCATGTCTATAAAAAGAAAGGTGACCAGAAGACACGCTAATCAGACGCTTCAACCACCTCAGCTGATGCATTTTAAAGCAAAGGAGCAGAATTTCTGCTTTGAACTGTTCCCAGATAACTGAGCTTTACATCCAGATCTAGATTTCCCCAAAGGAAACTCAGTCATGTGGACAGGAGGGTGTCTAGTTGTTGGGGTCAAATCTGTTCTCTTTGCAGATGATGTGGTTCTGTCTGCGTCTTCACAACGTGACCTTCAGCATGAACTGTGGCGGTTCACAGCTGAGCGTGAAGCATCCAGGATGAGATTCAGCTTGTTTGAACTAAAGGTTATGGTTTCTGACCAATAAAACACTCCCTCTGAGTTGCCTCAGTGGAGAACTTTACGAATATTGATGTCAGATTCATGAGTGATGGCAAGAGGAAGCCAGAGCCCACACAAGCAAGAGGTGTCAATGTTTAAAAATTTAAACAACTTTAATGTCGAGCATCCCTCGAAGGAATGCATATCACCCTCAGCCTTTCATGCCAGAGTTTAATAAAAAAGATTGTCTTATGTTGAGAAATGACAGAGTTGTAGCTATTTTGGTCAAACCCTGTAAAAGATTTTATGTGCAATCTCAGGTGATGTAAGTATGAGTTGAGATTGACTCTCAGCCACATCGAATTTTAGCTCAAGATCTGTAAAATTCATTAACATGTAGCCTGCTTTCTTTTGTTTGCTACTGTTGAGCTTTGGCGGTAAAAAAGCTGGAGATGTACATACATCCAATAGTTACTTTCTGAAAGTTTCATTAAAATTCACCTGGCGTTTCATCAGATATTTTGCTAACACACAGGCAGGGTTGACTCCAGCAGTTAATGCTAAACTTTAAGCAAAGATTTTGCTCATTGAAGAGCACTTGCAATATGAGTTGTGAATGACTCTCAGCTACAAATAGGAAAAAATTTAGTGCAATTTCTGTAAAACTGAAGGAATCATAGCCATCTTTTTTATGGACAGTTGGCATTGGTGGCCATTTTGAATTGGATTGGCTTGAAAAGTTAATCAGTTGTAGCTGTATATCCTCTTATTGTTTTCTGAAAGTTTAATGAAAATCTTTTTGTTGGTTCCTGAGATATTTTGCTAACAGACAGTCCTACCACCACCACACACACACACATACAAACTCGGACTAAAACACCCACCTCTATCGCCCATCTTCTCTTTCATGAGGGAAACAAAGAAGTTTAAAAGGGAACATTTTTTACTTTTTTAAGCTAGTTTCAAAACCTTTTTATGTGAAATCTTTTGCAAATTAGGCAAGTTCACCTTTCAGTTTGAGTGATTTAATAACTTTTGGACTCATTCTCAAAGGCTGCAGTCAGTAAATACAATAAACCTGATTATCTGACATTTTTGATGCATCCAAGTGCATCATCTTAAATATTATGTGAACATCATATATTATGGGGACTGGTTTAACATGGGAGCATTCCCAAATAAACCATTTTATAAACAGATAAAAGTTTATTTCACACAGCTGTGCCAAACATTACAATCTAGAAGAGAAATTAGCTCTGAGGTAGACGTAGTTTCTACTTAAGACGAAGAGCAATTCCCCAAAATGTGGAAAAATATCAAGGACAGCAGCAGCTCTCAGAAGACGCCTTGCAGTGTGCAGATGCAATAAATGTGATTAATCAAGGGGTCACAGGCAGGGATCTAAAGGAAATAAAGTTATATAGATGTCAGGATCTTAAGACACTCCACTGGGTGTTAAATATTGTGGAAAAAAGATGCTCTCTTTGTGTTTGTGGACCTCAGAGACGGCGCTGCTGTGATACACCGGTTTAGGCAGAACTGGCTCTCGTGAAGGAGCCATTAGAGCAACATTTCCTCTCCTCCCGTCTAGTGATGATATCTCTACACACTGTGAGTGCATCATTAGCAACAAACACACAGTCCTGACTGAAGTCCAGAGCACATTATGATGCATTGTGGGGAGGTCTGCAGCTGGCAGCCAACATCACTCCTCTGCATGTGACTGGCTGAGGAGGGAGGGAGATGAACCACTAGCAGGGAGATTTTTTAACCCTCCTGAAGCCCTTGTAACTTGTAAGGCCACGGGAGGGTTAAAAGATGGTCTCCTATGTCTCAGCTGGGGGGTGCTGTGAGCACATGTGAATTTAGATGGCCCTAAACACCCATGTGAAAAAATATGATACTACCAAATATATGCAGCAAACTGCACTCTGGCAGTGAAAGGCGTCTCATCTGTTTATGGAAGTTAAAAAATCTGCAAAGACAATATCTATAAAATTGCAATCATGACCTAATGCTAAACTGCTCACTTTTCAGTGGGTTTTAAACTGATGTAAAATTTTTTGCACAGATATAGAATAACAGTGCTGGTTTAAGATCCATGAATGCTTTGATAATTGGATAAAAACAAGTTTGGTTTTCGTTCTAAAATACTAAAGAGTCAAGAACTAGAATAATAAAACAATAAAATCACAGGTAAAAAAAACAACTAATTAATGACCCATTAGGTTTTATTTTTTACACTGGAAGTCATCAGCAAGGCAGCAGCACAACAAAGATCCACCAGCAAAATAAATGAACCCTGTCAGTGCTGAAGGAAACCTGTATTGGTTGTCAATAACAAACATGAAGCAAAAACATAATTTTCAAGAAAAAAACAGAAGTGTGTCTCTGTGTTTCTGTCAGCATTTCTGTTTCTGTTTGTGTGTCTGTGTCTCTGTGGGCGTATCTGTCTGTCTCTGTTTCTTTCTGTGTTTGTCTCTGTCAGGTTCATTTTCTCAATACTAAAGACTGTTCAAACCTGGATTAGATTGTCCTCCACTAAAAACACAATTTGATCTGTAAAACATTTATTGTAATTTTTTTTATATTGTTGCACCTGACCGAAGGTAGTCTAGATGCCAAAAAGCAATGTAATTCTCTCTATTTTTTTACTTTTACAAATAAAATGTGGATTTCATAAATCACAAATTATGTTTTCATATATTTGTATTCGGTGTAGAATAATTTGGAGCAGGTTTGACAAGTAAAAGTGTTTCAGATGTTTAACCAGAGTTGATTTAAGGTGGTGCAAACACATAAAATAGCCCTTTAACAGCTAAAGCTGAGAATCAGAAGCCAACTTCAGTTACAACCAAGTGTTTTTGCAGTCATTTCATCTCTCCTGAAACAGAAACACAGAAAATAAAAAAATAATTTTAAATTAAATCATTTAAAGAAACTTTAATGACCCTTTTATTGATGTTGTTTTTCAATAGTCCTTCCTGATGAGAAAATTAAATTACCAAAACATGCACATACCGTTTATATACCAGACTTACCAAACCCAATATCAAAATATTAGAATTTGAATGTCTGGAGCCCTATTAAAATCTGTTTTTATTTACTTTCACATCATTTTTTCAATTATATATTGGACAGACATGTCCTCTGGCATCCATCAGAGGGTGCTGCAGCCCCTCCCGCACCCCTAATTCCCATTGCTTGGCTCTTATTGTACTTTAAAATGAAACGCTTGGGTTTTTAGAGGTGCTGGTTTGTGAAGCTTTATGTTTCATAGGTGAAATGACACGAGGTCCGCTCAGTGACTGTCTGTGCGTCATCCGAGCAGCGCGTGAAGCACGCCTCCTGCTGTGGCAAATATAAAAGCTACTCCGCTCCGACTTTCAGCTCAGTTTCCTTCAAGTTGGAGTCATTATAGCAGCCCCCAGTTTCAACCATCACATACGTTTCATATCTGAAAACACAATGGATGTAAACTTCACTCTCTCAGAACGCGGCTTGGTTGGTTTTGGCGCGCTGGCGCAGAGACTGATTGGGAATAACTCCCTGTTCCCTTTTGAAAACGGCACGAGCGCTTCTAAAACGACGGAGGAGGACCTGGAAGTCAACACGGACATCTACTCCAAGGTGATAGTCACGGTCATCTACGGGATTCTGTTCGCCGTGGGCTCTCTGGGGAACTCCATCACCCTCTACACCCTGCTGACCAAGAAGACCCTGCAGAACCTGCAGAGCACCGTGCACTACCACCTGGCCAGCCTCGCCGTGTCGGACCTGCTCATCCTCGTCCTCTCCATGCCCATCGAGCTCTACAACTTCATCTGGTTCCACCACCCGTGGGTGTTTGGGGACGTCGTGTGCAGGGGTTACTACTTCCTGCGGGACAGCTGCTCCTACGCCACCGCGCTCAACATCGCCAGCCTGAGCGTGGAGCGCTACATGGCCATCTGCCACCCGTTCAAGGCGAAGAGCATCATGTCCCGGAGCCGCACCAAGAAGCTCATTAGCGCCATGTGGCTCGCGTCCTTCGCGCTCGCGACCCCGATGCTCGTCAGCATGGGCCAGGAGACGCGTAACGGAGAGACGATCTGCACCGCTATCGTCTCTCCGGTCACCATGAAGACTGTGCTGCAGGTGGGTGTCTGGAAATGATCTTTTCATTTTTTTTTTCAGACTGGCATCTCCGCTGTCCGTCTTTACGCACTGAAAAATTAAATAAAACTTATAAATATGAGTCAACAAACCTGACACTTTGGCACCTCCAGCTGTAATGAGACAGATTTGGGTTTGTGTGAGAGGGAGAAACGTGCGCCAGAACGCAAGAATGAGGATTTAAACTGATGGGTAACGCGTTTACGCATGACGGTTTCAATAGGAGATTCCTGTTTGCGCGCATTGAAATATAATGTTAGAAACGTCAGACTACGGAGAAAATACGTTTTATGGTTTTGTATAATACTGATATATAGTTACTTTAATTCTGTTTATTAAGAATATTTATGCCATATAATTGTTATAAGTTCTGTTGCATCAGCCACTAAATGAACGGCATTGTTAATTAGTTAAAAAGCATCTTCAATTTTTAATCATTCAAGCCCAATTCAGATACAATATGGGATGTTGTTTAAAATGTAAATAAACAAAGTGCAATGATTTACAAATCTCATAAACCCATATGTTAGATTGAGGAGAGCAGCTGCTGGAGTTTTTGGAGGGAATGTTGTCCCATTCTTGTCTGTTGGAAGATTCTAGCTGTCCAATAGTCCGGGGTTGTCTTTGTGTCAAATGTTTTCAGTTGGTGAGAGATCTGGACTGCAGGCAGGACAGTTTACCACCCAGGCTGTAATGGATGCAGTATGTGGTTTAGTATTGTCTTGCTGAAATATGCTAGGCCTTCCCTCAAAAAGCGAAAGGCATCTGGATAGGAGCATATACTGTTAAAACCTAATTCTCTGCATTGGAGCACTAATGCACCCCCATACCATCAGAGAGGCAGGCTTTTGAACTGTGTGCCGATAACAGGCTGGATGGTCTCTCTCCTCTATAGTACGGAGGGCGTGGTTTCTCCAGATTCTTGGCATAGTTTGATGTTATTACAAATATTCAAAGTCTGTTCAGTTTTCCATTAAGGAACATTTTATTATGAAAATGTTCCACTATTTTTAGACAGTTTTTTGCAGACTGGTGTACCTATGCCCATATTCACTTCTGAGAGACTCAACTTCTCTAAAATGCTCTTCTTATACCCAGTTCTCTTACTGACCTGTTGCTAATTAATCTAATTAGTTGTAAAATGCTTCTCCAGCTGTTTCTTATTCGTACCACTTACTTTTACTGCCTTTTGTCCCAACTTTTTTTAAAACATGCTGCTGCCATCAAATTCAAAAGTACCTGTTTTTTTAATGGGCTTAATTTCAACATTTGGTGTTTATTGTGTGTCACTGTGGATTAAATATGGGTTGGAAAGATTTTCAAATTAATGCTTTCTGTTTTTATTTACATTTTATACAACATCCTAACTTTTTTCAGACTTGGTCAATATTAAATTGGAAATGAAAAGTGAAAAAACATTAAACTGCTGTAAGAAAACTGCAGTAATGAGAGAGGATGGTACATGTGGGGTGAAGCTCTTGGTTCACTTTGTCTGAAATTCATCCAAAATCTGAAAATAAAACCACTTTATCTGAAATATCTCCATTAACTCAATTCTTAAACATTAGGATCTTAACCGTCTGGTTTTGGTTTTTACATGAAAACAATTATGGGTTGGTTGGTTTACACCACTAAATATATATCAACTATTGACCCAAGACACAATTTATCTTTAAAAATAGCTTAAACTGACTTTTTCTGGCTCAGTTCATACAAAAAACTGAGTGCAAACATTTTATGCTTTCCAATTTTCTGTTAACTTCTGTACAAAATCATATTATTTGATGATTTTATTCAGTATTACCTTGTACTAAATTCCTTTTTAAGTGCCTTTTGTGCAGCTAGAGCGGAAAGATTTAAACAAATGTTTCATTAATGTCACAAAAAGGAAAGGATGTGTTATGTCTGACTGCCTTGTTCACTAAAGCACATCACCGCTCACCTTCACATTTTCTTTGTTCAGCAGAGCAAATGTGTATGAATTCAGTGGATGGAGACACCTTCAAAACAAGCTGTTATGAAAAAGTTTGTGGGAGTTCAAATTTCTGACACCACAGAAACAGAATGCTAACCCAATTTCTCAAGAAAACACACAGTAATTATAATAATCATTAGTTGCAGACCTCTGGGCATGCAGCTTATTATAAAGAATCTATACGTCATTGGCAGGAGTGTGGTAGATTTAAACACACACACCCACACACACACACACACACACTTTTTTGGTCTGCTGTGCACCAACGACTTCAATGTAAAACAAGACTATAATTCTCCTTAAGAGGAATGTTGTTGCTCTGCAGGTCAAAGATCAGATAAATGAAGCAGGAAATCTGTCACAGTTCAGTTTAAAAGGCCCATATTTGACTAAACATCTAAACTAAATAAAAAAGGAAGAGAAAAAAAAACAGGAAAGTGGATATCATCAGTATCAATATGCTCCTCTGTATCACCAACACTGTTTTTCCTCATCAGTTTATCTTGCTTCTTTATGTCTAATCTTTTTTTCTTCCCTTTTCATCTCTCCTGCATGACAAATATTGAGCAAAGCTGTGCTGAGGGTAAAAAATCCTTATCTTATGATGCATTGATTGTGTTTATTCATAGGCCAGTCTTAAGCAAACAGTTTGGACCATTGAGGAAAACCTTTTTCTAAAGTGCACTCTCACATTGAAACCAGAGAGCAGGCCTATTAAACAAGCGGCCATGGGACAAATACAGACCTTAAGAGTTTTTTTGGCCTCTACAAAGCTACATCTTAGAGCTACTTCTATACTTTAACCTTCAGATTAAGCTAGTAGAAGTCTGCCTCTATCAACCAGACAATCTTTAGTAAACCATGACAACATAGAATGGTGAGGTATGTGAACATCTGTACCTGTAAGCAGATGTTTGATTGACCCCTCAAACAACCCACTAATGTGTTGTGAATGACACTAAGCTACAACCACACCCAGTTTTAGCACAATATCTGTAAAACTGATGGAAATATAACTACGTTTTTTTTTTTTCTAAGGTCAGTAGGCTTTGGCAGTCTGGTTGTAGATGTATATCAGATGAATATTTCCTGAAAGTTTCATTAAAATTCATCCAGTGGTTCATGAGATATTTTACTAACAGACACAGTTGACTTCAGTAGTTAATGGCAAAACTTAAAACATAGATCTAGCATAATCTGTTAGCACTCTGAGTACGTGTTGAATCAGTCTTCCACCACACCAAATGTTTGGCCAGTATGTGTAAAATTGATAGAGCTATAGGCATTTTTGTAGTTTTCTAGGTCAGCTGACTGTGGTGGCCATCTTAGATCAAATTGAGTTCAGTTGTAGAGGTTCATTCAATGATTACGTTCTACAGATTCTTTTTTTTTAATTCATCCAATGATTTTTACAAATGTGTACATGTTTCTGATCCATCTTCCCTGTTTCTGTGCATACAAAAGATTTTGCATGAGATGATTCAGTTTGCACCCTGCACGTTCAGACTTTCTGCACAGCAGTAAGTGACTATGAGTGGAGGAAAAGTGTATTTGTGTGTGTGACTTAGATGCATGAGAAAACTTAAGTAAAGGGGAAAGATGAAAAGGTTAGAGAGCAGGAGGATGGTCCTTTGTGGAATATTATGAGTGCAACCTGAACTCCGTTTGGGTTTAGGAGTTCAGTCTTCTTCAGTTCAGCTGCAGCGCTGCTAGTTAGTGCGGACTCTAAATGGCAAATATAAATAATGCAGCAAATCCAGAACTCCTGAAAACCTTCAAAGACCAACTCATGGATTGCAAACATGTTACCCTTTAATAGTGTTTTTAACTTTTGGTTAAAAGTAAAAACAAGAAAAAAACAAGTTTTCAGATCTAAACTTTAATTAATATGGGAAAATATCTGGTAGTAATGTGCAAATGTTTAATTTAGTCACTATTTAAACATTTAAAAAACTACCTGATGATTTCTCAGAAGGTGGAGCGGTAATGTTTTAGCTCGTGTCTCTGCGTGTGTGTTTGTTTGTCTGTACAGTTAGAAAAATATCTCATGAACAGATTTTATTGAAACATTTAAAAAGTACTCATTGGATGTTCAATGACAACTGATAAACTTCAGCAGTTACCCCAAGTTTAAGATGGCTGCTGCAGCTAACTGACCTTAGTATTATTATTATCATTATTATTATTAGTATTAGTAGTAGTAATAGTAGTAGTAGTACATTAAAATTGATTGAGTTTAATTGGGTCAACTTAAAAAGTTAACCATTTGTAGATGTTTATCCAATAATTACTTTCTGAGAGTTTCATAAAAGTATGTCCAGTAGGTCATGAGATATTTTGCTAACAGATAAACAAGCAAACAAAAACCACACACAGAAACGCAGGCGGTTTCATTATCACCCACCTTTCAGGGCAGTGGGCAATAAAAAATGATGCCAATCAAGCTAATGTCTGCTGAGAAACAAAAATAGGTCATGAATGTTGTTGATGCTCTAAGGTGAGAATGTTTTAGACTTCAAGAAAGGGAAAAGGTGTGATAAAACAGAGTAAACTCAGCCCTGTCGACAGTCTTTACATATTTCCTGTACATTTTCACGTTCAGTGTGGTGCATTTATCTCAGTGCACTTACAGAGGCCTGTGTACCTGTGAGCTTGTTTGCTTTCTGAACATTAAGTGGCTTCTTGCTGCGCAGGAGTTGGATGCTTGGGGTCGTGTTGTTTGTGCAGCAGGCTGAGTTTAAACTGCAAACAGACCGACTCATCCACGGGGAAAGACTTTAGCAATACAACTTTTCTGCTTGATTGAAATGTTTGTTTCAGTGTGTGTGTTTTTTCCTTCCCTGGGGCAGTTGTATCAACACTGTCAGTATTTTCCCTTAAAGTGACTGCAAACATCGCGTAAAGCTTGCAAATGCAACTGAAAGGTATTCTCTGCATAAGGGTGGGCAATCCTGGTCCTCGAGGCCCACTGTCCTGCATGTTTTACTTCTTTCCTTGCTCCAACACACCTGATTCAATGGTTAAATTATCTCTTCATGTTGTACAGAAGCCCTTGATTCAAATCAGGTGTGTTGGAGCAAGGAAACAAGTAATGCCTTCCTCGAGGACCAGGATTGCCCATCCCTGGTCTAGGCAAATGTGAAAAAATGTAAAAATTAGAATTAGAGATATCTAGAGAGGGAAAGTCAGGTGTCTGATTAACCAATTACCAAACAGGTGCTAATGATAATCATTTTCATTTGGGTTGAAACACAGTCATTAACTGAAACAGGAGCAGCTGAGACAAAAGTAAACATAACTTTCCTTATTTAAGGCAGACATTAAATGACAAGTTTGATGATTGATTCAGTGCAGGGTTTAATCTTTTCCTTAGTTTTAAGTAATATTGCTAACAAACAGATGAACGGATGGAAAAACAAACCAACACTATAGAAAACATGACCTCCTTTGTGGAGGTAAAAACAAAAAAAATTATTTTATGAAATGGAAAAAAATTAATTAAAGAATAAATATTTGAACTGCAAAACTTCTCACATCTTATTTTGTCGATTCTTTGTTGATTT
The DNA here is from genome assembly GCA_028566095.1 of Kryptolebias brasiliensis. NCBI lineage: Eukaryota > Metazoa > Chordata > Actinopteri > Cyprinodontiformes > Rivulidae > Kryptolebias > Kryptolebias brasiliensis. The sequence continues at coordinate 27,375,717 of JAOXNZ010000210.1, read as the reverse complement.
GATCCAAAAGATGATTGATTGAAATTCAAAGCCTTTTTGTTTTTAGACTATTTCTGGTTCCAACCTTACAGAATTATTTTGGGTTTTTTTTACAGTGAAGAAACCTGCATGTTGCTGAAGAGCTCAGTTTGTGCTGCAAAAGTGAATCATCCGGTGATATGTTTGAATCAAAGAATGCAACGTTAAACATAAACGTGCAAGATTCAAAACATTCAAAGATAACCTGGTTATCCTCTTTACGGGTGAAATTAAAGCACATAATGCATGCTAAACCTATGTTAACCTATTCTCTGTTTTTCTTTTGTTCAAGTGGTTTTTGCTGTTAGATTTTGAAGATGGCCTTGGTAAGTTTAGGAACACCAAAAATTGTTCAAAACATTTTAAGATGGATTAAGTTATTCATTAAATAATTGTCTTATTTTAGAGTTCCAGTGGCCTGCAACCTTCAACAGGATTTCTTTTTATTAAGCTTGAGCCAAATAATTCAGCTTGAAGTCTTTGGTTATCTGCTAAATATTAAAGTTGTCTCATATGGGACGGCATAAAGTGACTTCTCTTTAAACATCTGCCTCAACTACAGCAGATTCCCTCTCCTTCTGTTTGGTTTTCTTTTAAAAAAAAAAACTGTCAGATTTATTAAATCATAAGCACAAAAGACCTACAGAAATATTTCTGTCAGATCTGAAATCTGACCTCCCAAAAAGCTTACACGGTGGAAAAAAAAGAGCTAATTTACTCAAGAGATGTGCTTTAAAAAAGCTTTTGCCTGCTTTAGATATTTTAACTCCTTATTAATGACTAATAATAGCACCTGCATTGTTTTGTTAAACACATGGACATGAAACAGGACCAAGGATCAAACATCTGAGCTTCCAAATCTTCTGCAGCTGATCCACAGCCAATATAAGACTGAGGTGTTTAATGTCAACAGCTCTGTGAATTTCTCTGTGATTGTAGTCAATCTGTTGTTTAGAGATCCTTTGCAAGAAGCAGATAGTTGTTTTTCCCCTCCAGATAACACATTTTGCTCTGTTATTATCTCCGCCAAAGAAGTTATGTCTTTTGTAGTGTCCGTCTGTCTGTCCGTTGGAAAGGTTACTTAAAAAATAATGAATGGATTTTGATGAAGTTTTCAGGAAATGTTAGGGTTGTCACAAAAAGCCAGTGATTCAGTTTTGGTGGTGATCCAGATCCTACAATTCTTTTTGACCCTATGGCCTTGGCGGAGGTTTGCGCTCTGAGTGTTTTTAGCTACATATATTTTCCAGAAAAGCTAAATTTTATAGCAAATTGCAGGACATATGAAGAAGGAAGTTCATCTCATGTATGTTTGTGCTTATTCATTGTTGTTATTCATAGGCTGCACATACTGAACTCCATATATAAATCCTTACACCTAAAAGGATTCTTGACTTAACTGTTAAGCTATGATGCTTAAAAGGCAACATATAGAGGGAAAATAAACTTTTAAAAACTCAAGGTGTGATGGAAACTGATTTTTTTACAGCTCTGTGGCTCATTTTTGTTTTTAAATATTCAACTATTTTTTGGGGAGCCATGAGTTGTTGTGGGATGTTCGATTCATTTATGAGCAGCAATTTTAAACAGATCCTGTTGTCAAATATTTGAGTCTTGACATTGAGAAAGTATGTTTGTATTCTCCTGATTCTGCTCTGAGCACATCGTGACACCAGACAGAAGCCAGATGTGTTTATGTCAGTGATTGTTTCTGCACGGGATTATAAAACAGCACATGACACGTGGCATGCAGGTTGTGAAAAGAATTATTTAAACAGTGTCAGATTCATGTAAATATTTGGATTATTCTCTGCTGAAAGTAAGATGGATCCACTTATTTATATACATGTGAGAATCTGGTCAGGTCAATCAGTGGTGCAGGGTGTTACAATAAAAATATTCTTTCTGTTAGTAATAAACAGCATGCAAACACTCATTTAAAGAAAATTAGTCTGATCTAGATGTTAATTTAAACAATTGTTTTAGAAGAGAGTTTAAGAAATTTAAATATAAAGACAAAACAAAATGAAGGAGTGCTTTTGTAGATGTCAACGTGTTTGGACTGTTTCTTTTGTAACACACGGTAACCAGGCAGAATTTTGAGTGACCACTTCATCTCCTTCATCAACACTGAGTTCAAATATTTCTACTGTTACAGTTGTTCTCACAATTCAGGATGGAAAACCATAACAAAGTTTAAACAAAACAAAACTGAACCATCAAACATATTTAGCTTAAATTTCAGCTTTACTGTAGTCCCACAAGAATTTTGGCTACTCAGTGTGCAACTCCTCAGGCAACAGTAAGTGGTACGAAAAGGAAGAGGGGAAAGAGTATTTTGCAACAGGTCAGTAAGAGGACTGGGTATGAAAAGAGCATTTTAGAGAGGCTGAATCTCTCAGAAGTAAAGATGGGCAGGGGTTCACCAGTCTGTGGAAAAACTGTCTAAAAATTGTGGAACAATTCAGAATTATGTTCTTCTGTGGAATATTGAGAAGACTGCAAATCCCATTATCTACAGTTCATAATATAAAACAATTCAAGACTTGAGAGGCTGAAAGTCATAATCTTGGGGCCCTCAGGGGCCACTGCAGTTTTAACAGGTCTGATTCTGTTCTGGACATCACTGCATGGCTCAGGAACACTTCCACAGATCATTGTCTGCATCCACAAATGC